>JBBHAA010001022.1:0-410102 GCA_037953035.1 Aquarana catesbeiana
AAAATCGCACCTCCGGGCTTTTAACCAAAAAAGGGGTCAAAAATGGCCAAAATCGCACCCCCGGCCCTTTTAGCCCAAAACGGGTCAAAAATGACCAAAATCTCACCCCCGGCCCTTTTAGCCCAAAACGGGTCAAAAATGACCAAAATCGCACCCCCGGGCTTTTAAACAAAAAGGGGTAAAAAATGACCAAAATCGCACCCCCCTTCCCTTTTAGCCCAAAATGGGTTAAAAATGACCAAAATCGCACCCCCGGCCCTTTTAGCCCAAAACGGGTCAAAAATGACCAAAATCGCACCCTTGGCCCTTTTAGCCCAAAACGGGTCAAAAATGGCCAAAATCGCACCCCCGGCCCTTTTAGCCCAAAACGGGTCAAAAATGACCAAAATCGCACCTCCGGGCTTTTAACCAAAAAATGGGTCAAAAATGACCAAAATCGCACCCCCGGCCCTTTTAGCCCAAAACGGGTCAAAAATAGCCAAAATCGCACCTCTGGGCTTTTAACCAAAAAAGGGGTTAAAAATGGCCAAAATCGCATCCCCGGCCCTTTTAGCCCAAAACGGGTCAAAAATGGCCAAAATCGCACCCCCGGCCCTTTTAGCTCAAAACGGGTCAAAAATGGCCAAAATCACACCCCCTGCCATTTTAGCCCAAAACGGGTCAAAAATGGCCAAAATCGCACCCCCGGCCCTTTTAGCCCAAAACGGGTCACAAATGACCAAAATCGCACCCCCGGCCCTTTTAGCCCAAAACGGGTCAAAAATGACCAAAATCGCACCCTTGGCCCTTTTAGCCCAAAACGGGTCAAAAATGGCCAAATCGCACCCCCTGTCCTTTTAGCCCAAAACGGGTCAAAAATGACCAAAATCGCACCCTCGGCCCTTTCAGCCCAAAACGGGTCAAAAATGGCCAAAATCGCATCCCCGGCCCTTTTAGCCCAAAACGGGTCAAAAATGGCCAAAATTGCACCCCCAGACCTTTTAGCCCAAAACGGGTCAAAAATGGCCAAAATCGCACCCCCCGGCACTTTTAGCCAAAAACTGGTCAAAAATGACCAAAATCGCACCCCCGGCCCTTTTAGCCCAAAACGGGTCAAAAATGGCCAAAATCGCACCTCCGGGCTTTTAACCAAAAAAGGGGTCAAAAATGACCAAAATCGCACCCCCGGCCCTTTTAGCCCAAAACGGGTCAAAAATGACCAAAATCGCACCCCCGGCCCTTTTAGCCCAAAACGGGTCAAAAATGACCAAAATCGCACCCCCGGGCTTTTAACCAAAAAGGGGTCAAAATGACCAAAATCGCACCCCCGGCCCTTTTAGCCCAAAATGGGTCAAAAATGACCAAAATCGCACCCCCTTTTAGCCCAAAACGGGTCAAAAATGGCAAAAATCGCACCCCCGGCCCTTTTAGCCCAAAACGTGTCAAAAATGGCAAAAATCGCACCCCCGGCCCTTTTAGCCCAAAACGGGTCAAAAATGGCCAAAATCGCACCCCCGGCCCTTTTAGCCCAAAACGGGTCAAAAATGACCAAAATCGCACCCCCGGCCCTTTTAGCCCAAAACGGGTCAAAAATGACCAAAATCGCCCCCGGCCCTTTTAGCGCAAAACAGGTCAAAAATGGCCAAAATCGCACCCCCGGACCCTTTAGCCCAAAATGGGTCAAAAATGGCCAAAATCGCACCCCCGGACCATTTAGCCCAAAACGGTCAAAAATGGCCAAAATTGCACCCCCAGACCCTTTAGCCAAAAACGGGTCAAAAATGACCAAAATCGCACCCCCGGCCCTTTTAGCCCAAAACGGGTAAAAAATGGTCAAAATCGCACCCCCGGACCTTTTAGCCCAAAACGGGTCAAAAATGACCAAAATCGCACCCCCAGACCTTTTAGCCCAAAATGGGTCAAAAATGACCAAAATCGCACCCCCTGCCCTTTTAGCCCAAAATGGGTCAAAAATGACCAAAATTACACCCCGGACCTTTTAGCCGAAAATGGGTAAAATATGACCAAAATCGCACCCCCGGCCCTTTTAGCCGAAAATGGGTCAAAAATGACCAAAATCGCACCCCCGGCCCTTTTAGCCGAAAATGGGTCAAAAATTACCAAAATCGCCCCCCTGGCCCTTTTAGCCCAAAACTGGTCAAAAATGACCAAAATCGCACCCCCGGCCCTTTTAGCCCAAAACGGGTCAAAAATGGCCAAAATCGCACCTCCGGGCTTTTAACCAAAAAAGGGGTCAAAAATGACCAAAATCGCACCCCCGGCCCTTTTAGCCCAAAACGGGTCAAAAATTACCAAAATCGCACCCCCGGCCCTTTTAGCCCAAAACGGGTCAAAAATGACCAAAATCGCACCCCCGGGCTTTTAACCAAAAAGGGGTCAAAAATGACCAAAATCGCACCCCCTTCCCTTTTAGCCCAAAATGGGTCAAAAATGACCAAAATCGCACCCCCGGCCCTTTTAGCCCAAAACGGGTCAAAAATGACAAAAATCGCACCCTTGGCCCTTTTAGCCCAAAACGGGTCAAAAATGGCCAAAATCGCACCCCCTGTCCTTTTAGCCCAAAACGGGTCAAAAATGACCAAAATCGCACCCTCGGCCCTTTCAGCCCAAAACGGGTCAAAAATGGCCAAAATCGCATCACCGGCCCTTTTAGCCCAAAACGGGTCAAAAATGGCCAAAATTGCACCCCCAGACCTTTTAGCCCAAAACGGGTCAAAAATGGCCAAAATCGCACCCCCCGGCACTTTTAGCCAAAAACTGGTCAAAAATGACCAAAATCGCACCCCCGGCCCTTTTAGCCCAAAACGGGTCAAAAATGGCCAAAATCGCACCTCCGGGCTTTTAACCAAAAAAGGGGTAAAAAATGACCAAAATCGCACCCCCGGCCCTTTTAGCCCAAAACGGGTCAAAAATGACCAAAATCGCACCCCCGGCCTTTTTAGCCCAAAACGGGTCAAAAATGACCAAAATCGCACCCCCGGGCTTTTAACCAAAAAGGGGTCAAAAATGACCAAAATCGCACCCCCGGCCCTTTTAACCAAAAAGGGGTCAAAAATGACCAAAATCGCATCCCCGGCCCTTTTAGCCCAAAATGGGTCAAAAATGACCAAAATCGCACCCCCGGCCCTTTTAGCCCAAAACGGGTCAAAAATGGCAAAAATTGCACCCCCGGCCCTTTTAGCCCAAAACGGGTCAAAAATGGCCAAAATCGCACCCCCGGACCTTTTAGCCCAAAACGGGTCAAAAATGACCAAAATCGCACCCCCGGCCCTTTTAGCCCAAAACGGGTCAAAAATGACCAAAATCGCACCCCCGGCCCTTTTAGCGCAAAACAGGTCAAAAATGGCCAAAATCGCACCCCCGGACCCTTTAGCCCAAAATGGGTCAAAAATGGCCAAAATCGCACCCCCGGACCCTTTAGCCCAAAACGGTCAAAAATGGCCAAAATCGCACCCCCGGACCCTTTAGCCCCAAACGGGTCAAAAATGACCAAAATCGCACCCCCGGCCCTTTTAGCCCAAAACGGGTAAAAAATGGTCAAAATCGCACCCCCGGACCTTTTAGCCCAAAACGGGTCAAACATGACCAAAATCGCACCCCCAGACCTTTTAGCCCAAAACGGGTCAAAAATGACCAAAATCGCACCCCCTGCCCTTTTAGCCCAAAATGGGTCAAAAATGACCAAAATTACACCCCGGACCTTTTAGCCGAAAATGGGTAAAATATGACCAAAATCGCACCCCCGGCCCTTTTAGCCGAAAATGGGTCAAAAATGACCAAAATCGCACCCCCGGCCCTTTTAGCCGAAAATGGGTCAAAAATGACCAAAATCGCACCCCCAGCCCTTTTAGCCCAAAACGGGTCAAAAATGGCCAAAATCGCACCCCCAGCCCTTTTAGCCCAAAATGGGTCAAAAATGGCCAAAATCTCACCCCCGGCCCTTTTAGCCCAAAACGGGTCAAAAATGGCCAAAATCGCACCTCCAGACCTTTTAGCCCAAAACGGGTCAAAAATGACCAAAATCGCCCCCCTGTCCTTTTAGCCCAAAACGGGTCAAAAACGACCAAAATCGCACCCTCGGCCCTTTCAGCCCAAAACGGGTCAAAAATGTCCAAAATCGCATCCCCGGCCCTTTTAGCCCAAAACGGGTCAAAAATGGCCAAAATCGCACCCCCAGACCTTTTAGCCCAAAACGGGTCAAAAATGGACAAAATCGCACCCCCCGGCACTTTTAGCCAAAAACTGGTCAAAAATGACCAAAATCGCACCCCCGGCCCTTTTAGCCCAAAACGGGTCAAAAATGGCCAAAATCGCACCTCCGGGCTTTTAACCAAAAAAGGGGTCAAAAATGACCAAAATCGCACCCCCGACCCTTTTAGCCCAAAACGGGTCAAAAATGACCAAAATCGCACCCCCGGCCCTTTTAGCCCAAAACGGGTCAAAAATGACCAAAATCGCACCCCCGGGCTTTTAACCAAAAAGGGGTCAAAAATGACCAAAATCGCACCCCCGGCCCTTTTAGCCCAAAATGGGTCAAAAATGACCAAAATCGCACCCCCGGCCCTTTTAGCCCAAAACGGGTCAAAAATGGCCAAAATCGCACCCCCGGCCCTTTTAGCCCAAAACAGGTCAAAAATGGCCAAAATCGCACCCCCAGCCCTTTTAGCCCAAAACGGGTCAAAAATGACCAAAATCGCACCCCCGGCCCTTTTAGCCCAAAACGGGTCAAAAATGACCAAAATCGCACCCCCGGCCCTTTTAGCGCAAAACAGGTCAAAAATGGCCAAAATCGCACCCCCCGACCCTTTAGCCCAAAATGGGTCAAAAATAGCCAAAATCGCACCCCCGGACCCTTTAGCCCAAAACGGTCAAAAATGGCCAAAATCGCACCCCCGGACCCTTTAGCCCAAAACGGGTCAAAAATGACCAAAATCGCACCCCCGGCCCTTTTAGCCCAAAACGGGTAAAAAATGGTCAAAATCGCACCCCCGGACCTTTTAGCCCAAAACGGGTCAAAAATGACCAAAATCGCACCCCCAGACCTTTTAGCCCAAAACGGGTCAAAAATGACCAAAATCGCACCCCCTGCCCTTTTAGCCCAAAATGGGTAAAAAATGACCAAAATTACACCCCGGACCTTTTAGCCGAAAATGGGTAAAATATGACCAAAATCGCACCCCCGGCCCTTTTAGCCGAAAATGGGTCAAAAATGACCAAAATCGCACCCCCGGCCCTTTTAGCCGAAAATGGGTCAAAAATGACCAAAATCGCCCCCCTGGCCCTTTTAGCCCAAAACGGGTCAAAAATGGCCAAAATCGCACCCCCAGCCCTTTTAGCCCAAAATGGGTCAAAAATGGCCAAAATCTCACCCCCGGCCCTTTTAGCCCAAAACGGGTCAAAAATGACCAAAATCGCACCCCCAGACCTTTTAGCCCAAAACGGGTCAAAACTGACCAAAGTCGCACCCCCGGCTCTTTTATCCCAAAACGGGTCAAAAATGACCAGAATTGCACCCCCGGCCCTTTAAGCCCAAAATGGGTCAAAAATGACCAAAATCGCACCCCCGGACCTTTTAGCCCAAAATGGGTCAAAAATGACCAAAATCGCACCCCCGGACCTTTTAGCCAAAAATGGGTCGAAAATTACCAAAATCGCACCCCCAGCCCTTTTAGCTCAAAATGGGTCCAAAATGCCCAAAATCACACCCCAGGCCCTTTTAGCCCAAGTTGGGTCAAAAAATACCAAAATCGCACCGCCTGCCCTTTTAGCCCAAAATATGTCCAAAATGACCAAAATCGCACCCCCGGACCTTTTAGCTGAAAATCAGTCAAAATGACCAAAATCGCATCCCCGGACCTTTTAGCCCAAAATGGGTCAAAAATTACCAAAATCGCACCCCCGGACGTTTTAGCCCAAAACGGGTCAAAAATGACCAAAATCGCACCCCCGGACCTTTTAGCCCAAAACAGGTCAAAAATGACCAAAATCGCACCCCCGGCCCTTTTAGCCCAAAACGGGTCAAAAATGTCCAAAATCGCACCCCCGGCCCTTTTAGCCCAAAACGGGTCAAAACTGACCAAAATCGCACCCCCGGCCCTTTTAGCCGAAAATGGGTCAAATTTGACCAAAATCGCACCCCCGGGCCTTTTAGCCAAAAATGGGTCAAAAATTACCAAAATCGCACCCCTGGCCCTTTTAGCCCAAAATGGGTCAAAAATGACCAAAATCGCACCCCGGACCTTTTAGCCAAAAATGGGTCGAAAATGACCAAAATCGCACCCCCGGCCCTTTTAGCCCAAAACGGGTCAAAAATGACCAAAATCGCACTCCCGGACCTTTTAGCCCAAAACGGTCAAAAATGACCAAAATCGCACCGCCGGACCTTTTAGCCCAAAACGGGTCAAAAATGACCAAAATCGCACCCCCGGCCCTTTTAGCCCAAAATGTGTCAAAAATGACCAAAATCACACCCCGGACCTTTTAGCCGAAAATGGGTAAAATATGAACAAAATTGCACCCCCGGCCCTTTTAGCCGAAAATGGGTCAAAAATGACCAAAATCGCACCCCCGGCCCTTTTAGCCCAAAATGGGTCAAAAATGACCAAAATCGCACCCCGGACCTTTTAGCCCAAAATGGGTCAAAAATGACCAAAATCGCACCCCCGGACCTTTTAGCCAAAAATGGGTCGAAAATGACCAAAATCGCACCCCGACCCTTTTAGCTCAAAATGGGTCCAAAATGACCAAAAGCGCACCCCAGGCCCTTTTAGCCCAAGTTGGGTCAAAAAATACCAAAATCGCACCGCCTGCCCTTTTAGCCCAAAGTGGTTTCAAAATGACCAAAATCGCACCCCCGGACCTTTTAGCCGAAAATGGGTCAAAAATGACCAAAATCGCACCCCCGGACCTTTTAGCCGAAAATGGGTCCAAAATGACCAAAATCGCACACCCGGCCCTTTTAGCCGAAAATGGAACTAAAATGACCAAAATTGCACCCGCGGCCCTTTTAGCCCAAAATGGGTCAAAAATGAGCAAAATTGCACCCCCTGCTCTTTTAGCCCAAAATGGGTCCAAAATGACCAAAATCGCACCCGCGGCCCTATTAGCCGAAAATGGGTCCAAAATGACCAAAATCGCACCCCCGGCCCTTTTAGCCCAAAATGGATCAAAAAATTACCAAAATCGCACCCTCAGACCTTTTAGCCAAAAATGGGTCAAAAATGACCAAAATCGCACCCCCGGCCCTTTTAGCCCAAAATGGGTAAAATATGGCTTAATAATAGTTTGGACAGGTTTCCACCTGTGACCCAGACAGAAAAGGTGTCAGAGGGGCATCTAGGCCAACTCCCCGAGGAGATTGGATGAAGCGATTTTTGGAGATCCCACAATCCAAACATCCGGCAGTATTCTTGTTACTCAGGGTCATATTCTATGTTTTCACGTATAGATATGGCAATGGGTAATAGTGAAGCATTGCAACTAATAAAAAAAATAGAGTACTGGCCAAGAGGGATATCAGACCATTCGCCTTTGACTCTAACTGTAAATTTAAACGATAGATGCAACCAGAAAATGTGAACAATAAATCCACTATGGTTGGAGTTGATAGGTAGCCCAGAAGAAATAATTCTTAGATTAAAAGAGGTTGTAGAACTTAATACAGGCACAGCGTCAGTGGGGGTAGTTTGGGACACCCTAAAAGCATACCTTAGGGGACTACTATTTCAGCAAGTGGTAAAAATAAAGAAAAAGTCAAGGGAATGGGATGAAAAGGTCAGAAAAGAGGCGATGGAATCAGGACAGTACGTGATAGATCCAACTCCAGAGAATCAAGAGATATGACTCAAGAAACAGCAAGAGTATAAGCGGCAATTATTAAAAAAACTGAAAATAAGAGGCTTTTTTCAGAAACAAAATTACTTTGGAGAAGGGGAAAAGATGGGCCGGATGCTAGCACTTCTAGCTAAGTCCAATTCTTCCTCTTCATCTATTCCTTCAATTAGGACTCCAACTGGAGAGATCTCATCTGAACCTGCTGTGATTATGGAGACTCTGAATTTTACAAGGACTTGTAATAATCACGTCAAGGTTCAGATTGGTGTGACATGGATAGGTTCTTGAAGGGAGTTGAGTTACCTGTTCTCTCGGAGATGGATAGGAGCGAGATGGAGTCTCCATTGGTTTTGGAGGAGTTGCAAAAAGCAATTGCGGAGATGTCCAACCAGAAATTCCCGAGTCCAGATGGGTTAACATTGGAGACCTATAAACACTACGGGGAGGTGTTGCTCCCAGAGCTTCTAAAGGTACTGGAGTGGGCAGCTGAGGGGGGAGGGCTGCCCTCCTTAATGATGGAGGCTAATATCATAGTGATACAGAAAGAACGGAAAGACCAACTTGAAGTTTCCTCTTATAGGCCGATATCATTATTGTGCTCTGACGTTAAAATTGTCACAAAAGCGTTGGCAACCAGACTAAATAAATATATCTCAAAACTTGTGCACTTGGATCAGCCGGGGTTTATTCCCAATCAGTCCACCTGCATAAATATTAGAAGGGTATACATGAACCTCCAGGTACCAATAGAAAATATGGGTTCTAGGGCCATCTTGTCCTTGGATACAGCCAAGGCTTTTGATAGCCTTGAGTGGGAGTACCTTTGGTGGGTATTGGAGAGGTTTGGATTTGGCCCGTATTTATCGGATGGCTGAAAACATTATACAATCGCCCAAGTGCCAGGCTAAAAATAACGGATACTCAGAACGTTTCTCGCTTGAGAGAGAGACAAGACAGGGGTGCCCTTTGTCCCCCCTGTTGTTTGCCCTGGCCATGGAGCCACTGGCAGGAGCGGTGAGATCATCAACACGAACTACGGGGATTTCAAAGGAAATGGGGGGAAGAAAGGATAGCGTTATATGCAGACGATGTCTTATTTTTCCTGGGGGACACGGTATCCTCGTTGGAAAAAGTGATGCATATTGTGGAGGAATTTGGTAAGTTCTCGGGCCTAGTTATTAATTGGGAGAAATCATCGTTCCTGTCGGTCGATCCATTGGTTAATTCCATCCCAGGGGGGAACACCTCAGTTAAAAATTACAGAGAAGATGAAGTATCTGAAGTATCTAAAGATCCCAATAAGTTTATCGAGGATAACCTAGTCCCTCTTCTGTTGAGATTCAAGAGAAAATGCGACATTTAGAATAGACTTCCCCTGTCTGTGGCGGGTCGGGCCAATTTGGTCAAAATGATATGGATGCCGCAGTTGTTGTACTTACTCCATAATTCCCCAATCTGGATTGGAGAGAAATGGTTTCAAAAAATTCTAACTCTTTTCAGGGAGTTAATATGGAAAAAAGGACAGGCCAGGATTGGCCTGCAAATGTTGCAGCGGCCCGCAACAGAGGGGGGGAATGGCAGTCCCCCATCCGTTTAGCTATTATCTGGCAGCTCAGCTACAACAGCTGGGGGGATGCGCCACTGTGGGAGGGGGAAACATTAGTGTCAAAATCATGTTACTGGGGAATTTACATAATTCACTAGCGGAAGCATTAGAGGCAGACTCACTGCAAGGGGAGAGTCTGACACTTAAGATGATCACTAAAGTCTGGCAGACAGCCAAGAGAATTATGGGGTATAAGGGAATCTCAGAACATTCACCAATTTGGCATAATAAATGTCTACATGAGTTATTAACCATAGAGAAAAATAGGTCATGGGAAAGATATGGGGTGAGTCGGTTGATCCAGCTGTATGAAGGCGACATCTTAAAATCATTTGCGGAGTTGAGGCAAGAGTATGGGATACCAAATCAAATATTTTATAGTTATTTACAGATCAGACATGCTCTAGGTAAGCATTTCAGAGATCAACCGTTGATATGGAGTAAGATCCCACTTCTTCAAAAAATAATCAAAGCAGAGACCACCAAGGGCCTCATGGCTGAGATATATGCTCAAATAATAAATAGAATTAATATACAGGCAGGGTCCTCTGGAAATAGGGACAGATGGGCAGCAGATGTGGGGGTAATAACGGATGACCAGTGGAAGAGGATTCTAGAATTTGGCCCAGAGGTGTCGGTCTCTCCCTCACAAAAAGCCTCATATCTGTTATTATTGCATAGAGCTTATTATACTCCTAAGAAATTATATATGTTTGGCCATAGATCCGATGATGAGTGCCCTAGATGTCGGGAAACAGGGGACTTAATACATATGATGTGGAGATGCCCAAAATTGGTTAGATACTAGTCTGAAGTTCTAAAAATAATTAGCACCACGTTTAGGGTTAAACTAGAGCTTGAACCCAAAACATGTATTTTAGGCTATATTGATAGAGAACTAGGGGATAGGAGTACCGCAATAGCCACTGCAAGATGTTTGTATCAAGCAAGAAAATCAATTACACAATCTTGGCAATCAAAAACACCCCTGACTCCAGAAGAATGGGTTAGGACTATCAACTCCTTAGTATGGAAGGAAAAAACAAATTACACCAGGTTGGGTAACCAGAACAAGTTTGCTAAGATATGGAACCCATGGGTACAAGGGATGGTATGCCCCCTGCTAGCGCCGTATTAGACTCCACATGCAATAACAGCCCTAAATATGGGAGGTGATACGGAAAATGTAATTCCAGGAAGAGAAGTAATGAGAGAGCAAGGTGAAGGGAACTAAGCAAGGAATAACGGGTGCACTAAAATGGTTTAATTTTAATAAGGGAGGGCCGTGGGTGGGTGGGGAACAGGGCATACACGATAGAAAACAAGTAAGCCTGTTAAGTGTAATTACAGTTAAATCAGTATTAGGCCGATTGGCCCTATTGTATATGTCACATGTTTAACATTTTGTACTGTCGCAAATAATTTAAATAAAAAAAAAAAATAAAAAAAAAAAAAGTTTATCCAGTAGAACTACATTGCCGCCCTTGTTGTCAGAGGGCTTGATCACCAACTGAGAATTCCTACTGAGTCCGATAAGTGCGTTTCGATGGGCCTGACTCAAATTGTGACTGCCCAATTTTTTGGAGACCGAAAGTTCAATTTCTTTAGTTGTTTGAGTTAAGAAAGTCCAAATATTTGGATTGGTACGTAGTGATGGAAAGTGAGTAGATTTTTGTTTTACAGCATTACCTAACATGGTAAGCTCTTGTCGGTAGAGTTTGGTCTGTGTCTGCTGATCAATGATATCACCAGATTCAGATCCAACCATCTGTGTAGGATTGGTATCATTTCCTTCTAACAGGAGCACAAGATCTCTCAGCGCTCGGAATTCAGCGACTGTGAAATCTTTCCAAATCTCCTGTTCAACAAGATTTTTCTATTTTTCTTGTCTATCATGATCAAAGAGGAACTTATAAGTTAGTTTCCTGGAGAATAGGTGTAGGTCTTTAATAATGTTGAAAGTGTCAGGTACAGAAATGGGGCAAAAACTGAGCCCCAGCTGTAAAACCTCCTTTAAGGGGTAAGATGAGAGATTAATTCAAGCTGTGGAACATCATTTGGGGGGATGTCTATATGATTATCAGGAGTAGATGGAGGTGAAGGCAAAATACATTCTTGATGTCTATTGATGTTTGAAAAAAATTGATCGATACGTCGTTCTTTTAAATCCTTCCTGATGCGCCTGCCGCAGCTGTGCTTGTAGGCCGTAAGGAGATAATAGATTGTGCACAGTCGGCTATATTGGAACGAATATCAGGTTTGGCAATGGGGGCCAAGAGAGCAGATAAGGTAGATGTAGTAGGAGGGCATCTAATAAAGTTGGATCAGGAAACATAGATATCCCTCCATTATCCCTAATTAAAGGACCTTGTTGTTGTACATAGCTAGTAGCTACGGCGGTCTTCCGGTGGCCGGATATATGCGGCATTCCATTTCCTGTTGAGGATATGGTCTGACTTGTTTTGCTGTTTGGTGTTCTGAATGTGCCCTGCTGTGCTGTTGTGCTTGTTGTGCTGCACCGGATTTCCGGTGATTCTTGGTCCGCTGGAGCTGGTGTTCGCTTGACCTGCTGCCCCGCCTCCTCCCCTTCTATTGCCCCGTACACACGGTCGGATTTCCCGATGGACAATGTCCGATCGGAGCGTGTTGTCTGAAATTCCGACCGTGTGTGGGCTCCATCGGACATTTTCCATCGGATTTTCCGACACACAAAGTTGGACAGCAGGAGGTAAAATTTTCCGACAACAAAATCCGATCGCGTCAATTCCAACCGTGTGTGGCCTGTTCCGACGCACAAAGTGCCACGCATGCTCAGAAGAAATTCCGACACGGGACAGCTCGTTCTGGTAAACTTAGCGTTCGCAATGGATACAGCACTTTCGTCATGCTGCAATTTAAAAAATGTTTTAATACAGCGCACTCTCTTCTTCTTTATAATGTGACAAGAATTAAGTAGTTTTGATGCTCATATTCACACACACTTCTCACAAACTTATTTCGTTACTATTTATCGGGATTCCCTCAATATATTTTGATTTCTCACATCTGACAACATATTTTTTTTATTTTTTTTGGACTTTAGTGTAGATTCTTTTTTTGTTTTTCTCTTTTTTAATTTTGTTTTTTGGTGATTTTGATTTGTACTCCCGAAAATGTTTGTGTGTTTTTTGTGACAAGTTCCCACAACACCATTGATATGTTGTTCTATTTAATCTGTAGGAGATTGTTTGGTGTTGTTGTCCCTTGTTAATTTCACATTGTACTTTAGAAATGTACCTGAATCGTCACCAACAAACTGTCCTTTTTGGATGAAAACACACACAGGAGAGTAGAATTTACCTAAAAAATTTTTATTAAGGGGTCACAACTATAAACAAAGAGGGAGGCAACGCTGGAGAAACTGCAGAAGTGGGCGAAGCCTTGGACCCCCAGGGCACACATCAATTATTTAAAAGCAAAATTGGTGGCCTGAGGAGTCCTTATCTAAGGGAGGGCAGTGTGGTCTAGAAGTCCCAGAGATCCGGAAAGCAGCAGATGACATCTGTGTCCCCAAGCTGTGGTCATACGAGAGACTGCAGCTTTTGTCAGACCAGACTGAACCCAGGGCAATCACTCTTTGGTCTTCCTTCCACGCTTCCTTCCAGCCTTTGGCTGTGGTGGTGGAGTTGTGGCAGCAGGAGGAGGAGGAGGAGGAGGATCGTCGATCTCAATGACATCCGTCTTGTGTGTCAGTTCCCCACTCTCCCCCTTACGTAGGACTTTATAAATCAGGTCCTCAGAGATCTTGCGTTGGCCCTCCTGCATGCCCTGCAATTTGGTGGCAGCCATGCAGGCAAAGGCCTCTTCAGGACTGGGGAAGGCTCTGAGGGACGCCGAAGCCTCCTGGATCAGCCTGTACGCTGAATCCTGCACAGGACTGGGAGTCATCTTCCTGGCTCGTTTATGTGGCAGGCGGAGGGGAGGAACCTGAGACTCAGTCAGGCTGCGACTTGTCCCAGGCTTCTCTTGGCTGCCACTTAGCCCCGCCTCCTCCTGGCTGCCACTAATCCCCGCCTCCTCCTGGCTGCCACTAATCCCTGCCTCCTCCTGACTGCCACATTCCACAGCCTCCTCCTGGCTGAGGTCTTCCTGTGTATGAAAAAGGGACATAGTTTTAGTATTGTTTTCATCAATCACACACAATTTTCACCTCCTGACTGCTGCAAATTGAATGTTAACAAATATAACAGACTATCCTTCTGAGCCCAGCATTTTGCATTCTTGTCCCAATTTTGGGTGCCCACTACTGTCTATTGATATGTAAAACACTTTTTTTAATCAGCAATTAATGATCAATAATAACATCTAGTAAACATCATTTATTTATTGCCCAGAAATCTGTAGAAGAATGCTATACCTGACTCCAGCTGGGCTCCTCCCAGGTTGGACATTGGAAGCCTCAGCTGGTATGGAAGGAAGAGTGGAACGAAGAGTAGAGAGGGATTCCCTGACTTCAGTGTGGTCTGACAGAAATCGCAGTCTCTCATAGTACCACAGCCTGGGGACATAAATGTCATCTGCTGCAGCTCCGGATCTCTGGGAATCTCTGACCTTCTTGCGCTCCCTAAGATAAGTGCTCCTCGGGCCACCAATTTTGGCTTTTAAATAAGGGATGGTTGCCGTGGGGACCACCGGCTTCACCAACTCCAGCAGTTTCTCCAGCGCTGCCTGCCTCTTCTGTTTGTGATTATAGTGGGGGTGTCTGACCTGCCACAGACAGGGCAGCTCCCTGTACTTGTCAATAAACAGGGGCAGGAAATTGTGGTCGTTGAACCCATCCATTTTCTCTGCAAGACACAACACAAGACAAACCCTAATGTCAGGCCAAACTCCCCTAATCTTGTTACAATATAGGCTTCCATTTCGAAGCAGTATAGGTCCAAGTTTAGATCCTACCTTTGTTAGCACGATCGGCGTCTCCGATGCTCCTTCCTCCGCTCACAGATCGTACGCGTTACGATTTATACACACTGCGCATGCGTATAACTCCGCCTGCCCCTGACGTTCTTTCTATTCTATTCCCCGCCCCTTTTCGTTCGGCGCAGTGGAGGAAGAGCACATGGCGGATAGACAGCAGGATCGTGCTAATTACAGCAACGAGGAGGAGGAGGAGGAGGAAAGGCCGGAGCCTGAAACGTCCCGATCCAGAAGGAGATTAAAGGACTCAAATATGTCCTTTGGGGAGATGTTGGAGATGGTGGACATCCTGAAGAAGGCCGACTATGATGGAGAGTATGGGCCTTACCCCAGCCCCAATGTCCGAAAGGCCAAGATCATGGCGAAAGTGGTCAGGAGTCTGCACCGGAAATTCGGGGTACGACGATCGAAAGATCAGCTCAGGAAGCTGTGGTCGGACCTGAAATTACGAGAACATGAGCAGTACAGAAAGATCCGGAGAGTGCTGCAAAAAAGTAAGTAGTTGTGCTGTGTTCCTATTTTTTTTGTGTTTATTACGTTCATGCTGCTCCATGTGCTTTTAGGAACTGTTGTACAGTTTAAAATGGCAACTTTCATGTTCATGGGCACATTATTCGTTCGGATCACACATTTTTATTTCGGACGATAAAATACCATTGTTTAGGCCATATGCATTTGGCCACCATTTTGACGCCCTATACTTGTCTTCAAAGAATTTGGTTGTGTAGATGGCTTTGTTACTAGAATGAAATGCAAACTAGATTCTGTGTAAGGAGAGGACACTCAGCAGCTGTTTTCACATCTGGACACTGGAGCACTAGTGTGAGACCCCAGAACATCATTTTTATTAGGGGGGCCACACAGGTGCTCCAGTGTATACTATAGGGGGGTCTCCATCTGTGAAGCTTGTACTAAACAGGTAAAGTATTGCAGGTTGACAAAGGACACTAAAAAAGCTACATCTTGGAACTCGGCTAAAATAGACAATTGTACCCCACTTCCAAGCAATGTTTCATCTTTATAGTTCTACCATCAAATATCTGTGTGCTAATTATACCATTTTTGTTTTACATAGGGGAGAAAAGACTCGGAGGACACCCCTCATCCCAGGAGACCAGAGCCCCCCCCCTCTGGAAGAAGGGGAAATCCACCCAACACAAGATGAGCAGGAGGAAGAAGACGTGGTGGAACTAGTCACCACAACAGGTGAGTGTCTGCAACCACAGGCTCAGATAAGAGATGGATGGCGGCATTTTTTTTAGACCTAATTTATTTTGGGTTTCCTCTCTTTTTAGGTGATCGTGAGGTTGTGGATGAAGATCCTTTCACATCAGAAAGTGCCCAGATCCTGATCGGGGAGATCATGGGGTGTAATTTACAATTGGAAAACATCAAGCAAAACATCAATGATGTTATTCCAAAATATAAAAACATCATTGATGTTTTGGGGCGAGTTTAAAACCCCTCCAAATCACTTTCTTCTTTTGTGTGCTACAATGTGCGAAATGTTTTTGTGATTTTTCCCAAAGCCAAATTTGGAGGATGCACACAGTGTGTCAACATGTGCTATCTGCCATCACGGGAGATCAATGGACGCGTTTTGGGGGTGCAACCCCTTCCTCAATAATAAAGTAGCGGTGAGGAAGGGCTTTCTCCCCCAAAACACGTCCCTTGATCCCCCGTGATGGCAGGTCGCACATGTTGACATTGTGAAATTTGTGTGCATCTTCCAAATTTGGCTTTTCCGGGGGTGATTTCCCCCCATCTGAACGCAATATCAAACACAGTTCCTAAATACTCATGTCTGATATTGCCTTCAAGTTCTACCATATGTGAACTTTGTAAGATCAAGATTTGTGTCTTTCTTGTGGGTTTTACACAGGCCTGTTTTCTATAAAATGCACATTTTGATTTTGGATAATGACACCACAAAAATTGTTATACAACAAACATGTTGGTTTGTCAGAAAAACCTTTGGTAAATGCACATGTGATTGTGCAGGTATTAAAAAGATTGTTCATCAAGAATGTGTGGATTATTGTCTCAACGCTACAACACTTTTGGGGTGATGTAATTGTTGTTTTATGAGAAAATGGGGGTAATTTCCTAAGGGCAAATCCACTTTGCACTACAAGTGCAGTTTCAGTGCAGTTGCAAGTGCACTTGTAGTGAAAAGTGTCTTTGCATTTAGTAAATAACAGCCAACAGTGCTTTGTATAAGGTTACACAATCACGATATTTTCTGGACTCCACACATTTCTGTCAGGGTC
Organism: Aquarana catesbeiana; assembly: GCA_037953035.1. Taxonomy (NCBI): domain Eukaryota; kingdom Metazoa; phylum Chordata; class Amphibia; order Anura; family Ranidae; genus Aquarana; species Aquarana catesbeiana. Next base: position 16,666 of record JBBHAA010001022.1, read on the forward strand.
AGCTTAAACAAACACAAGCAGTAAATGTCCACAAAGAAGAGCCTGGGGGGAGATGTCTGTCGAGAACCTGAGGTCCTGCAGACTTCTCCCTGTGGCCAAATACCGCAAGGTAGCGACCAACCTCTGCTCCGGAGTGATGGCTCGCCTCATGCAGGTATCCTGCCTGCTGATATAGGGGGTCAGCGAAGCCAACAAACGGTGAAACACGGGGTCCATCATCCTGAGAAAGTTCCTGAAATCATCAGGATTATTCTCACGGATCTCACAGAGCAAAGGCATATGAAAGAACTGGTCACGCTGAAGCAACCAATTCTTGGTCCATGAACTCCTCCCCACCCTGTTCGTGGACTGGACTTGTGTCAAGGTCAGGACCCCAACACCAAGCCCCCGCACAGCACGAACTCTACGAGGAGTACGCATACGAAACATGGCTAGAAAACGGTCGGCTGCTCAGAACGAAGTAACAGAACGCACTGAAGAACAGCAAGGCCTGTGAAGAGCGACCTGAAAACCAGTAACGAACGAACAAGAATACAATGACTACCTAAAGTCACGCGGAACTTGCTTGCACGCACTGAAGAGCAGATACAAACCCACAAGCACAAACTGAACGGCAGAAAACGATCTGAAAGCCACGAGTCTGAAAAAGCGCGAATCGTCTCTCACCAAACTTTTACTAACGCAAGATTAGCAAAAGGAGCCCAAAGGGCGCCGCGCTTGGTTCTGAACTGGCCTTTTCTAGTCTCGTCGTACGTGGTGTACGTGACCGCGTGGTTGTCGATCGGAAATTCCGACAACTTTGTGCGACCGTGTGTGGGCAAAACAAGTTTGAGCCAACATCCGTCGGAAAAAATCCTAGGATTTTGTTGTCGGAATGTCCGAACAAAGTCCGACCGTGTGTACGCCCTATTAGTGTAGTGGGGACGGGACACGTGGTTGCACTCAGCCTGCTCTGGCACTGGAATGGGCGGCTGCTCCACCCGTCTGTTATTTTGCGTGCGTGTGTTGTACAGCGCGGCTTGCCCCACCCCCCTCCTTCTATCTCGTGGGATCTCGGGATGTGCCTGGTGCTCCTGGGATGTTGGTTTTGGCGCCAAGCTGGATTAGGTTTCCACCCCTTTTCTTGGCGCCAAAATAAACTATTTAACACTTGTTTACTGACCCTCAGCTCATGAGCGTCTCTGTGTCCTCCAGGGGATGTATATCAAATCAAATTGATAGTTAGTAAGTACTCCTTTTTTGCTGCAATTTCGCTTTGGTTGTTTTTGTTGTAAGACAGATGGACTTATAATGCCTACTTTGGGCTTTTCCCCTGTTTGTATCGTTGTAGGCTCCTTCAGTGTTGTTACACACTTCTACATGGATTACTAAATGGATATTTTAGATGCGCTTTTTTATGCCCTGTGATGATTGGTGGAGCTCTGGTGGCGAGAACACTCACTCCTCTGCTGGGAATGAACCCAGAGCTTGGAGGTATATGGCAACAGGTATATATTATCCTATTTATCTGTATTGTGATCTTTATGCATTACCTTATCATTTTTTATTTTTACCTAATTTATTCCTTTTTTCCCCTTTCCCCCTCTTTTTTTTTTTTCCTTTAGCTGACAGTCACTTATTTTTATGCCAAAATTCCTGCACCTCTAGCGGAAATATGAATTACACATTAATCATTAAAACCTATGGAAGCCTCTTTTAAAGGTAATGTTGTGGACTCACACAGTAATTGCCCTCTGTGTAATGGTCATTGAGCCTCTTCTGGTTTTATATGGTATTACATGTTTATGTATTTTTGTTTTTTTATTTTAGATAGTGAGACCTTTTTTCTGTACTATTTGAAACCTGAATGTGTCCTGAGGAAGTCTTTAGAACGAGACGCATCGGGGTTCACATTATGTATGGGTTCACATAGATGTCTTTTATATTTTTTGTCAATGTTTTTGTTACTTATGCATCTGTATCTAATAAAATTTATTATATTGTTATTTTGAATATGATTCTTTTGATTTGCTGTGCCTTTAAAGTCCCACCAGGGGCTCTCTGTTGAAACCCCCCCCTCTCCTTTTTCCTGACATTAGTGGTACCACAGACTCCAAAGTTGGGGGAGATGGTGTCGTCAAGGATCTGCAACCAGTTATTCATCTTTGAGCTTGAGGCTCGGTTCACACTGGGGCGACTTGGGATCCGACTTGTACGCCCTCAAGTCGCCCCAAGTCGCCCCAGAAATAGTTTGAATCGGAGTGAACGCTAGCGTCTTAATAGACACTACTGAAGTCGCTCCGACTTCAGAGCGTACTCCCTGTACTACTTTGATCCGACTTGGTAGGCGACCTGTACCATAGAAATCAATGGAAGTCGCCTCCAAGTCGGATCTCTCTGTAAAGTCAAGCAACTTTGCAGGGAAAACCCCTCCCTCCCCCCCTCCCTCCCAGAGAGCTGATTGCCCCGTGATTGGCCACAGGCGAAGTCGCCTGTCATGGAGGCGACTTCAAGTCGCCTCGTAATTTGCCGAAGTCGCGCTGAAGTCGCGCTAAAGTCGCGCTGAAGCCGCGTTGAAGTCGCGGTACAAAGTCGCGCTAAAGTCGTGTTGCCCATGTGTGAACCGACCCTGAGTATTTACAAATGTTTATGTGTAAATATGGTTTTTGGTTTAATAAAAGGCTAAACCGGGCATTTAAATCCAATACAGTTTCAGAGTCTTTATTAAGATAAGGTGGGGTGGTAGGGTAAAATTTTGAGTTATGGTAGTAGGTTATCTGAACTACCCTCTCAGTAACGCTGATGCCATCTCAGTAACGTTGTCTCAATTACAAGAAGGTAAGGAGAAAATGATTGCCTATTTCTTCAGTGTTTTATAATTTTTGGAAAAAACTTTTGAGTCAGGTGTAAAGCATCTGCTAAGTGTTTACTATGCAATCAAAGCAACCAAGAGCATAGTGAAGTCAATTTGGGGGACAGGTTCACCTTCCAGCAGGACAACAACACCAAACATACAGCCAGAGTTACAAAGGAATGGTTTAGGTCTAAGTATATTCCTGTGTTAGAATGGCCCAGTAAAAGTCCAGCCCTAAATATAATTGAGAATCTGTGGCAAGACTTGAAAATTGCTGTTCACAAACACTCTCCATCCAATCTGACAGAGCTTGAGCTATTTTGCAAAAAAGAATGGGCAAAAATGTCCCTCTCTAGATGTGCAAAGCTGGTTGAGACATCCCCAAAAACTTGCAGCTGTAATTGCAGTGAAAGGAAGTTCTACAAAGTATTGACTCAGGGGGGCTGAAAACAAATGCATGCCACACTTTTCACATATTTACTTGTAAAAAATGTTAAACACCATTTATCATTTTCCTTCCACGTCACAATTTCGTGCCACTTTGTGTTGGTCTATCACGTAAAATCCCAATAAGATACATTTACGTTTTTGGTTGTAACATGACAAAATGTGGAAAATTTCAAGGGGTATGAATACTTTTTCAAGGCACTGTACATATATATATATATATATATATATATATATATATATATATATAGTCAGGTCCATAAATGTTTCGACATCGACACAATTCTAATCTTTTTGGCTTTATACACCACCACAATGCATTTGAAATGAAACAAACAAGATGTGTTTTAACTGCAGACTTTCAGCTTTAATTTGAGGGTATTTACATCCAAATCAGGTGAACGGTGTAGGAATGACAACAATTTGTATATGTGCCTCCCACTTTTTAAGGGACCAAAAGTAATGGGACAGATTAACAATCATCCATCATACTTGGTTGCAAATCCTTTGTAGTCAATTACAGCCTGAAGTCTGGAACGCATAGACATCACCAGACGCTGGGTTTCATCCCTGGTGATGCTCTGCCAGGCCTCTACTGCAACTGTCTTCAGTTCCTGCTTGTTCTTGGGGCATTTTCCCTTCAGTTTTGTCTGCTGCAAGTGAAATGCATGCTCAATCGGAATCAGGTCAGGTGAATGGCTTGGCCATTGCATAACATTCCACTTCTTTCCCTTAAAAAACTCTTTGGTTGCTTTCGCAGTATGCTTCGGGTCATTGTCCATCTGCATTGTGAAGCGCCGTCCAATGAGTTCTGAAACATTTTGCTGAATATGAGCAGATAATATTTTCCGAAACACTTCAGAATTCATCCTGCTGCTTTTGTCAGCAGTCACATCATCAATAAATACAAAAGAACCAGTTCCATTGGCAGCCATACATGCCCACGCCATGACACTACCACCACCATGCTTCACTGATGATGCTTTGGATCATGAACAGTTCCTTTCCTTCTCCATACTCTTCTCTTCCCATCACTCTGGTACAAGTTGATCTTGGTCTCATCTGTCCATAGGATGTTGTTCCAGAACTGTGAAGGCTTTTTTAGATGTTGTTTGGCAAACTCTAATCTTGCCTTCCTGTTTTTGAGGCTCACCAATGGTTTACATCTTGTGGTGAACCCTCTGTATTCACTCTGGTGAAGTCTTCTCTTGATTGTTGACTTTGACACACATACACCTACCTGGAGAGTGTTCTTGATCTGGCCAACTGTTGTGAAGGGTGTTTTCTTTACCAGGGAAGGAATTCTTTGGTCATCCACCACAGTTGTTTTCCGTGGTCTTCCGGGTCTTTTGGTGTTGCTGAGCTCACCGGTGCGTTCTTTCTTTTTAAGGATGTTCCAAACAGTTGATTTGGCCACACCTAATGTTTTTGCTATCTCACTGATGGGTTTGTTTTGTTTTTTCAGCCTAATGATGGCTTGCTTCACTGATAGTGACAGCTCTTTGGATCTCATATTGAGAGTTGACAGCAACAGATTCCAAATGCACATAGCACACTTGAAATGAACTCTGGACCTTTTATCTGCTCCTTGTAAATGGGATAATGAGGGAATAACACACACCTGGCCATGGAACAGCTGAGCAGCCAATTGTCCCATTACTTTTGGTCCCTTAAAAAGTGTGAGGCACATATACAAACTGTAATCCCTACACCGTTCACCTGATTTGGATGTAAATACCCTCAAATTAAAGCTGAAAGTCTGCAGTTAAAGCACATCTTGTTTGTTTCATTTCAAATCCATTGTGGTGGTGTATAGAGCCAAAAAGATTAGAATACATATATACACACACATATTATATATATATATATATATATATATATATATATATATATATATATACACACACATACATACATACATACATACATACATATATATATATATATATATATATATATATATATATATATATATATATATATATATATATATATATATATATATATATATATATATACACACACATACACACACACTAGATAGATAGATAGTTTTCTGCTGATAGTCCAGTGATTCACCTTAATGCATCCTATGCATTAAGGTAAAAAAACACCTGGTAGTCACTGGCCCCCTAGTGCCCATCAGTGCTGCTGATCAGTGCCAATCAATGCAATGCTGCCAATCATTGCCAAGCAATGCTGTCAATCAGTGCCCATCAGTGTTGTCTATCAATGTCAATCAGTGCCCATAAGTGCTGACTATCAATGCCAATCAGTACTCATTAATACTGCCTATCAGTGCCAATCAATGCTGCCAACCAGTGCCAATCAGTGTTACCAATCAGTGTCCATAAGTGCTGCCTATCAATGCCAATCAGTGCTGCATATCAATGGCAGTTCCCATCAGTGCTGCCTATCAGTGCCAATCAATGCTGCCCATCAGTGCTGCCTATCAATGCCAATCAGAGCCCATCAGTGCTGCCTATCAGTGCCACCTATTAGTGCCAATCAGTATTAACGATTAGTGCCCATCAGTGCCCCATATCAGTGCCAATCAGTGCTCCCAGTCAGTGCCGCCTATTAGTGGTGCCAATCAGTGCCAATCAGTGCAGCCTATTAATGCCAATCAGTGTTGTCTATCAGTGCCATTCAGTGCCCATCAGTGCTGCCAATCAGTGCCACCTATCAGTGTCAATCAGGGGCACCTATTAGTGCCCATCAGTGCTGCCAATCAATGCCACCTATCAGTAACAATCAGGAGGTAAAACAAAAATGTCTCAGGAAAAGCCTGCCGCTAAGCACTGTTATGTGTTCCCACACCACAAAAAAAAGTGTAGCGCTAACTTACTAATCAATAACTTAACCACTTCAGCCCTGGAAGAATTTACCCCCTTCCTGACCAGAGCACTTTTTGCGATTCGGCACTGCATCGCTTTAACTGACAATTGCGCGGTCGTGCTACGAGGCTCCCAAACAATATTGACGTCCTTTTTTTCCCACGAATAGAGCTTTCTTTTGGTTGTATTTGATCACCTCTGCGGTTTTTATTTTTTGCGCTATAAACAAAAAAATAGCGACAATTTTGAAAAAAACGCAATATTTTTTACATTTTGCTTTAATAAATATCCCCCAAAAATATATTAAAAAAATGTTTTTTCCTCAGTTTAGGCTGATATGTATTCTTCGACATATTTTTGGTAAAAAAAAAATCGCAATAAGCGTTTATTGATTGGTTTGCGCAAAAGTTATAGCGTCTGCAAAATAGGGGATAGTTTTATGGTATTTTGATTAATAATTTTTTTTTTTTACTAGTAATGGCAGCAATCAGCGATTATTATCGTGACTGCGACATTATTGCGGACACATCGGACAATTTTGACACATTTTTGGGACCATTGGCATTAATACAGCGATCAATGCTATAAAATTGCATTGATTACTGTAAAAATGTCACTGGCAGTGAAGGGGTTAACCACTATGGGGTGGGGAGGGGTTAAAGTGGAGTTCCACCCACTTTTACAACTCTTCAGCATCCCTCACTAAACTATGCACTGTAAACAAATTGGATATTTTTTTATTTTTTTTCTCAGCACCTACTATATATCTGCTGTATTCATTTTTCACTTCCTTCTCACTGGCCGCGGCCCATCGCATCATTTCTTGTTTGCAATGCATTCTGGGAAGGGGTGGCAACTTCCTCTGAAACTGCCGTTGCTATGGAAACCTGACCTGAAACCTATTACACTGCTTGTGCTGCACTGAGCATGTGCGAGATCTTCAAGGATGAGATCCAGAAAGAAATATAGTCTGGCTTCAGATGCCCAGACTTAAGATGGCCACGGCCTGCTGTAAATTTATAAAATAACAAACTACTGCTATAAACTAACAAAACAGACCTTAGTTTACAGACTAACTTTACTAGAATACATTAAGCTTGTGTATTATAGAGGTATTTTTATTTAAAAAGTATAATTTCGGCCAGAACACCACTTTAAGTGTGTCCTGGGCAGTGATTGTAACTGTGGGGGGGATGGGCTAGCAGTGACATGACACTGATCGCTGCTCCCCGATTACAGGGAGCAGATGATCAGCGTCCTGTCACTAGGCAGAACGGGGAGATGCTGTTTACATCGGCGTCTCCCTGTTCTTTAGTTCCGTGACACGATCGTGGTATCGATCGAGTCCGCGGGTCCCGTGGGCACGGTCACGGAGCTCGCAGCAAGTGCGCGCCGTGCCATTCTGCCAACGTATATGTGCTGACAGCGGTCGGCAAGTGATTAATAATGGTGGAACCCTCTAATGTATGGAAATCTCAAAAACCTTTAATATTACCACAATACCGGTCTCTGTGATAAGCAACGTCATATATAATAAAATACATCAAACTGAAAACAAGACATAACAAATTTAACTTAGCAGGGATGGTGGAAACCCCTCTACAGATAATTGCAAAACAAATTGCCTTCAAGTGCAACAACTTTTTAGTTGGGAGGTTCACACCATTATAGCACTTTGGAATTTTTGAACCTTTCTTTGTGCACTGGTGCACGGTCATGTTGGAACAGGAAGGGGCCATCCCCAAACTGTTCCCACAAAGTTGGGAACATGAAATTGTCCAAAATGTCTTGGTATGCTGACACCTTAAGAGTTCCCTTCACTGGAACTAAGGGGCCAAGCTCAACCCCTGAAAAACAACCTCACACCATTATCCCCCTCCATCAAATGATTTGGACCAGTGCACATAGCAAGGTCCATAAAAACACGGATGAGCGAGTTTGGGGTGGAGGAACTTGACTGCGCTGCAAAGAGTCCTGATCTCAACCTAACAGAACACCTTTGGGATGAAATAGAGCAGAGACTACGAGCCGGGCCTTCTCTAAAATCAGTGCCTGACCTCACATGCTTCTGGAAGAATGGTCAAACATTCCCATAGACACACTCCTAAACCTTGTGGACAGCCTTCCCAGAAGAGTTAAAGCTGTTATAGCTGCAAAGGGTGGGCCAACTCAATATTGAACCCTAAGGACTAAGACTGGGATGCTATTAAAGTTCATGTGCGTGTAAAGGCAGGCGTCCCAATACTTTTGACAATATAATGTATGTGTGGGTGTGTATATATATATATATATATATATATATATATATATATATATATATATATATATATATATATATATGTGTGTGTTTGAACATTAGGGTACACACCATGATGCAATAGGCTGCGCATGCCTATGCTGGTAAGATTATAATTAAAGTAGACCTACAGTCACAAACTAGTTCTGGATAAAAAAGGGTTAAACTTTTTATTGCTGTCTGTATTCCTCTTGGGAGCATCTGCACTCAATATCTGTCCCGACGGTCACTGTCACTGGGACAGAAAGTGAAGGAAAGCTCTTTTACAATTGTCACCAACACATGAGTAAAATATGCATTTTCCATTGGGGCCCTGTTCTGTTGACAGCTGTCAAAGTTTGGGTTTCCCCTCAATTGGATTTCTACCTCCTTCTAGTCATATCTCTGAAACAGGAAGAGAGGGGAAATCTCCTCAACAGGAAAATAAAAAACATAAAAGACATTGTAAATCTACTTTAACTTTATTAGTTTAACTTCCAGGTTTACAATATCTAATTCACCCCCCCCCCCAAAAAAAAAAAAATTCAAAAGGAAAAGTTTACCTTTAGGATTTCATGTCTTAGTAAGCATTAGATGTGTGAGGACTTAAATATTTACATAAAAGTATTTGCCAAATATTGTAGTTCCGCATACACTATTAAAGAGGCTGGCAAGCCTAGGAATCATTTTACATACAAATTAAATCTTGCAACATATTGTTGGCTGTATTCCTCCAAACTGAGCACACTTCATGACACTGTGCTGCATCTTCTCGGAATAAGCCTCTACAATGTTTCTGGAACAATGTAAGTACCTTGATCTCTGCTTTATATTTGCTTGTATATTTATATATACCAGCTTTTCCCTGTGCAGATCCTGTGATTAAATAGTCTCCAAACTTTTATGGCACTTTATTCCAGCTGCCAAACACCCATACGGGGAAAGACCAACTCCTGGAAACCACAAAAAAGAAGGCTCAAACACAGCTCAGTGAAGCTGGCCCCCCTACAATCAGCACAAATAAAAACTCAAGTGTGTTTCTTTAGTGCTACATTTGTGCTGTTTAAATTTCCTTTCTATCTTTTATCGTTTTTGCGTTATTATTGATTTATTAAAGGTCAAAGGTCACTCAGCCCCCTACAGCACTCAAATGACACGAAACTGGTCTCGGTTAGTTGGTTATAACAGCTTGTTTTTATTTTTGTGCTTTTTTGTGTCATAAAAATAAAAATTTGTGCTGCTTTTATTTTTAAGATAATAGCAATTAGTTTTTGCCAGACAATGACATCACCCCGCCCTCCTGTCACATACCTGGTTAGTGAGCTCCTGGTAAGACAGCAGCCATGGTTGCACAGCAAGATATGAGTGCCTGTGATCAGTCCAGTAGACTGCATGGTGGCAGCAGTCAGCAGGTGGATGTGGCAGCAGAACCGGCTGGTGGCAGATGAGCTGGCACTGAGCTTGGCTGGTGGCAGACTGTGGGTAAGCAGGAGACAGAAGAGACCTTGCTGGACTGAAGAGCTGTAGCAGGCTGGTTGAGCAGGATGCAGGGTCAGATCACCTGGGTCCATAATGTTCGGGCAGATCAGGCATAGACAGCAGACAACAGGATAGTCGGGTCACAAGCCAAGTCTGCAATGGGAGGTAGATCAGGCAAGAATAGAAGGCAGAAGCAGAATCCAGAGACAAGCCAAAGTCAGGGCAGGTAGCAGGCAAACAGAGGTCAGGAGCAAGCTGGGTTAGGATCAGAGGTCAAACACAGGAATCAGGAATGAACACATAAAAGCTGCACACCAAATTGCAGCCTGTTTATATAGTCTGTCTGGCGCCAGCATTGGTGACAGGCTTGCGCTCATCTGCCCGGCCAGTTGCCAGTCTGCGCATATGTATGCAGAGGGAGACATTATATTTGCTATGGGCAAGCCTTCCCTGACACCCCCTACTACAGCCAAACAAAATGAAAACAGGCTGGTTGATTAGTGCCACGTTTGTGTTGGTTTGTGCCTATTTACTCTCCATTCTATCTCCTTTTGTTTTTCAGTTATTGTTGATTTAATAAAGGTCACCAAAGATCACCCAGCCCCCCTACAAGAGACAAAAGGCATGAAACCGGCTGGTTGGTGCCTCCTTTGTGCTGGTTTGTGCTGTTTAAATATCAGTTCTACTGATTTTTGTTTTTCAGCTATTTACTATTGTTATGACTGATTTCTGATTGGGACTCTAAAACAAAGTTTATACTGCAGCTACAGGAACAGATTCCCAGGACTCAATCACTGTGTTTAAAATGTCCGTTCCATGTCAAAATTTATTATTACATGTTATTTTATACATAGATAAGAAAGGGGTGGTGTAAGATGTTATTAAAAAACTAACAAAAAAACTAACAAATAGAAATATGTTATTAAAAGTGTAGCACTAACCCCTGAAGGAGCTGCTGAAATAATTTGGGTTGTTGCCATCACCCCTTACCTGCAGTTTCACCACATCAAGGACCTAGAGTCCGTTTTGAGCTTTGTATCCACCAATGTACGCACCAGTCACTTTTGTATTTTTTTCAATGCTTTAATGAAAGAAATTGAAAGAAGTAGCAGTGAAGAGGTAGAAAGGGAATTGCAGGAAAATTCAAATACCTTTGTCAGATCATTGAGGGATTGTAGATCTTAGAAATGATTATACCTTCAGTCCAAAGATCTTTGCCCACCCGGATAGGTCTCTCTCACTGACCTAGCAACCGGAATGGAGCACGACCCGGCAGTACTGTGCAGTAAGTTAAGTTAGGATGCATCCTCCAATTGAGTCACCAGTAGGGATGAGCTTCGTGTTCGAGTCGAACCCATGTTTGACTCGAATATCGTCTGTTCGATCGTTTGTCGAATTGCGAATGATCATGGTCCATAATTCATTGCGGCATCGCAGTGCATTGCTGGCTGATGATTGGCCAAGAATGCACTATGACCCGCATTCTTGGCCAATCACAGCACCGTCAGTAGAGAGAGCTGTAATTGGCCAAAGCCAGGGTGGATTTGGCCAATTATGGCTCAGGGGGTTTAGAACACGCCCCACACTATATAAGGCTGCCTGCACGGAGGCCCTGTGTAGTGTGTTCCTGCGTGCTGAGAGATAGAGAGAGAGAGAGACAGTGTCATTTCATTTGAGTTAGATAGATTAGGCAGGACAGTCAGTCAGTTAGCAGCACTTACAGTGTATTGTGTATATATATATATGCATCCCAGGTATTGTGTATATATATATATATATATATATATATATATATATATATACACTGTATTCAGTTTAGCTAGATCCGTTCCTGTTATCTTCCTACTGACAGGCAGGCTTGTCTTGTTACAGTATTTACAGCTACCTGAAGAAAATTGCTGGTGTTCTTTTGATACTATTAGTACCACAGTCAGGCAGCTAGACTATTTACAGTTAGTGTAGTGCGTCCTCCTCACAGTGTTCAGCTAAAGCTACAAGTTAGTTTAGTGTGACCTCTGCACAGTGTTCAGCTAAAGCTACAAGTTAGTGTAGTGCGTCCTCCTCACAGTGTTCAGCTAAAGCTACAGGTTAGTTTAGTGTGACCTCTACACAGTGTTCAGCTAAAGCTCCAAGTTAGTGTAGTGCGTCCTCCTCACAGTGTTCAGCTAAAGCTACAGGTTAGTTTAATGTGACCTCTGCACAGTGTTCAGCTAAAGCTACAAGTTAGTGTAGTGCGTCCGCCTCACAGTGTTCAGCTAAAGCTACAAGTTAGTGTAGTGCGTCCTCCTCACAGTGTTCAGCTAAAACTACAAGTTAGTGTAGTGTGACCTCTGCACAGTGTTCAGCTAAAGCTACAAGTTATTTTAGTGCGACCTCTGCACAGTGTTCAGCTAAAGCTAGAAGTTAGTGTAGTGCGTGCTCTGAACAGTGTTCAGCTAAAACTACAAGTTAGTGTAGTGCGACCTCTGCACAGTGTTCAGCTAAAGCTACAAGTTAGAGCCGGTTCACACTAGGACGACTTGTCAGGCGACTTAGCCGCCTGACAAGTAGCGTCCCGTTCTGCACAATGGAACCGTTCTAATCTGAGCGACGCAAGTCGCTCTGACTTAGAAAAAGGTTCCTGTACTACTTTGCGGGCGACTTGAGGCGACTTGCATTGACTTCTATATAGAAGTCGTTTTGCAAGTCACCGCTGCAGTCGTGTTCAAGTCGTCTGAGGCAGTCTCGCTGGAAGTCGTGCTGCCTCAGTGTGAACCGACTCTTAGTGTAGTGCGTCCTCCTCACAGTGTTCATCTAAAGCTACAAGTTAGTGTAGTGCGTCCTCCTCACAGTGTTCAGCTAAAGCTACAAGTTAGTGTAGTGCGCCCTCCTCACAGTGTTCAGCTAAAGCTACAGGTTAGTTTAGTGTGACCTCTGCACAGTGTTCAGCTAAAGCTACAAGTTAGTGTAGTACGTCCTCCTCACAGTGTTCATCTAAAGCTACAAGTTAGTGTAGTGCGTCCTCCTCACAGTGTTCAGCTAAAGCTACAAGTTAGTGTAGTGCGCCCTCCTCACAGTGTTCAGCTAAAGCTACAGGTTAGTTTAGTGTGACCTCTGCACAGTGTTCAGCTAAAGCTACAAGTTAGTGTAGTACGTCCTCTGAACAGTGTTCATCTAAAGCTACAAGTTAGTGTAGTGCGTCCTCCTCACAGTGTTCAGCTAAAGCTACAAGTTAGTGTAGTGCGTCTTCCTCACAGTGTTCAGCTAAAGCTACAGGTTAGTTTAGTGTGACCTCTGCACAGTGTTCAGCTAAAGCTACAAGTTAGTGTAGTGCATCCTTCTCACAGTGTTCAGCTAAAGCTACAAGTTAGTGTAGTGCGTCCTTCTCACAGTGTTCAGCTAAAGCTACAAGTTAGTGTAGTGCGTCCTCCTCACAGTGTTCAGCTAAAACTACAAGTTAGTGTAGTGCGACCTCTGCACAGTGTTCAGCTAAAGCTACAAGTTATTTTAGTGCTACCTCCGCACAGTGTTCAGCTAAAGCTACAAGTTAGTGTAGTGCGTGCTCTGAACAGTATTCAGCTAAAACTACAAGTTAGTGTAGTGTGACCTCTGCACAGTGTTCAGCTAAAGCTACAAGTTAGTGTAGTGCGTCCTCTGAACAGTGTTCATCTAAAGCTACAAGTTAGTGTAGTGCGTCGTCCTCACAGCGTTCAGCTAAAGCTACAAGTTAGTGTAGTGCGACCTCTGCAAAGTGTTCAGCTAAAGCTACAAATTAGTGTAGTGCATCCTCTGAACAGTGTTCAGCTAAAGCTACAAGTTAGTGTAGTGGGACCTTTGCACAGTGTTCAGCTAAAGCTACCTATAGAAGGTTGGTGGTGTTTTCCTGATCCTATCACTACCGCAGGCAGCTAAAGTATTTACACGTTAGTGTAGTGTGACCTCTGCACAGTGTTCAGCTAAAGCTACCTGTAGCAGGTTGGTGGTGTTTTCATGATTCTATCACTACCGCAGGCAGCTAAAGTATTTACACGTTAGTGTAGTGCGACCTCTGCACAGTGTTCAGCTAAAGCTACTTGTAGAAGGTTGGTGGTGTTTTCCTGATCCTATCACTACCACAGGCAGCTAAAGTATTTACACATTAGTGTAGTGCGACCTCTGCACAGTGTTCAGCTAAAGCTACCTGTAGAAGGTTGGTGGTGCGATTCAGGAGGAGGAGGGAGGAGCCGGATGTGAGCATCAATCTGGTGCCTGTGCTAGACCCGGGATGTCGGTTTTCTCTCTCAGTGATCCTGGCGTCTGACTAGGCGCGGATCACCCCCCCCACTGGGCTCCCTGTGGGCTCCATGACCTGACCGCTCCGGATCCCCCCCCTGAATATTTTTCCTACACAAGTCTGGCTGCCTTTCTGTTTTTGCTAAGCAGGGATGGAAGCGATCAGGCAGACCAAAGCCCTGGACGGATGCTCTGACTCTGTCTCACCTCGTCATAAGGAGAGGCACAGGAAACAACAGGGGAGGCAGTGGTGGAGCGCCGGCTGAAAAGCAAAACTTCTGAAGACTGAGAGGTTTGTGAGAGTGTGTGAGCCCGGCAGAAGGGGGTTAGTGTGGTACATAATTGTATGCTAAAGCTGAAAGAGAACCTGGAGGACTGGCAAGTAGATTTGCTATGCATCTCTTTGTTTAACACCATGTACACCATATCTTATGTACCTGAAATAGCATAAAAAAAACTGTGAAAGTTTGGTATTGATAGCCCTTTGGCGTATAGCATACAGCAGAAAGCATAAGTGTGTAGCATGGTATAGGTGGACATTTGTTCATAAAGACAAGCCAATATAAGACAGCCTATGGGAAGCGGCATCCATTGAGGGGCCCCTGGATTTGGTGATATATGCCACCTACACTCTATGAACACACCTGCTCCTAGTCCAAGTGGTCGGCCTGTGGATAATGACTAAACATAAAACTCCCGCCTCTATTAAGAACCTGTTTAACCTTCTCCTTCATTCTATATACCTACACCCTGTGTGCAATTGGAACATCAGGCACAAGACAGACAGGGCCTGGCTTCAACCTATTTGGAAACAGCGACTACATCTGAAGGGTCCCTAATGCAGAGGCGCCAAATCTTCTCTCTAGCCTCCTCAACCCTATAGTGTGAAGGATTGTATAGGAATCCGCTGACTGATAAGTATTTACGCAGTCTGTATAGATTAAGCCATTAATAATTGGACAGCCTGAATAGTATATAAAATATACATGTAACGGTTTATGTCTATTCCGTTAGGATAACAATGATTGTGTCCCCCCTCCTCCCTAGTAGGGATGAGCCGAACACTCCCCTGTTCGGTTCGCACCAGAACATGCTAACAGGAAAAAAGTTCGTTCGAACACGCGAACACCGTTAAAGTCTATGGGACACGAACATGAATAATCAAAAGTGCTAATTTTAAAGGCTAATATGCAAGTTATTGTCATAAAAAGTGTTTGGGGACCTGGGTCCTGCCCCAGGGGACATGGATCAATGCAAAAAAAAGTTTTAAAAACGGCCGTTTTTTCAGGGACAGTGATTTTAATAATGCTTAAAGTCAAACAATAAAAGTGTAATATCCCTTTAAATTTCGTACCTGGGGGGTGTCTATAGTATGCCTGTAAAGGGGCGCATGTTTCCTGTGTTTAGAACAGTCTGACAGCAAAATGACATTTTGAAGGAAAAAACTCATTTAAAACTACCCGCGGCTATTGCATTTCCGACAATACACATAGAAGTTCATTGATAAAAACGGCATGGGAATTCCCCAAAGGGGAACCCCGAACCAAAATTAAAAAAAAAAATGACGTGGGAGTCCCCCTAAATTCCATACCAGGCCCTTCAGGTCTGGTATGGATATTAAGGGGAACCCCTGCCAAAATTTAAAAAAAAAATGACGTGGGGTTCCCGCTAAATTCCATACCAGACCCTTCAGGTCTGGTATGGATTTTAAGCGGAACCCCGCGCCAAAAAAAAAAAAAAAAAACGGCGTCGGGTCCCCCCAAAAATCCATACCAGACCCTTATCCGAGCACGCAACCTGGCAGGCCGCAGGAAAAGAGGGGGGGACGAGAGTGCGCCCCCCCCTCCTGAACCGTACCAGGCCACATGCCCTCAACATTGGGAGGGTGCTTTGGGGTAGCCCCCCAAAACACCTTGTCCCCATGTTGATGAGGACAAGGGCCTCATCCCCACAACCCTGGCCGGTGGTTGTGGGGGTCTGCGGGCGGGGGCTTATCGGAATCTGGAAGCCCCCTTTAACAAGGGGACCCCCAGATCCCGGCCCCCCCCCGTGTGAAATGGTAAGGGGGCACCTACCATTTCACTAAGAAACTGTCAAAAATGTTAAAAATGACAAGAGACAGTTTTTGACAATTCCTTTATTTAAATACTTCTTCTTTCTTCTATCTTCCTTCATCTTCTGGTTCTTCTGGTTCTTCTGGCTCTTCTGGTTCTTCCTCCGGCGTTCTCGTCCAGCATCTCCTCCGCGGCGTCTTCTATCTTCTTCTCCTCGGGCCGCTCCGCACCCATGGCATGGGGGGGAGGCTCCCGCTCTTCTCTTCATCTTCTTCATCTTCTTCTCTTCTTCTTTTCTTCATTTTCTTCTCCGGGCCGCTCCGCACCCATGCTGGCATGGAGGGAGGCTCCCGCTGTGTGACGGAGCTCCTCGTCTGACAGTTCTTAAATAACGGGGGACTTCCCTGTGGCATTCCCCATGACGTCACAGGGAAGTCCCGTCAAGTCACCGTGCGTCAGAGGGGGGCGGGGTCACCGGGTGGCCCCGCCCCCCCGATATTTAAGAACTGTCAGACGAGGAGCGCCGTCACACAGCGGGAGCCTCCCTCCATGCCAGCATGGGTGCGGAGCGGCCCGGAGAAGAAAATGAAGAAGAGAAGAAAAGAAGAAGAGAAGAAGAGAAGAAGATGAAGAAGAAGAGCAGGAGCCTCCCCCCATGCCATGGGTGCGGAACGGCCCGAGGAGAAGAAGATAGAAGACGCCGCGGAGGAGATGCTGGACGAGAACGCCGGAGGAAGAACCAGAAGAGCCAGAAGAACCAGAAGATGAAGGAAGATAGAAGAAAGAAGAAGTATTTAAATAAAGGAATTGTCAAAAACTGTCTCTTGTCATTTTTAACATTTTTGACAGTTTTTAGTGAAATGGTAGGGGTACTTTTGTACCCCCTTACCATTTCACACATGGGGGGGCCGGGATCTGGGGGTCCCCTTGTTAAAGGGGGCTTCCAAATTCCGATAAGCCCCCCGCTCGCAGACCCCCACAACCACCGGCCAGGGTTGTGGGGATGAGGCCCTTGTCCTCATCAACATGGGGACAAGGTGTTTTGGGGGGCTACCCCAAAGCACCCTCCCAATGTTGAGGGCATGTGGCCTGGTACGGTTCAGGAGGGGGGGGCCGCACTCTCGTCCCCCCCTCTTTTCCTGCGGCCTGCCAGGTTGCGTGCTCGGATAAGGGTCTGGTATGGATTTTTGGGGGGACCCCACGCCGTTTTTTTTTTTTTTTTCGGCGCGGGGTTCCCCTTAAAATCCATACCAGACCTGAAGGGTCTGGTATGGAATTTAGGGGGAACCCCACGTCGTTTTTTTTTTTTAATTTTGGCCGGGGTTCCCCTTAATATCCATATCAGACCTGAAGGGCCTGGTATGGAATTTAGGGGGACTCCCACGTCATTTTTTTTTTTTAATTTTGGTTCGGGGTTCCCCTTTGGGGAATTCCCATGCCGTTTTTATCAATGAACTTCTATGTGTATTGTCGGCAATGCAATAGCCGCGGGTAGTTTTAAATGAGTTTTTTCCTTCAAAATGTCATTTTGCTGTCAGACTGTTCTAAACACAGGAAACATGCGCCCCTTTACAGGCATATTATAGACACCCCCCCAGGTACGAAATTTAAAGGGATATTACACTTTTATTGTTTGACTTTAAGCATTATTAAAATCACTGCTCCTGAAAAAACGGCCGTTTTTAAAACTTTTTTTTGCATTGATCCATGTCCCCTGGGGCAGGACCCAGGTCCCCAAACACTTTTTATGACAATAACTTGCATATTAGCCTTTAAAATTAGCACTTTTGATTTCTCACATAGACTTTTAAAGGGTGTTCCGCGGCATTCAAATTTGCCGCGAACACCCCAAATTGTTCGCTGTTCGGCGAACTTGCGAACAGCCAATGTTCGAGTCGAACATGAGTTCGACTCGAACTCGAAGCTCATCCCTACTCCCTAGTGGTGCATCTATAATTGCTACTACTGGATGTGTGACCGGCTCCCTCTGAGTACGTTCCAACAGGGGTATTCTAGTTATACTGGTCTAGCAAGGGGGGGGAAATTACCCCCGATAATACGCTTCAATTCCAAAGAACCCTGTATAAGCTGAGTGACACCTGACTTTGGTAGAGAGGGAAGGGGTAAAGGGAAGGGAGGGGAGAGCACAAGTAAGAGAGAAAAGGGAAGGGAAAGGAGGAAGAAGGGGAGAAGGGAAGGTGGGAAGAAGAAGAGAAAAAGAAACAAAATGAGGGGGAAGACGGGGAAGGGGGCCATAGCAAACCCTCCCAGACCAAGTGTAAGCCCAGGGGCTATTAGAAAATACATGGTCCAGGACAGCGCTAAAGAGAGCCCGGGCAAGGCAACTGGGTCTAAAAGTAAAATCCCAGAGGGTCCCCCAAAAATTTCAACCAGAAGTCAACTAGCTGAGATAGATACGGACACCCCAAACAGGGCGATAATGGATGAAATATCAGTGGAACCCCAGCAAGGTAAACAACTCCCTACAAAGAGTGAAATAACAGAGATGTTTGCCAGGCTGGAAACATCGATAAAAGGGGAAATCGAAACCATACGGGAAGACATGAGTCACATCTTAAAAAGAGTTGAAGAGGCTGAAACAATGATGTACAGGCAAGGGGTGGAGATAAAGGATCTCAATCATCAGATGGAAGAAATGCAGCGAGAACAGAGAAACCTCCTGTACAGATTGGAGGACCAGGAGAACCATAATAGGAGGAAGAACCTACGGATTAGAGGACTCCCGGAGGTTCAGGGTGGAAACGAGAACCTGCAAGAAAAAATTGACCACATTTTTGGGAGTTTATTAAATCCTCTGGACAGCAGCTCCAGAATTAAGCTGGAAAGAGTTCATAGGATAAGAAAGCCGGCAGAGATTAGTGAGGATGCTCCATGGGATGTAATTGTGAGATTCCATAACTATCAAGACAAGGAACAGATTAAGATTAACATGAAAAAGAATCAACCAGTGAGGTTCGGCGAAATAAACTTGCAGATTTTCCCTGATCTGGCAGCGGAAACGCTATCTAGAAGAAGAATGCTGAAACCATTATTGGCTCAACTTAAAACCCACGATGTCCAATATTCTTGGGGCTTCCCAGCTTGCCTAATTGGTCATAAAGAAGGTCGCTCTGCTACATTGAGATTTCCTGAAGAGACGTTGAAATTTTGTCACCGGCTTGACGTTCCCCTCGTGGAAATCCCAGGATGGTGGGAAAGATCTGTCAATCACGATCATTCAGAGGAGTCACTGGCTTGGAACCCAGTTGTCAAAAGGACAGGCCTACATAGAAAGAAGAATCTTTCACAACGAGATATATAAAAGATATGGCCTGGGATCACATAATGTATCGGGGGAGGGGGGTGGAGGGGGAATGGATGGGGGGTCGGGGGGTGAAGATGGGAGGAGTTGGGCACGGCAACATCTAAATTCCGGGGAGGATATAGGTACCAAGGATTGCCCTCCTGAGCTCAACCTCCATGGGGTTAAACGAGAGGCCGAGTGGAGTGTGTGGGCCTATGGTTCTCTGGGCCAGGATGTGGCCCATTACCCCCAAAGGGGTGGGAGGGGGGTGGGGAGGGATAAGAAAGGGAAGGGGAGGGGGAGGGGGAGATGTAGGGGGTTGGGAAGGGTTAGGAGAGGGAGGGGGAGGGAGACCGGAACATACCCCAAGGTTCCCCGCTTCGAAGTTCCGTAATGATGTGTAAACCCGTCCCCATGGCACAAATAATAAGATGTCGGGGATAAATTTAATTACATATAATGTAAGGGGCCTCAATTCTCCCATAAAATGTGCGAACATAATGGGCGACTTGAAATTCCTTAAAGCTGAAGTGGTCTTCTTGCAGGAGACTCACCTCTATCTATGTGGGTAAGAGTCAGAGAATATTCTCCAGAGATTATCCGACGTGGATTTACGGGGACTCCCCGACGAGGGGAGCAAAAGGAGTAGCTATTGGTTTTGCAAAAGATGTTAGTTTTATGTTGGAAGAGAGATTAACTGACCCAGAGGGACGTTTCTTGTTCTTAAAAGGTAAACTTAACAGGTCTGAAAGTTCATTAGCAAACGTATATGGCCCGAACATCAACCCTGGTAGGTATCTACTGGGAATCCTTTCAAAGTTTGAGGCATTTAAGAAGGGGAGGGCCATTATAGCAGGAGATTTTAATATATGTCTGGAGCCAGGGAAAGATAGTACGTCGTGTCCCTGGGGGGGGCTGGAGGGGTATGCATGAATAAACTAAAAAAAAAAGCTGCGCCAATGTCAATTGGTGGACGCCTGGAGGATGCAACACTTTAACGTCAGAGACTATACCTTCTACTGCCCCGTACACGCGACGTACTCCAGACTAGATTTTTTCCTTGTAGAGCATAGGCACATAGAGGAGGTGGAGTGTACAAACATAGGGTCAATGACATTTTCTGACCACGCACCTGTGAGCCTACAGTTGAAATTAGGTAAACGCAAAAATCTTCGTAATAATTGGAGTTTGAACGAGGACCTTCTGCACGATAGAGTTATTGATAACCGTATTAAGGAAGAATTAGAATTCTATTTTAAAACCAACATCCAGGGCGAGACGTCAGAAGCAGTAGTCTGGGAGGCTCACAAAGCATACATCGAAGGCATCATAATGATGCTGGGATTGGAGAAAAAAAGAAGACAGAATAGAGATACAATTCCCCTACAGAAGGAAATTTATGAACTAGAACAACAGCATAAATTAACAAGGGATGGGGAGATACAGGAGGAGAGAGGCTATGCGGGAGCTAATGGAAGAAGAAAACCGGAAGGTATATAACCTTGTAAAAAAAGAAAGATACATAGGCGGTAACAGACCTGGCAGACTCCTGGCTAAAGTTTTAAGCAAAAAGAAAAATAATAATTATATTGATAAAATAAAGACTAAAACAGGGGAGATCAGCTATAAAGACATAGATATTGCGAAAACTTTCAAAGAATTCTATGGGGAGTTATATGCTATAAATAAAAACGACACCATTAAAGAGAGGGAACGAAAACAAGTGAAAATTAAAAACTATTTAAAAGATTTGGGATTGGCCAAAATAACCGGAAGGGAACAAACCTCCTTGGAGGCCCCCATCACGGAGGTTGAAGTGAGAAAGGCGCTTAGGGAGACGCAAGTAGGTAAGAGCCCAGGCCCTGACGGGCTGACGGTGCTGTATTATAAGGTGCAGTAGTGTTGGAGGTTGTTCCGCCACCACGCCTCCAAAATGCCACTACTAATGATTGTGACACACCTCTCTCCTCCACCCCCTCCTCTTCTTCTTCCTCCATGGCCTCTTCCTGTGCTTTGTCCTCGGAACCAGCGGTGCTCCTTAGGCATTCAAGGGGCTACGCAAGTACGCAGGCCAAAAGATGCCATGCGGTGCTTGAGCTGGTGTGCTTGGGGGACAGGAGCCACACTAGGGCAGAGGTTCTGTCAGCTCTGCAGGGGCAGGTTCAGAGGTGGTTGACGCCATGCCAACTTAAGGCAGAAATGGTGGTTTGTGACAATGGCACCAACCTCCTCTCCGCCCTCCGACAGGGACAACTGACCCATGTGCCCTGTTTGGCTTACGTCCTTAATAGGGATGAGCTTCGTGTTCGAGTCGAACCCATGTTCGACTCGAACATCGGCTGTTCGATCGTTCGCCGAATATGGGCCGTTCGCGCCAAATTCGTGTGGCGCGTCACGGCCCATAATTCACTGCGGCATTGCAGTGCATTGCTTGCTGATGATTGGCCAAGCATGCACTATGACCCGCATGCTTGGCCAATCACAGCGCCGCCTTAACAGAGAGCCATAATTGGCCAAAGCCAAGGAGGCTTTGGCCAATTATGGCTCAGGGGATTTAGTACACGCCCCACACTATATAAGGCCGCCTGCACGGCGGCCCTGTGCAGTGTGTTCCGGTATGCTTAGAGAGAGAGAGAGAGACAGTGTCATTTCATTTGAGTTAGCTAGATTAGGCAGGACAGTCAGTCAGTTAGCTGCACTTAAAGTGTATTGTGTATATATATATGCATCCCAGGTGTTGCATATATATATATATATATATATATATATATATATATATATATATATACACTGTATTCAGTTTAGCTAGATCCGTTCCTGTTATCTTCTAGACTATTTACATTTAGTGCAGTGCGTCCTGCTCACAGTGTTCAGCTAGATCCGTTCCTGTTATATTCCTACTGACAGGCAGGCTTGTCTTGTTACAGTATTTTGAAGAAAATTACTGGTGTTCTTTTGATCCTATTAGTACCACAGTCAGGCAGCTAGACTATTTACATTTAGTGCAGTGCGTCCTGCTCACAGTGTTCAGCTAGATCCATTCCTGTTATCTTCTTACTGACAGGCAGGCTTGTCTTGTTACAGTATTTTAAAGAAAATTACTGGTGTTCTTTTGATCCTATTAGTACCACAGTCAGGCAGCTAGACTATTTACAGTTAGTGCAGTGCGTCCTGCTCACAGTGTTCTGCTAAACCTACAAGTTAGTGGGGTGCGTCCTGCTCACAGTGTTCAGCTAAACCTACAAGTTAGTGGGGTGCGTCCACCTCACAGTGTTCAGCTAAACCTACAAGCTAGTGGGGTGCGTCCTGCTCACAGTGTTCAGCTAGATCCGTTTCTGTTATCTTCTTACTGACAGGCAGGCTTGTCTTGTTACAGTAAATACAGCTACCTGAAGAAAATTGCTGGTGTTCTTTTGATCCTATTAGTACCACAGTCAGGCAGCTAGACTATTTACAGTTAGTGCAGTGCATCCTGCTCACAGTGTTCTGCTAAACCTACAAGTTAGTGGGGTGCGTCCTGCTCACAGTGTTCAGCTAAACCTACAAGCTAGTGGGGTGCGTCCTGCTCACAGTGTTCAGCTAGATCCGTTTCTGTTATCTTCTTACTGACAGGCAGGCTTGTCTTGTTACAGTAAATACAGCTACCTGAAGAAAATTGCTGGTGTTCTTTTGATCCTATTAGTACCACAGTCAGGCAGCTAGACTATTTACAGTTAGTGCAGTGCGTCCTGCTCACAGTGTTCTGCTAAACCTACAAGTTAGTGGGGTGCGTCCTGCTCACAGTGTTCAGCTAAACCTACAAGTTAGTGGGGTGCGTCCACCTCACAGTGTTCAGCTAAACCTACAAGCTAGTGGGGTGCGTCCTGCTCACAGTGTTCAGCTAGATCCGTTCCTGTTATCTTCTTACTGACAGGCAGGCTTGTCTTGTTACAGTAAATACAGCTACCTGAAGAAAATTGCTGGTGTTCTTTTGATCCTATTAGTACCACAGTCAGGCAGCTAGACTATTTACAGTTAGTGCAGTGCGTCCTGCTCACAGTGTTCTGCTAAACCTACAAGTTAGTGGGGTGCGTCCACCTCACAGTGTTCAGCTAAAGCTACCTGTAGAAGGTTGGTGGTGTTCTCATACTACAGGCAGGCAGTTGATTTTGCTAGCTGCAGTATCAGTACATATATATATATATATATATATATATATATATATATATTGTAACATCGGGGGTTCATTTAGCTTAAAGGTAGAGCTTACCAGTGAGCTGAGTCCACGCCAGATATGCAGTTTCAAGGGCTTGTCAGCCCACTTTTATTAAAGAAAGAAAATGTCCGATAACAGAAGTGTTGCCCACACAGGGGTTTCAGCTTTCCACAGCAACAATGTAAGTTTAATCAAAAATACCAAGCCACCTGGCTCTCTTCAGCAGCACTGCTGCTCAGACTTATACTTCAGCCCTCTCGGCTCTATAACAGATTTCCTGTACACATGCTTCAGCCCTCTCGGCTCTATAACAGATTTCCTGTACACATGCTTCAGCCCTCTCGGCTCTATAACAGATTTCCTGTACACATGCTTCAGCCCTCTCGGCTCTATAACAGATTTCCTGTACACATGCTTCAGCCCTCTCGGCTCTATAACAGATTTCCTGTACACCCAGTACCTCAGCACTCTTTTCCAGCCCACAGGCTTAGACCCTCTGTCTGCTCTGACAGACAGACAGACAGACCTGTGCAGACATGCACACTTCTCCCTTGCTTGCCTGGACTTCTCGGGAGGGTGGAGCCCAGAACTATGGTCAGGTGTCTACAAATAGCCCAACACACACCTGACCAGTCAATCTGCTGGTGGATCTCAAAACCTGGAGAAAGCTGCAAAAGCAGTTTTCTCCAGTCCACATTTATGCTCTGAAGCCTTGCCTCAAGCAAATGTGCATACCCTATGTCCACTTTAACCCCCTTTTTATAGCGACAGGGACTCTCACTATTACATATCCCCCCCCTTTGTTTCGATCCGGAGGGAGGAACACCAGCACCCGTCATGGTTGGGACACCTCTGTGCTGGCTGTCAGCCACGTAGGCCCAACCTTTTTTTCGGGTGCGCTTCCAGGTACGTCCCACCCTGGATCTTAACAGGGTCCTACATTTCCCTATACTCAGCCTTCTCCCTCTTCTTTTTGGGTGCCTGGGCTTATTCATCTTTCTAGGGGAAACTCTGCTTTCCCTGATCCTTTCTTTCAACTCACTGACATCAGCTTTAACCTTCACTATAGGTTCTAATATCTTTCTCTGGTTGTCTACGGCAACCACGTCATTATTAACAGCACCAATCATCAGATCACCAATTTTGAGATTCCAACTTCCGATACCACCAGTGCTTTTTTCAGAGTTTGTTAGGACCTGTCCTGAGGAGGGACCACACACAGGCGAGTGACTATGCTCCATGGAACTATCACCAAGCTCCACCTCACCTGCTGTCCAACGCTCCATGGGCGGCTGTCCTAACAAACACAGACCCAAGCACAAATCATTCCTTACTGCGATAATGCCAACTGGTGTACACATTACATTGCTACAGCAACCTTCAGCACTTTCTCCTACAGTGTCTCCGGGTACCTTAACCTGTACCTCTTGGCCAGTGACAGAAAGCATCTCGACTACTGCCGCGTCCATTCTGGGCCCTTCCTTTTCATGAGGTCTAGCAGGTGAGACAGTGTCTGCGCCCTCTACTGACCACTGCTCAGCCGCACCTCGGACTGCACCAGCAAAGATGTTCTCAGTCACTGCACCAGGCGGAGAGACCTCTGATATCTCCAACAGTTCCCCTGAGCGACCTCCATACCAATCAACAACTGGAAGTACTCTCACCGGGAATCGAGAGATCCTGTGCCAAATGGTTAATAAACATTGGTTCCACCAATTCCACTCTTGGGCAAGGTTTTCCAGCACCGCCTGTATCACCTGGCTCCACCCATTGGTACTACGCAGCACCACCTGGTCTGACCACGATGGAGACACCCAAGTGTACAGTGAGCGTGTTTTTGCCAACTCCAGCATTTCAAGTAAAGTTTCTGTCATTTCAATACATTCCAAGTCTAAATTTGTGACCTCTTTAGGGACCTTTCCCTCCTCCGAGACATGGAGGGGCTCATCCACTGTAGTCTGAGAGGTTGAGACCTTGGAAGAGACCTCCACCTCTTTGGAGGTACTCACCATCACTGCCTGTTGCTCCCCTGGAGCACTCTCAGCCACATGTCTCCTCTTCCCCTCCAACTCAACAATGAGCCTCTGCAGGTCAATAGTCACATGGTCACCTTGACACTTGCTATTACTTAGTTGCTGGGCTGTGGTCAACCCATCTGCCATGCCTGCGCCCAGAACCGTTCCTTCAGACTGGAGGGCCTCAGTCTTTACAGGGGCTAGCGTACCCATGAGCATCGGCCATTCTGTGACCCCTCCAATGGGCATAGCAGGTATCCTGTCCACACCTTTGTTACACATCATTGTTTCGTAAGTCTTTGTCACTTGGTCTAGCGCTGCAAGTGTTTCCTTGCACCAATCATCCCAGTCCCTTGTGGTTCCATCACCAGTGCTCCACAGCGCTGCATCAACTGCTCTAGAAGGCCCCACAGGACCCTGGGATTCACTAGCCAAAACAGCACACTTGTCACTTCTATCTACCTCACATTGTGACAATATTTTTTTACTCACATCAACTTGAGAAATTGCATCCTCAACCAAGGCAATGTGCAATGCCTTATTTTGACCACCTTGCTCTGGTGGCGCTACAAACACATCTAGCTTTGAACTCTCAGCTTTTACAGGCTGAATTAACCCCTTGCCAACTGGGCTACACTTAGGGTTGTCAGGTTGTGCCCACACACACTCACTGTGTGACTCAGTCCAACCTTGTTCCACCAGAGTAGGACCAGAACCATCCTGGACAGACTCTGGCTTCATCACATGGAGACCCCCTGAGACCTCCATGGACAATCCTATGCCTCTGCCTGTCACGTGAGATCTACTCTCATCATTGGTAGTGAACACATTACCAACCTCACTCTCAGATATGACATTACAAGAAATACATGTTTCAATGTCATTACCATCCACATCACTTTTACCCATAGTAACACTTTTGTCAAAACAATCATTAGCATTTTCATTGCATGTAGACACAACTGCCATTTTTGGGGGTTGTCTATGAGCTACCATAACCTCTGAGTGACTCTTCACAGCGCCTGCTCTCTGTAAAGGGGCACTCTTACCTATTTGGGCAGCTCCATAGCTGACCTGGGAAACTCTCTGCTCCGTCACTGCGAGCTCCTTGGAAGTTTCCCTGGGCAACCCTGCAGCACCTGTAACTAGGGAACATGGCACCAGCACTGTTTTGGTCACCCCTAGCTCAATTTTCTCAGCCATCTGCTGGATTATAGCAGGCACATGCAGAGTCCCCATGTCCTTTCCAGTCTCTAGCCCTGCAGCTAGTTGGGCTTTACGCTGTGCCTCCCCACTGCTCTGGGTAGCACACTGCAGCAAGTCTATGTCCATTTGTACTGCGGATCTCCCCACTGGACATACTCCCACTTCACCGGTTTCAGCATCATAAACTGAAACAGTCTTACCAGTTCCTGCAGCTGGTGTCATAGCCTTCACTTGAGTGCGATGTCTTTCATCTGTGGTGTCTCCACAGGCTGACGCCCCCATGTGGTCACGGAGCAATACTGCAGCCTTTCTAGACCCACTGATGCCCCCTGTAGGCAACACACGATTCCTGTTGCTAGGGATAACAGCAGACTTGCACTCCAAAACTGGTTGGCTATACCTCATGCAGGATGTAGACTGTTGCACCCTCCTTTCTGGGCTGACCACTTTCCCTAAGCGGCCATGACACGAAACTTTGCGTTTCTCTGCATTTCCAAAACCTTGGTCTTCCGGTGACACCTCTCCCATCCTGGAGCATTGCTGGTGGCCCATGATACGCTGGAACACTCCTCTAAGAAGAATTTCCTCTTTAAACTTGCAGTAGTCATCCTGTTCCCAATCCATTAAATGGTAAACCGACCGGAACTCTATCCGTAACAAGGGTTGCAGCAATTTTGGCCACCGATCCCTAGGCCATTTTCTCCTTACAGCAACTTTTTCAAATTTTTTCAGGAATTCCCCAACCTCCTCTGTAGGTAGCATGGGTTGCACATAGTCAGAGGCCACAATCTCAGCCCCTTGCACTGCGGCCCACTCTTTGCGATTCCGCTTGAACCATTCATTTACTGCATCGCACATCACTAGGCCTTCTGGACTGGCCCTCCTAGGTGGCGACATCTTCTCAGGCCACGCTGAGCTCACTTCCACCACACTTTTGCGCTTTCCGGCAAAAAAAAAAAAAAAATGAAGCACTGTTACTTTAAAGCAAGTTGCTTTTCACTTCATGCAAGATTTCCTCACCTGCACAGTGCACACACAGATTGTGCTGTCTCATGCACACAAACAGTTCATAGCAGAAAAAAAATAAGTTTGACTTTTCATTCACAGGTACACCACCTGCAACACGCAATGCCTTTTGCCTGGCTGCACTTCCACACACAGCCAATAGTTCCTGACTTGAACTCACTGTGGAGCAAGAACCCGGATTCCACCGTCTTCTGCCCGCATCCAACAACCACTTGTAACATCGGGGGTTCATTTAGCTTAAAGGTAGAGCTTACCAGTGAGCTGAGTCCACGCCAGATATGCAGTTTCAAGGGCTTGTCAGCCCACTTTTATTAAAGAAAGAAAATGTCCGATAACAGAAGTGTTGCCCACACAGGGGTTTCAGCTTTCCACAGCAACAATGTAAGTTTAATCAAAAATACCAAGCCACCTGGCTCTCTTCAGCAGCACTGCTGCTCAGACTTATACTTCAGCCCTCTCGGCTCTATAACAGATTTCCTGTACACATGCTTCAGCCCTCTCGGCTCTATAACAGATTTCCTGTACACCCAGTACCTCAGCACTCTTTTCCAGCCCACAGGCTTAGACCCTCTGGACGGACGGACGGACGGACGGACGGACGGACGGACGGACGGACGGACGGACGGACGGACGGACGGACGGACGGACGGACGGACGGACGGACGGACGGACGGACGGACGGACAGACAGACAGACAAACAGACAGACCTGTGCAGACATGCACACTTCTCCCTTGCTTGCCTGGACTCCTCGGGAGGGTGGAGCCCAGAACTATGGTCAGGTGTCTACAAATAGCCCAACACACACCTGACCAGTCAATCTGCTGGTGGATCTCAAAACCTGGAGAAAGCTGCAAAAGCAGTTTTCTCCAGTCCACATTTATGCTCTGAAGCCTTGCCTCAAGCAAATGTGCATACCCTATGTCCACTTTAACCCCCTTTTTATAGCGACAGGGACTCTCACTATTACAATATATATATATATATATATATATATATATATATATATATATATATATATATCCCAGCTTAGTGCAGCTACAGGCCATTAGTATGTCTGGAAGGCCAAGAAGGAGAGGCAGACAGTCACAAGCCAATAAGAGAGGGCAAGCAGGCTCTGTGTCTAGTGCTGGTCGTGGAGACGGTGCATCCTCATCAGCACGTGGCCATGGGACACGCTTGGCCTTTTTTTCGGCAGCTGGCCATGTTGAGCCGCAACATGCGGAAGACTTGGTCGAGTGGATGACCAAGCCGTCCTCATCCTCCTCATCCTCTCTCACCCATGCCCAGGGTACTTTGTCTGGCAAAGCAGCGGCCTCTTCCCTTGGCTCAATGTCATCAGTGACTCCTTCCCTAGCCCCACCATGTCCTCCTGAGGAGTCCCTCGAACTGTTTGACCACAGTGTTGGGTACATGCTCCAGGAGGATGCCCAGCGTTTGGAAGGCTCTGATGATGATACTGAGCTCGATGAAGGCAGTAACACGAGCACGGACAGAGGGGGTGCCCAAGAAGGACAGCAATCTGGCAGTCATGCTCCCCCTGCTGCAGCATACTGCCAGGTTTGCTCCAGTGATGAGGAGGGAGGGGATGATGAGGTCACTGACTCAACGTGGGTGCCTGATAGGAGAGAGGAGGAGGAGGAGGAGGAGGAGGCGGCACATCACCAACGAGGCAGGATGCCCTCCAGGGGCCAGCCTAAGGGCAGCACATTGACTGCATCACACCCCAAAGCTCCACATGTGCAGGGCACTGCAGTCTCTGCGCGTTATTCAAAAAGTTCTTTGGTGTGGGCCTTTTTTGAGACGAGTGCATCAGATCGCACCGCTGCTATTTGCAACATATGTCTCAAGCGTATCTCGCGTGGCCAAAACATCTCCCGCTTGGGTACCACATGCTTGACCAGACATATGTTGACCTGCCATGCAGTTCGTTGGCAAGCGTATCTAAAAGACCCACACCAAAGAACAAAGAGGACCTCTGCTTGCTCCTCATCAGCTGAGATTTCCAACCCCACTAGACCTTCAGTCCTCTCTGAGACCTGCACTGAGAGGAATGAAGGTGTAGAATTAGGTGTGTCACAGCCACGTACTTGTGGGCAATCTGATTTTGGTACACCGACGTCAGATTGTACCAGGCAAATTTCCCTGCCCCAGCTGCTGCACCGCCGAAAGAAGTTTGCTCCCAGCCATCCACATGCCCAACGGTTGAATGCTAGCTTGGCAAAATTGCTAGCACTTCAACTGCTGCCTTTTCAGTTGGTAGACTCTGCCCCCTTCCGTGAGTTTGTGGAATGTGCGGTTCCTCAGTGGCAGGTACCCAAACGCCACTTTTTCTCACGGAAGGCAATTCCGGCTCTCTACCAGCATGTGGAAGGCAATGTCCATGCCTCGCTGGACAGGGCGGTCAGCGGTAAGGTGCATATTACCGCTGACTCATGGTCCAGCAGGCTTGGACAGGGACGTTACCTAAGTTTCACGGCGCAATGGGTGACTCTGCTGGCAGCTGGGAAGGATGCAGGACAAGGTGCAGTAGTGTTGGAGGTTGTTCCGCCACCACGCCTCCAAAATGCTAATGATTGTGACACACCTCTCTCCTCCACCCCCTCCTCTTCTTCTTCCTCCATGGCCTCTTCCTCGGAACCAGCGGTGCTCCGTAGTCGTTCAAGGGGCTACGCAAGTACGCAGGCCAAAAGATGCCATGCGGTGCTTGAGCTGGTGTGCTTGGGGGACAGGAGCCACACTGGGGCAGAGGTTCTGTCAGCTCTGCAGGGGCAGGTTCAGAGGTGGTTGACGCCACGCCAACTTAAGGCAGGAATAGTGGTTTGCGACAATGGCACCAACCTCCTCTCTGCCCTCCGACAGGGACAAATGACCCATGTGCCCTGTTTGGCTCACGTCCTTAACTTGGTGGTGCAGCGGTTCTTGGGCAGGTACCCGGGCTTACAGGATGTCCTGAGGCAGGCCAGGAAAGTCTGTGTGCATTTCCGCCGGTCATATAATGCCAGTGCTCGGCTGACGGACCTCCAAAAGGAGTTTAACCTGCCCAAGAACCGCCTAATCTGTGACATGCCCACCAGATGGAACTCAACGTTGGCCATGCTGCAGCGGCTGCACACGCAGCAGAGGGCCATCAATGAGTACCTGTGCGACTATGGCACCAGGACAGGGTCAGGGGAGCTTGGTTTTTTTCCCCACGCCAGTGGGCCATGATCAGGGATGCATGCACTGTCCTGTCACCATTTGAGGAGGCCACGAGGATGGTGAGCAGTGACAGTGCATGCATCAGTGACACTGTCCCCCTTGTCCACCTGTTGGAGCACACGCTGCGTGGAATAATGGACAGGGCACTTGAGGCAGAACAGAGGCAGGAAGAGGAGGACTTCCTTAGCTCTCAGGGCCCCCTTTATCCAGACAGTGTTCCTGCGTGCCCGCCGATCACACAGGAAGAGGGCGAGGAGGAAGAGGAGGAGGAGGAGGAGGAAGATTGTGTCAGTATGGAGGTGGAGCCTGGCACTCAGCATCAGCAGCAGTCTTTAAGGGATCAGTCCCAAGAAACACATGGACTTGTACGTGGCTGGGAGGAGGTGGCTGCGGACCATGTCGTCCTTAGTGACCCAGAGGACTCCGGACCGAATGCCTCAGCAAACCTACGCTGCATGGCCTCCCTGATCCTGCAAAGCCTGCGTAAGGATCCTCGTATTCGTGGTATCAAGGAGAAGGACCAATACTGGCTGGCAACCCTCCTTGATCCACGTTACAAGGGTAAGGTTGCGGACCTTATCTTGCCATCGCAGAGGGAGCAGAGGATGAAACATCTTCGGGAGGCCTTGCAGAAAGGTCTGTGCAACGCGTTCCCAGAGACTGGGAGGTTACAAACTCCTGTTTCTGGACAACGTGTTGCTGAGGCTTCGGTCAGTCAAAGAAGGAGCGGTGGAGAAGGTGGCCGTCTGACCGATGCATTCAGACAATTTTTTGGTCCGCAGCCCCAAGGTATGATCGGTTCCAGCAACCATCGCCAGCGTCTGTTTTACATGGTGCAGGAATACCTAGGGGCAAGATCAGACTTGGACACCTTTCCCACCGAAAATCCTCTGGGTTACTGGGTCTTGAGGATGGATCACTGGCCAGAGCTTGCACAGTATGCAATTGAGCTACTGGCTTGTCCTGCATCCAGCGTTCTTTCGGAACGCACATTCAGTGCTGCTGGAGGCGTGGTAACCGATCACAGGGTGTGTCTGTCCATTGACTCGGTCGATCGACTGACCTTCATAAAAATGAATGAGTCTTGGATCACCACCAGCTACCAAGCACCTGATGCTGATGTAACCGAATAATTTTTTTTGAAATCTCAGATCCCTTCAAAGACTGCCTATGCTGATGCTGAGTGACTATCCCTGAGTAATTATCCTCTTCCTCCTCAATCATCACGCTGATAGCTTGTAAGAACATTTTTGGTTCTGGGTGCCACCACCAGTGTCTAAGGCACAATTTTTCAGCCCCTGTTTAACAGGGGCGTGTAATTACGATTTTTGATGTAATACTTTGCAGCAGGGCTCGTTCCTGCATTCCAACTAGAGTGTCTGTGAGGGGTTGCAGTGTTGTGGCACCAGCACCAGTGCCTAAGGCCCAATTTTTCAGCCCTTGTTTAACAGGGGCATGTAATTACAATTTTTGATGCAATACTTTGCAGCAGGGCTCGTTCCTGCATTCCAACTAGAGTGTCTGTGAGGGGTTGCAGTGTTGTGGCACCAGCACCAGTGCCTAAGGCCTAATTTTTCAGCTCCTGTTCAACAGGGGCATGTAATTACAATTCTTGATCTAATATTTCACAGCAGGGCCCTGTGAGGGCTTACAGTGTTGTGGCCACAGCAACACCTAAGGCCCAAATTTCTGCTGAGTATATAGGGCAGGACCCTACTTTCAAACAACTAACTTACAAACGACTCCTACTTGCAAATGGAAGGAGACAACAGGAAGTGAAATCTACCCCTAGGAAGGGAAATTCTCTCCTGTAAGAGTTAATATGGGAAAAACATTTCTCCTTTCCACTGATGCTTTCCAATCCATTGGGACAAAAAGTGAGGTGAAATCTTCTGAAGAGGAGGAAAGACAGCAAAACAAATGTCACAGGGGTGATAACCCTTCCCTATGTTTTCCAAAAAGCTTAAAAAATATTTTTTGACTGGAGCTAAACACGTTAAAAATGTACCCGTTCAAAATTACAAAGAGATTCTGCTTAACAACAAACCTACAGCCTGTATACTGCTGTTCAGAGTATATAGGGCCTGGTGGCCCCACACCTTTCCTTATTTTAATTTGGGTGCGGGGTTCCCCTTAATATCCATACAAGACCCAAAGGGCCTGGTAATGGACTGGGGGGTACCCATGCCGTTTGTCTCACTGATTTTCATCCATATTGCCAGGACCCGACATTACATTAAACCCGCAAGCAGTTTTAAATGAGATTTTTTCCTTTAAAAATGACATTTGGTGCAGGGACTGTTCTAAACACGGGAAACACGCGTCACTTTACAGGCATACTATAGACACCCCTCAGGTACGATATTTAAAGGAATATTTCACTTTTTTTTTTTTACTTTAAGCATCATTAAAATCACTGCTCCCGAAAAAACGGCCGTTTTTAAAAGTTTTTTTTGCATTGATACATGTCCCCTGGGGTAGGACCCGGGTCCCCAAACCCTTTTTGGGACAATACCATGCAAATTAGCCTTTAAAATGAGCACTTTTGATTTCGAACGTTCGAGTCCCATAGACGTCAATGGGGTTCTAACGTTCGTGCGAACTTTCGGTCCGTTCGCAGGTTCTGGTGCGAACCGAACCGGGGGGTGTTCGGCTCATCCCTAGTCCTTAACTTGGTGGTGCAGCGGTTCTTGGGCAGGTACCTGGGCTTACAGGATGTTCTGAGGCAGGCCAGGAAAGTCTGTGTGCATTTCTGCCGGTCATATAATGCCAGTGCTCGGCTGGCAGACCTCCAAAAGGATTTAACCTGCCCAAGAACCACCTAATCTGTGACATGCCCACGATGGTGGAACTCAACATTGGCCATGCTGCAGCGGCTGCACACGCAGCAGAGGGCCATCAATGAGTACCTGTGCGACTATGGCACCAGGACAGGGTCAGGGGAGCTTGTTTTTTTTACACTTAGGGTTGTGAGGCTGTGCCTACACACTCTCACTGTGTGAATTAGTCCCCCCTTGTTCCACCAGCGTAGCACCAGAGCCATCCTAGACAGCCTCTGACTCCAACACAGGGAGACCCCATTAGACTTCCATGGACAATCCTGTGCCTCTGCCTGTCATGGGAGATCTCCTACTTGCATCATTGGTAGTGAACACATTACCAACCTCACTCTCAGATATGACATTACAAGAAATACATGTTTCAATGTCATTACAACCAACATCACCTTTACCAATAGTAACACTTTTGTTAGCACACCATTAGCATTCTCATTGCATGTAGACATAACTGCCGTTTTTGTGGGTTGTCTATGAGCCACCATAACCTCTGAGTGACTCTTCACAGCGCCCACTCTCTGTAAAGGGGCACCCTTACCTATTTGGGCAGCTCCATAGCTGACCTCTCTGCTCCATCACTGCAAGCTCCTTGGAAGTTTTCCTGAGCAACCCTGCAGCCCCTGTAACTAGGTAACATGTCACCAGCACTGTTTTGGTCACCCCTAGCTCAATTTTCCCAGCCATCTGCTGGATTACAGCAGGCATGTGCAGAGTCCCCATGTCCTTTCCAGTCTTTAGCCCTGCAGCTTTATGCTGTGCCTCCCCACTGCTCTGGGTAACACACTGCAGCAAATCTATGTCCATTGGTACTGCGGATCTCCCCACTGGACATACTCCCACTTCACTGGGTTTGGTTCCATAAACTGAAATAGCTTTACCAGTTCCTGCAGCTGGTGTCATAGCCTTCACTTGAGTGCGCTGTCTCACAGGTGTGGTGTCTCCACAGGCTGACTCCCCCATGTGGTCGTGGAGCAACACTGCAGCTTTTACAGACCCACTGACGCCCCCTGCAGGTAACACAAGACCCTTGTTGCTAGGGTTAACCGCAGACTTGCACTCCAAAGCTGGTTATATATATACCTCATGCAGGATAGAGACTTTTGCCCCCTCTATTCTGGAGGGACCACTTTCTCTAAACGGCCACGACACAAAACTTTGCATTTCTCAGACTCCCGGATACTTTGGCCTCCCGGTGACACCTTTCCGACCCTGTAGCATTGGTGGTGGTTCATAATACGCTGAACGGCTCCACTTAAAAGGATTTCCTCTTTAAACTTGTGGTAGTCATCCTGGTCCCAATCCATCAAATGGTAAATTCACCGGAACTCCATCCGCAACAGGGGTTGCAGTAATCCTGGCCACCGGTCCCTAGGCCACTTTCTTCTTACAGCGACTTTTTCAAATTTTTCCAGGAAGTCCCCAACCTCCTCTGTAGATAGCATGGGTTGCATGTAATCAGAGGCCCAGATCTCAGCCCCTGGAACTGCACCTCACTCTTTATTCTGGTTCCGCTTGAACCACTCACTCATGGTCTCATACACCACTGGCCCATTTTTACTGGCCTGGACGTTGCTTCCACGGACAACCACACTCCTCTTTTTCACACGCTGTTGTCCACCTGGCTTCCTGTTGCCAGGGACAATCTCTTTTTTTTTTTAAATCAGAAAATTAGTTTATTGTGCCACCAAAAACAAAAAACATAGTATAAATCAAATCACCAAAAATGACATAGTATAAATCATATCACCAAAAATGACATATGTTATTTTGGCAGAATATGCATTGTGCAAATAAAGATCAGTACAAAAGTGGCACCAGAAGAAATTGTTTTAACATTTAGAAGGAGCACTGTGTTGTGCAGGAAAGCATGGACTCTCTGACCCAACAAATGACCAACGGGTCATCTAACAAACAACATTGCCCATAGTCTGCTCAAACACATGATTTCAACTTCATCCAGTCAGAGGATGAATACACTTACCGCCCTGCCCCATTGGTTTATATTCAAGTTAGGTTCCTCACCACACCAGATTGTCAGTACCCTTTATACTTGTAGTAATCTATGCATAACCAATCATGGGGGTGCCAATCCAGGTGTTTCCAGCCAGAGTTGCCATATGGAATAGAATTTCTGAGATGCATTTCTATGCTGATATGTTCAATGCTCCCTAATAAGGATATAGTTGACCTGTTCTACCCATTGTTTTTTGGTTGGTACATGTATAGATAACCAGAACCTGGCCACCATCTTACGGGCCAAATACAGCAATCTGATCACCGCTATATTAATAGGGGGAGGATATATCTCCTCATCTACCACTCCAAAGATGCATATTAGGGGGTCCAAAGGGACCCTAATCTGAAAGACTGTGGAAATAACTTCAGTAACGCTGCCCCAATACCGATGCAATTTGGGGCAATGCAACATCAGATGAATTAGAGATCTCTCCTCCCCACAATGTTTGGGACATAAAGAAGAGTCTCTCCTACCCCATCGCTGTAGTTGTAGGCCCAATGCAGCAAGAATAAATGAGACAGTCTGTGTGATTGCGAAACAGAGGTAACCGGCCCTGCCTGTAGGCATATGTCCCATGTTTCGTCATTCACTTCCCCTAAGTCTGTTATCCAGCCCCATCTACTCGGCAGAGTCATGGTATCTTGTGTGGCTGACAACAAAAAAGAGTAGATATGGGATATTAGGCCCTTTTTCTCCTGACCGAAGAAAATGTATGTTATCAGGGAGTGGGTGGCAAGTGAGAGAGTAGAGGTCTGATCTTGGGCCTGGAGAGCATGTCGTACCTAAAGGTATCTGTAGAATTGATGCCTGGGAAGGTTAAATTCCGTTTGCAGTTCCAGAAAAGATTTTAGTACATTTTGGGTAAATAATTGGGAGATATTACAAATTCCGGCCAGCCTCCAGGACTGGAAGCTGTCCAACTTGTATACCTCTGCCAGGTTCGGGTTATCCCATAACGGGGTTTCTGCCAAAAATCCTGAGATCTTCAAACTGGACCTGACCGTGGACCACAGTTTTTTCAGGAGAATAACAGTGGGCGCTGCTTGTGGCAGGTGAGGTAACCCTTCCTCCAAACTCGCCAGCACCAAGGTATTCTGCGTTCCAGTCTGCAATATGTTTTCGACTGAGGCAGATTCGCCCAATAACCCAAAACCACTTAATTGTTGCAGTTCAGAGGCATAAAATAAAGTTTAGGGTTAGGGACTGCAGCTTCTCCCCGATCTTTACCATACTGCAGAGTAGAAACACTTATTCTGGCCACTTTTTTTCCATATCAAGGACCTGAACAAAGTATCAATACGGTTGAACCATCTACGGGGTATCCATTGTGGAGAATTATGCATAATGTATAGTAGTTGGGGTCCCCAAACCATCTTAATTAAATTTATTCTTCCAATTACTGACAATGGAAGTTTGCACCAAGTATTACACGTCATTTGGAGTCTCTTAAAATGGGGTAGGAGATTGTCCTCTAAATATGTCAGTGGGTTAGCCGACACCTGTACTCCCAAATATTTAAATGAAGAAACTACTTTAAGGGATTCCGCAGCAGCCAGTAGCGAGATTGTTGGATCATCTACTTGTAGAAGGACAGATTTGCTCCAATTGATAGAAAATCCCGATAATGATGCGAATTGTTGGATTACCCACATTACGTTCGTAAGGGAGGCATCCACGTCTCCTAGGTATAGCAAGGTGTCATCCGCTTAAAGGGAGATCCTATCAGTAATTGATCCTCTGTTAAAGCCCACAATAGACTGGGATGATCTAACAGTAGTCGCAAGTGGTTCAAGGGCTAACGCAAATAACAGGGGTGACAGTGGACACTCCTGTCTCGTACCCCTAAAGAGAGGAAATGGATCTGAAAGGTCTCCATTTACGTGAATCCTAGCCGTGGGGGCTGCATACAACAGCCTCACCCATTGAATAAAATTGTCCCCTAGTCCAAAGCGCTTCAAAACCTCCCACAGATAAGGCCACTCAACGCTATCAAAGGCCTTAGCTGCGTCTAGGGACAGGATCACTCTTCTACCCAGGTTATCGACGGGTACCTGGAGGTTGAGAAAGAGTCGCCTGCTGTTAAGGGCTGTGGATCTCAATGGGATAAACCCTGATTGGTCCCTGTGGACCACTTTATGAATACCTTTGGCTAGTCTGGTGGCCAGAACCCTTGCGAGTAGTTTTACATCAGTTGTTAATAGCGATATGGGCCTATAAGAGTTTGGGGAATGAGCCTCTTTACCAGGATTCAGAAGAAGCACAATGATCGCTTCATTCATGGATTAGGGTAAGCATCCCGTTTTCCTTGCGTCCTCAAATACCTCTTTTAAATGCTGTAATAACATTTCAGAGTAGCATTTGTATACCTCTGCCGGCAAGCCATCCAAGCCTGGAGACTTACTAGGAGAGGAAAGCGCCAATGCTTCCAGTAGCTCATCAGCCATAAGGGGAGCATTCAACTGTTCCACATCTAGGGCCGGAAGCTGTGGTATCTGGCATTTTTGAAGAAAAGAATCAATTTCTTCTATAGTAGGTGAGACCTTAGAGGAGTACACATCAGCATAGAAATCTCTAAACGTGTATAGAATATCTGCGTGGGATGAAACCAGGGTCCCGGAGGAATTAGTGATTGCCTCTATATGGGATGATCCCTTCTGTGACCTCACCATCATAGCAAGCATATGGCCTGTGGTTTCCCCCTCCTCAAAATATTTCTGTTGAAGGAAGAACCTTTTATTTTCCGCTTTTGTGAGAACCAAATGTTTAGCCACGTGTTGAGCTTCATGCAAAGTTTTCTCAGTATGTTCAGAGGGGGAATCAACAAAAGCAGACTCAGCCCTCTCAACCTCCTTCAGCACAGATTGCTCCCAAGTCTTGGTCCCGGTCTTAATGGCACTGATAGACTTAATAAATTGGCCTCTTAAATAGGCTTTTAGTGTATCGCAGAAAACTTCAGGACTAGCCATATATTTGTTAAAAATGTTTGTTTGAAATAGTGACAACCAAAACGGTTGAGTTTCCAGCAAACCCGCTTGGGCATTACAGACGTAAGGATCTCTATGCACAGTGGGGGAATGATCAGATATAGTACTGGCTTCGTAGCGTGAGGAAGTTACTAGTGGTAGCATCGTATCATTGCCAAGACCAAGATCAATTCTGGAGAGACCTCTATGTATAGCTGAGTAATACGAATAACATTTTACCTGCGGATGGCTCATCTGCCAAACATCCCTCAGCAACAGCTCTAAAAGAAGCCGAGCGAAGGATGTCTGCCCCCCTCTCAGGTCACTCGCAGGGGCCTTTGTGGACAGTTTTTCAATTTCTGTATCCAAGTAGTTATTGAAATCACCCACAATAAGTGCCGGAATACCCGGATACTGTGAAAGAAAAGTAGCCAGAGTTTTGATGACCTCCACCAAAAAAGGGGGTGGTATATATATATTTCCAATAATACACTGTAATTCATCCAATGAGCATACTAGAAATATATAACGACCATGAGGGTCAATAAGTGAAGCCGTGTGTGTAAAGGGGACATTGATACTTATCAACACACTAACCCCCCTGGCATAGGATGAGAAGGCAGAGTGGAACTGGGCATCAAATAATTTGATAGAAAATGGGGACTCTTGACCAGGCAGTATATGCATCTCCTGCAAGCATACCACAGAGGAACCCAATGCGTTTAAACATATGGAGTACCACTTGTAGTGATTTAATATATCGGGTAGATAGTATTACCGTGGTATCGTGGGTATGATAATTAATTAGTAAGTACTCCTGGCCTGGTCAACATTGACTGCATGTGTACATACACACAACAATAACCCACATAAATCGGTGAACATATTACAACATATACAACATATACCCCCAGTTGGGTCGGTTCTAACTACTAGAACTGACCCATAAATCAAACAACAAAAAATATCATTATGATTTAAGGTACTGGATGCTTTACAATGGCTCATATAAAATATGAAGTTGAAACTGGTTACATCTCTCTTCGCCAGCCTCTAAAATATCCCCATGAAACAGTTATTAGATAATATAACTTTTAGACCATGACTAGAAAAGGATTTGGTAAACGTCAGTGGCCCATATAGCTGTTAGGCCTTATTATATCACATCAAGATCTTGAATATTGCGCAAAGACGAGCTGATGTCACAGTCCATCCTTCGGTCTGACTTCCTCACATCTCTCACCATCTCACTGAAAGTAAACTTGGTATGCTCTGGGAACTCCAATCCACATAATCTGTTGTCTGTTTGATAGACTAAAGCTTATCAAAGTCCTAAATTGAAACTGCCAATCAAATTGCTCAGCCATTCAATGCCTGGTGAATATAACACGGCATTCAGTCTATAGTTTGAGTGAGGCTTGTCTGTGTACGGAGACACAGACCTAAGAACATGGGACTTTGAATTATATTTCCTCTGTCGGATTTCTTTTTCACCTGTGGACTTTGGACTTTGTTCTGTGTTGGAAGTCAATAAAGTGCATCTCTCTGGAAGAATTGGGTTGCTGCGGAAGAGTACTTAATAATTAATTATCATACCCACGATACCACGGTAATACTATCTACCCAATATATTAAATCACTACACTGGTGCCGTTCAAGCGACCAGAAGAGCATTTTCGGACTTAGTAACAGAAGTCGTGGTGACAACAATCCTGTGAGGTGACAGAAGACCGTGAGGACCCAGGAAGGAAGTTCTAGGAAACCTAACAATTGGTAAGTGTGCCTTGTTCATTATTTTTTAAATAGCAATTTTTTTTTTTTGTCATTATATTCTTTACAATGGCTTTGGCTGTGTCTGGTGGTGGCAATAGCACTAAGGGAGAGGATGTGAATATATTGCTGCTAAATTATATAAAAAGTCATGGGGGGCCTTATGAGATTCCGCAGCAACCCCGGTTCGAATCCGGGTCACGGCACCAATGTAGTGATTTAATATATTGGGTAGAAAGTATTACCGTGGTATCGTGGGTATGATAATTAATTAGTAAGTACTCTTCCGCAGCAACCCAATTCTTCCAGAGAGATGCACTTTATTGACTTCCAACACAGAACAAAGTCCAAAGTCCACAGGTGACAAAGAAATCCGACAGAGGAAATATAATTCAAAGTCCCATGTTCTTAGGTCTGTGTCTCCATACACAGACAAGCCTCACTCAAACTATAGATTGAATGCCGTGTTATATTCACCAGGCATTGAATGGCTGAGCAATTTGATTGGCCATTTCAATTTAGGACTTTGATAAGCTTTAGTCTATCAGACAACAACCCCCAGCCGTGAACAGCCGTGAACCACCCCAATTTGCACTCCCGCATATCAACATCAACAAGTCCCCTTTAGATATATGTAATTAGATTAGATTAACAGATACCACCTGAATACCCTTTGAGATGTTCAAATAGACTTGCATAAGATTAACACATCAAAGAGTCTTCAGCTGTTAAAATTCAGTTGGACAAATCAACCATTGTCATTCTGGCCTGGTCAACATTGACTGCATGTGTACATACACACAACAATGTCCCACATAAATCGGTGAACATATTACAACATATACAACACCACTAATCGTTTCACCCTGCCCCCAATCCTCTTACATTCCAACTTGTCAGAACAACTTGTTTAGCCATAAGGCATTAAGACATATGCATATAAGACATGAGTTTAGAAGGCATAAGGAATAGGCACAGCATTCTTTGGATAGCTAAAGGGCACTGAATATGACAGTAGATAGTAGGCAGTCTCTGATCAAAAAAAAGTTAAATCTGCAAAGTAAAGGGTTAGGCAAGACCAGGACCAATGGACCAACTGGGTCCCAAGAAACACAAAAAAAACAGAAATAAAAAAACTGTAATGTCCACGAAGGACTCTCAACTGGGGGGCTAAATTCAGTAGCTGGCTTTGAAGAGCCAATAGGCAACAGGCCTCGTATAATGTTCATTAACGTGGATGGAACTAACACGCCTTGCGAACATAGTCTTCCACCTTGACAGGAGTTTTATAAACTTGTTACCAATCAGATCTTATGTAGATAGTAAATGTTCCAGTGTTACGAGTGTAAAAAAACCCCCACTGACATTCAGGTATTTTTGCGCCGTCTGCTCAATTCTTCCCGCAGGGATCGTTCCTCTCTATCCAGCCATTGCATTACCATTGCGGGTTTTTCAAAAAAATACACTTCATCTCTGGCTACTACACGTAGATGAGCTGGGTAGAGCATGGAGTATTGTATTTCCAAGGAGCGAAGCCTCTTTTTGACATCATTAAACTGGGAACAAGGATATTTTAGAGTTATCTATCACCAGAGCATCCCCCAGGGTACGTGCCTTAGACAAGATAATATCTCTATCTTTATAATGGAGCAGTTTGAACAGGAAGGCTCTAGGGGGATTACCCGGAGGCAGAGGCCTGGAAGGAACCCGGTGTGCGCGCTCCACTGCAAACATAGGAGAGAATGATTCCTTCCCAAACTTTTCCAGCAGCCATTGCTCAATAAAATTAACCGGGTTTCTCCCCTCCATTTGTTCAGGAAAACCAATAGCTCTAACGTTGTTTCTACGAAGTCTATTTTCTAAATCATCAAGTTTTGCAGCATGTTTAGCCACCATTAGCTGCTGGGCATGCGACTCTCTCTGCATGGGGGCCCATTCATCCTCTATGGTGCTAATGCGCCCTTCAATGGCAGATGTACGATCCCTTAATTTCTGCATGTCCTGGTGCATAAAGGACATTTCGGCCTTCATCCCTTTAACTTCCGTGGCCAGGACAGTGATAGAAAGATTGCAGGATGTGACCGCGGAGAGGATATCCCTTAGAGTAGGTTCAGGCCCAGCCGAGCCTGTGGATTTGGCCTTGTGTGAGGCTTGGGACATGGGTATATTACTCACTGTGTCCCAGGGTAACACCGGTGCGTTCGGATCCTCCAGAGGTTCTGTATCATCTGCTTCTGACTGGGAGCCACTACGACTCTCCGCTCCGTCCCCAGGTATCTCCGGCAAGTCCCACATCTCACTCTGGGAGAACAGCTTCTACACAGCCTCCCTGTGTTTCACTGCCGCCATCTTGGATCTCATGGTCCGGAGCAGAGCGGGCTGTGGAACCGCGTCTAGGCATCCTTCAAGCCGTAGGTAAGTACCGCAGCAGCTGGGCGGATGTAGCAGGTTACACTGGGGAGCAGTTTGATACCGAAGTCGGAAGATCAGTGGTAGCTTTCAGGATAATAAAGCGGATTCTCGGCGGAGCTCACAAGATGTGCGACTGACTACATCCGCTGCCAAGCCACGCCCCCCGGACAACCTCTTTAACTTCCCTTTTTACTAGGGTGACATGATTAATTCACCCCAGATCACAGAGATTTCACACTCGGACGAATTCTCTGGTGTGGCTGGGACATGTGGTGAAATACCCTCTAGCCACAGTAGCCGTTCCCTGGCTTTAGCAAGGATTGCTTCCTTTTTCTGCTTTGACCGCCCCATCCTTGCGGTCTTGTACACAGCAACTGGTAACAGTTCACAGCAGAGAAAAAAAATATATGCTTGATTCTCCTTTCACAGGTACACAACCTGCATGCCACACAGTCCATCAAATGAACTTCTGCACAATGCTGTTCGCCTGGCTGCCACACACAGCTAGCAGCAGTTTCTGACGCAACTCACCACTGGCGCTGAGACTCAGATTTCACTGTCTATATGCCCGCATTCTCCACCACTTGTGATGTTTTTTTGTGCAGTGAGTCCACATCAGACGGGCATTTATAGTTAAGGGCCTGGTAGCCCACATTTATTAAAGGGAAAAAACAAAACAAACGTCCATCCAGGAATCCCACGCAGGGGTTTAACTTCATTCGGCACTTGTAAATGAAAACATACCAAGCCACCTTGCTCTCTCTTGTCAGCAGTTCCTCTGCTTGCTCCCAACAGACTTATCGATTCTTTCCAGCCCCCTGGTCTCACTGGCTTCCACAGTCTTCCCGACTCTCAAGGTTGGCCAGCCTTTCCCAGTCCCTGGGCAAAGAATCCCTCTTACATGGGCTACAGTGTCCCACAGGGCAGACCACTCTCCAGACACAGATCTGTCTTCACACAGCAGCAGCAAGCTGCTCACACTCCACCTTCCTTCCCTCACTGCTCTCACCAGCCCTTCGTTATATGCTCCTGGGCACACACCCAGCTGGCTATTCCCAAGACCCGGACACAGGGTTGGAGATCCCATCCCACCCAAGACTCTGAGGGATCTCCAAACTCCAGAGCCCCATCTAGATATATAGCAAGATCCAGAGAAAGCTGGCAGAGCAATCCTCTCCTTTTCAAATTTAGGCTCTGTAGCTCTGCAATCTGCAGATATGCAAACTCTGTGTCCCTTTTAACCCCCTTTTCCCAGAGACAGGGACTCTCACTATTACAACCGGAAATGTATGTGAAGTGAAATGTAAATGAAGATTTTCGCTCCTTTGCATCATATGTGCCCACCAGAGTGCCCCTTTTCATCATATGTGCTCCTCAGAGTGCCCCTTGACATCATATTTCCCCATGAGAGTGCCCCTTTACATCAAGTGTCCCCATGAGAGTGCCCCTTTACATCATATGTGCCCATCAGAGTGCCCCTTTACACCATATGTACCCATCATAGTGTCCCTTTACACCATACTGTATGTGCCTATCAGAGTGCACCTATAAACCCCATCCAAGTGAACAGCATACCAGCACATGTTAAGTAGCTG
Organism: Aquarana catesbeiana; assembly: GCA_037953035.1. Lineage (NCBI taxonomy): Eukaryota > Metazoa > Chordata > Amphibia > Anura > Ranidae > Aquarana > Aquarana catesbeiana. The sequence goes on from JBBHAA010001022.1 coordinate 61,382, forward strand.
GGCAGGCACAAGAGATGGGAGGAGCTAAAGGGGGCAGTAGCTGGGTAGAGCAACTTGCTACAGGGGGTGGGGCGCACATGTGACATCACTAGTTGCTGGGACACCGGCAATATCAGCAACTAATGACTGCTGAGCAGCCAGGGTCACGCGCTGCAGACTGGGCCGCCCCTCCTCCTCCTTCCTCCACGCTGTCTCCCACTGCTGGCGTGTCCCTGCCAGCGTCTCTCCCTGCGCCCAGCTGAGCAGGAGATTTAAATAGTGATGCAGTCCATTCTTCCTCTGTCCTGGCCACTATGCATCTACATCCCCCTGCACCCGGCTGGGTGGGGGATGGTGGTGCACCTGTCACTCACCCCCTACAATTAACCCCTGCCTTACCGCATCCCCCGCACCCGGCTGGGTGGGGGATGGTAGAGCTGCACCTGCCGCTCACCCCCTGCCGCTGTCCCCTGTCTTCCCACATCCCCCTGCACCCGGCTGGGTGGGGGATGGCATGTTTGACCATGTCGCTCATCCCCTGCCTTGGCCCCCTGCCTTCCCTCATCTCCGTGCACCCGGCTGGGCGGGTGATGGCCAACGGTCGCCTGCTCCTGTCCCCTCATCACGGGTCTCTGACCATTAGCAGCTCCCTGCACCCGGCTGGGCTGGAGCTTCCCAATGCACGTCCGCTGCCACAGCCTCCCCCCACCATCTCCCTGTGCCTGGCAGGGCAGGAGATTCCCATTGGGGGCCTGCCACTATGACCTTGTCCCTGCCTGTTGCTCGGCACCATCTCCCTGTGCCCGGCAGGGTGGGAGATGCACACGCCATGCTCAGGATGTGGGTTGCACTCGCTAAGAGCCCTCCATCTGGGGTCTCCGGCTGCTCGGCTGCCGTCACCACCCCCCGGGCTCTTCAGGGTCAGGGGCCGGACTGCCGCCCCTGGACCTATCCTTCCGCCAGCATCCTTCAGCCTCGCCAGACATCAACTTTACTCCAGGTGATGGATGTTGCGGCCCCCTGCCGGCTCCTCCCAAGGATGATCCTGCACCAGGTGTTCCTCCTGGACCTGCTGTTGATCACCCTTCTTCAGCTGCACACCCGCGACTCAGTGAGTATGATTGTGATTTGATTTGGGGTAGATCCAGCGACGCTGCCGCATCGGTGTGTCGGACACAGCAGGAGTTTTGGCTCTTTCCGCGGGTGTCGCTTTGTGGGCAGTCTCGCCTATCGGCACGCACCCGTCGGAATACGTCAAGGATAGAATTTGGCGTCGCAAATTCATGGATTTCCTCACTTTAGTCTCTCCTGAGCGTTAGACGATTGCCAAATCCCATCGGGTTGATGTGGCGGCACAGGGCGAAAAATCTAAACAGCTTCCGTGGACGTTCAGGAACTGGCTGCAGGGGTTCTGTGCTTAGGCCGGAGTGCTTTGCAAGCACTTTCCGGAGTTAGCTGCATCCCCCTTTTGCTATCTTGATCTTATTTGGGGTGCCTACAAGGTGTACGGGGGCCAGTGTTGGTTCCACTATGACACCCAGTTTCGCCAAAAATTGGCATCATGGAAGGAGTTCTGCTTTGTTTGCCAGGATGGTAACCTGTGGTTATTGCTTATGTGCCCCCACAGGCCTTCTTCCTTCCAGTCCCCAGCCGGCGCCCCCCCCAGAGCGTTGGCTGCCCCCAAGGAAGACCTATGCTGGCTGTTTAATGAGAGCCACTGCAAGTGGTACACCACGTGCCATTTTAAGCATGCTCACAAACAAAATTTGTCCTGGCGGGGGGCCAAGCCTGACGTTTCTAAACCGGAGGACCCCGGAGATCGTCTCAGAGATGATTCCCTGGCTAGACCGGTACCCCCTTCATAGAGAGGCCTTGATCCTGCAGGTTTGGACCGTGTTTTTTGGATCCCCTTTACCCCTTTGGATGTGCCAATCATGGCACCTAATTTAAAAACGGCCATTCAATTTGAGTCCGTCATGGCCGAGAAACTCCAGAAGGAGATGGCTTTGGGGCACATGGCGGGCCCGTTTGATCTTCCCCCTTTTTACAACCTGAGGGTTTCCCCCCTCGGTGTGGTCCCCAAAAGAGCTGAGGGAAAATTCTGCCTTATCCACCACCTGTCCTATCCTTCTGGCTCCTTGGTCAATGACGGCATCGACAAGGAGGAATCCAGGGTCCACTACGCCTCGTTTGACAAGGCGATCCACTTGGTCAGGTTGGCTGGTCCTTCGGCTTTGCTGGCCAAGGCGGTCATTGAGTCCGCCTTCCGCCTCCTCCCGGTCCACCCGGAATGCTTCTATCTGCTGGGATGCTACTTTCAGGGAAGCTACTTTTTTGACATGTGCCTTCCCATGGGCTGTGCCATTTCTTATTATTTCTTTGAACTCTTCAGTAGTTTCCTTGAAAGGGTAGTTGTGACGGTTCTGGCCTTCTTGGGTATCGAAATCGACACCGTGCAGATGGTTTTCTGGCTGCCCAGTGACAAGCTAGCCAGGCTACTCTCCCTAGTCTGCTTGGCAAAAGGGGCTAAAAAGCTGCAGTTGAAACAACTTCAGTCTTTGCTGGGTCACTTGGTCTTTGCCTGTCAAGTCATCCGCATGGGGAGGACTTTCTGTAGACACCTGGCGTGGGCCACAAAAGGGGTGGCTGCTCCCCACCATTATATGCACATCACCAAGCCCATGCGGGATGACTTGGGGATGTGGCTACCCTTTCTCCAGTCCTACAATAGCCAGTCATGTTGGTTACTGGAGGAGGTACCGAACTCACAGCTGGAGCTATACACTGATGCGGCAGGCTCCTGTGGTTTCGGTGCCTTTTTCCGAGGGGAGTGGTCTGCTGAGTGTTGGCCGGCCTCATGGGCCCGCATTGATCTTTTGTGCAACCTTACACTGCTGGAGCTCTTTCCGATTATTGTCGCCATTGAGCTGTGGGGTGAGCGGTTGCGCAATCGCCAGGTGGTTTTCTGGTCTGATAACATGTGCGTGGTGCAGGTGGTCAAACGACTCTGCCAGATTCCCGTCGTCTCGTTGCTGCGTTTTTTGGCTTTAAAGTGCCTTCAGTTTAACGTTTGTTTTAGAGCTAGGCATGTCCCTGGAACTGCTAATGATATTGCCGATGCTCTCTCTCGTTCGCAGCTCGATCATTTCCGCTCCCTTGCCCCGTTGGCTTCCCTGGAGGGCCTCCCCTGTCCGGCCTACTTGTGGAACCTCATTTCCGATCTTTGCTAGACCTCTTCCAGGCGTCGCTGTCCACACGGTCATGTGCGTCGTACTGTCGCGTGTGGATGAATGGGTGCAGGTGAGTTTTCCATCTTGTCTTCACAGGAAAGACGCATGGCTTTATTTTCTTACCTTGTTTAATGTACTACAAAAAGGTTCTTCTGGTTCTACGGTTTCATCGGCCATGTCTGCTTTGTCTTTCTGGTTTCAGCTCCTGGGGTGGGAGGACATCACAAAAGCGTTCCCTGTCCATCGGGTCCTGCGGGGTTGGAGACGTGCTACCCATTCCCCCGATTCCCGATGCCCGGTTTCCCTCACCATTATCCTTTTCCTGTTGCATACGTTTGTTTTTCTCTGTTCGAGACCCTTCTCTTCCATGTGGCTTTCTTGTTGGAGCTTTTCGGGGCCTTTTGCATTGGCGAACTGGTTTCGAAATCCACGTCCTCGGCCGGCAGCACCCTGGCGGAGGTGGTTACCGTCTCTGAACGCTGCGTGTTGGTTTTGTTGTGCATGTCAAAAACTAACAGTTTTGGCAAGGGCAGAAGGGTTGTTTTATACCCTTGCAAGGGCCCCTTGTGCCCTGTTTCTTTGGCCTCCCACTTACTGTCCTCACGCCCCCCATCCCATACTTTCTTTATCCACGCCAATTCCTCCTCTCTTAGCAGGTTCTAATTTTTGCATGTTTTTCGTTGTTGCCTCAAAAAATTGAGCCTCCCTTCGCGTGACTTTGCGACCCACTCCTTTCGGATCGGCGCTGCCACCGCGGCTTCTGGTATGGGTTTCTCTGATACAGGAACTCCAGCATTTGGGTAGGTGGGAATCGTCCCGTTTTTCTTTGTATGTCCATCCACACCTATTGTTTTAAATTTCAGATCATTACCCGGTTATGGTCTGGATTGTGGGAGATTCCTTCATTTACTGGGCTGCTCATTGGGCGGAAGTTCAGAGCTACAGGAAGAATTTGAGTTGTGGCTATGATCTCGCCAGGATCCACTGGCTTGGGCTTCGCGGTTTATGATAGCCTCAGGTTTTTCCAGAGTGTTTTCACCTTCGGTCCCACGTGTCTGGCCCCATCATCTTGATTCTTCACGCTGGAGTGAATGATGTGGGTTATTCGCGTTCTGTGGACTTAATCTCTGCTATCAAGCGGGACATTGCTCAATGCTATGCAGTTTTCACCAATTTGGTGTTCATCTCGTCGGAAATCGTGCCTCACCTGCTGTGGGCCAGGGAAATACCTGGCCCCCGGCTAGAATGCTTCCATTGAAAAGTGAACGCTCAGGTCGCCAAGTTTGTTCAGCAAATAGGTGGGTTTGTCATCCGTTACAAGGATCTGTAGGGTACTAATGATGATCTGTTGAGACTGGATGGTGTTCACCTTAATGACATTGTGTTGGACATATTCAACTTTGGCCTGCAGCGAGGTGTGGAACAGGCGCTGGCTGTGGTGGGGCACTCGTCAGTTATTAACTGACGGGCGGTTGGCGGTTTTCTTGATCTTGCCAGCAGTTAAAGTTTCTGTAATGGGCTATGCCCTTGAATGGAAAATTGGAAATAGGCTGTCTGTCTAGCACTTATGGTAAGGACAGGCCCCACTTCCCTCTTTTGGTTAAGTGCTCACAGTACGACTGTGACTGGCACTGGTTAAATATGTTTACATGTTATGTGTAGGAATTTAATAAAGCTGTGGCCTTGCTCTTTCCAACCTAATGGTTGTAAGTGTCTTATTTAATGGGGTAAAGGGCAAGGGTGATGGGGGATTTGATCCCTTGGTGTTACGTTAATTGGGACCTAAGCCCATTGCGCCTCAGCAGTCATGAAGGACTTTTGAGCCCCTCCCTAGGGAAAGAGAGCCTTGACTGATGGGGGCATGGCTAGGTACATGACAAGGGAAACAATTAGTTGGGACAGGTGGGATGGGATGGGCCTGGCTCAGGAAATCGTGTGCCCCAGGGAATTCTGGGTCTTTCGGAAGAGCTGCCCACCCTCCCGCCCCCTTTTTCCTATGGTATGTCACAGCTTGCTGCTGTTTTCTTGACCTTGCCAGCAGTTAAAGTTGCTGTAAGGGGCTATGCCTTTGAATGGAAAATTGGAAGTAGGCTGTCTGTCCAGCACTTATGGTAAGGACAGGCCCTACTTCCCTCTTTTGGTTAAGTGCTTTCAGTACGACTGTGACTGGCACTGGTTAAATATGTTTACATGTTATGTGTTGGAATTTAATAAAGCTGTGGCCTTGCCCTTTCCAACCTAATGGTTGTGTCTTATTTAATGGGGTGAAGGGCAAGGGTGCTGGGGGATTTGATCCCTTGGTGTTATGTTAATTGGGACCTAAGCCCATTGCGCTTCAGCAGTCATGTTTCCATGCATTCCTAAACAACAAGATACAAATTATGTTCTTTGCTCTCTATATATTTTATCCAGCAAACCAATATATAAGTAAAACTTGGAATTCTCCATTATATTTATTCAAGCATACATGAAAATCATAGTTATTTTTTTCACTTGTGAAAGAGAAATGGTTAGCACGTGATTCTCACACGTTCAGGGGGTTTGATCAAATATAATGTACAAGATTTCCAAAACCAAACCAGCAAAAATTTAATTTTTTTCACAAGTTATCACAAATGCAGCACAAATTAATGGTGTAATTGCTATATCTAATAACATGGGATGCCAAGTGGGTGGTTTTTGATCAAATAAAAACAAACTTTTACAATTAAACAATCAAAGCAGCACACATAATAATTTTACCAGCACAAACGCAGCACTAACCAACCAACCCATTTTCATGTATAGGGGGGCTGAGTGACCTTTGGTGACCTTTAATAAATAGTAAATAACTGAAAAACAAAAAGCAGTAGAACTGATATTTAAACAGCACAAACCAACACAAAGTAGGCACCAACCAGCCCGGTTTCATGCCTTTTGTCTCTTGTAGGGGTCCTTGGTGACTTTGGTGATCTTTATTAAATCAACAATAACTGAAAAACAAAAAGAGATAGAATGGAGTAAATAGGCCCAAACCAACACAAACGTGGCACTAACCAGCCTGTTTTCATTTCGTTTGGCTGTAGCAGGGGGTGTCAGGGAAGGCTTGCCCATAGCACAAATTATGTCTCCCTGTGCATACATATGCATATGTGCAGACTGGCAACTGGCCAGGCAGATGAGCGGCGGCCTGTCACCGATGTTGGCGCCAGACAATTTAAACAGGCTGCAGTTTGGTGTGCAGCTTCTGTGTGTTCATTCCTGATTCCTGTGTTTGACCTCTGATCCTAACCCAGCTTGCTCCTGACCTCCGTTTGACTACTACCTGCCCTGACCTTGGCTTGTCTCTGGATTCTGCTTCTGCCTTCTGTTTTTGCCTGATCTACTTCCCGTTGCTGACTTGGCTTGTGACCTGACTATCCTGTTGTCTGCCGTCTATGCCTGATCTGCCTGACTATTATGGACCCAGGTCATCTGACCCTGCATCCTGCTCATCCAGCCTGCTACAGCTCTTCAGTCCAGCAAGGTCTCATCTGCCTCCTGCTTCCAGCTGCTTGCACACAGTCTGCCACCAGCCAAGTTCAGTGCCAGCTCATCTGCCATCAGCCGGTTCTTCTGCCACATCCACCTGCAGACTGCTGCCACCACGCAGTCTACTGGACTGATCACAGGCACTCATACCTTGCTGTGCAACCATGGCTGCTGTCTAACCAGGCGCTCACTAACCAGGCACGTGACAGGAGGGCAGGGGTGATGTCATCTTCTGGAAAAAACGAATTGCTTTTATCTTAAAATAAAAGCTGCACAAATTTTTATTTTTAAGACACGAAAAAGCACAAACGTAGCACTAACAAATGATATGTTTGTTTTTAAGATTTAATAACATGGCGTGCAAGTGGGTGGGGTGTTATAAAAAAAAAAACAAGCTGTTATAACTAAAAAACCATAACAGCACAAATAAAAATTTTAGCAGCACAAACATAGCAATGAGATCAATTTTGTGAATTTTTGCTGTTGTATGTAGGGGACCTGAGTGACTTTTGGTGACCTTTAATAAGTAATTAATAATGCAAAAACAATAAAAGATATAACAGAAATTTAAACAGCACAAAACAGCACAAACGTAGCACTAAAGAAACACACTTGAGTTTTTATTTGTGCTGATTGTAGTGGCAAAGTGAGTGGAGTTTGGAAAAAAAAACTGTTGTTATAAATTTAAATCAATAACAGCACAAATAAAAATTTTAGCAGCATAAACCAGCACAAACGTAGCACTAACCAACGAGACCAGTTTTGTGTCATTTGGGTGTTGTAGGGGAGCTGAGTGACCTTTGGTGACCTTTAATAAATCATTAATAATGCAAAAACCACAAAAGATAGAATGTAAACAGCACAAAACAGCACAAACGTAGCACTAACCAACGAGACCAGTTTCATGCTATTTGGCTGTTGTAGGGGGGCTAGGTGATGTCATAGTCTGGAAAAAACAATTGCTAATATCTTTAAAATAAAAGCAGCACAAATGTAAATTTTTATGGCACAAAACAGCACAAACGTAGCACTAAAGAAACACACTTGAGTTTTTATTTGTGCCGATTGTAGGGGGGCCAGCTTCACTGAGCTCTCAAACAGGCATCAAACTATAGCCTCTTTACCTCTTCATTAGTAGCACCATTGCATGCGCAATTGCCTCAAGATGATGGGTACTACACAGCTACCAACAATACTGTGGCCACATTTTTGTTAGGGGGCCTCAAGAGTTGCCCATAACATCAACAAAAGGCCTCAAATGATAGTTAGTGAATGTAATATTACAGGAAGTTATTAGATTCAGCACACACTCTGCAGAAAATGGTCAGAGACATTCTGCAGGATATGAAACAAGATTATGGACATACAGTAATAAATATTATATACAGACAGGAGCGCCTGGTCCATAAGGGGCGCAAGGGCGCTACCCCCCTAGTTTGCATAGGGGGATGCATGAGGGGTACCGGACTCATTGTTTTTTTTTCAAGCCACATGATTAGAGCCAGAGGCTCTAATTGGCTAGAAAAAGGTTGGGCTTGGGGCGTAGAGCACTGCTCCCCGAACCAACCGACTTGTGACACTGGCGAATCAATATTCGCTATGGTCTTCTGGCTTTTCCTCACTGCCAATCAGGACAGGAGGTAGGTCGGGTTGTCCAAGAGGAGAAGCCTAGGAAGCCGTGGAGGGGCTGAGTGCGGGAGACCGTGGAGGGGTGAGTGCGGGGTTAGTGCAGACCTGGGGGGGTTGTTTGCCACCCCCTAAAAAGTTTAGCACCAGCTGCCACTGCATACAGAGAAGCACTATCAGTGCAAAGACCCCAAATCAATACACTATCTAAATAAAAAAAATCTCACAAAAGTGAGTACACCCCTCACATTTTTGTAAATATTTTATTATAACTTTTCATGTGACAACACTGAAGAAATGACACTTTGCTACAATGTAAAGTAGTGAGTAAGGATGAACCGAACACCCACGGTTCGGTTTGCATCAGAATATCCGAACAGGCCAAAAAATTCAGCTAGAACACGCGAACACCGTTAAAGTCTATGGGACATGAGCATGAGAAATCAAAAGTGCTCATTTTAAAGGCTTTTATGCAAGTTGTTGTCATAAAAGAGTGTTTGGGGACCTGGGTCCTGCCCCAGGGGACATGTATCAATGCAAAAAAAAGTTTTAAAAACGTACTTTTTCTTCGGGAGCAGTGATTTTTTTAATGCTTAAAGTGAAACAATAAAAATGAAATATTCCTTTAAATATCCTGCCTGGTGGGGTGTCCTTAGTATGCCTGTAAAGTGGTGAAGTTTTCCGGTGTTTAGAATAGTACCGCAGCAAAATGACATTTCTAGAGGAAAAAAGTCATTTAAAACTGATTGCGGCTGTAATGAATTGTCAGGTCTCGGCAATATAGATAAACTTATTGAAAAAAATGGCATGGGGTCCCCCCAGTCCATTACCAGGATTTTTGGGGGGACCCCTATGCCATTTTTTTTTAATTTTGGCGCAGGGTTCTGCTAAAATCCATACCAGACCTGAAGGGCCTGGTATGGTTTTTGGGGGGACCCACACGCAATTTTTTTAAAAATCTTTGTTTCAGGGTTCCCCTTAACAATCATACCAGACCCAAAGGGCCTAATGGACTGGGGGGGGAACCCATGCCCTTTTTTTTCAATTAGTTTTATCTATATTGCCAAGACCCGAGGCTGCGATCAGTTTTAAATTATTTTTTTTCCTTTAGAAATGTCATTTTGCTGTGGTACTGTTCTAAACATGGGAAAACTGCGCCACTTTACAGGCATACTATAGACACCCCTCAGGCACAATATTTAAAGGAATATTTAATTTTTATTGTTTCACTGTAAGCAGTAAAAAAAAATCATTGCTCCCGAAAAAACGGCCGTTTTTAAAACTTTTTTTTGCATTGATACATGTCCCCTGGGGAAGGACCCGGGTCCCCAAACACTTTTTATGACAATAACTTGCATATAAGCCTTTAAAATTAGCACTTTTGATTTTTCATGTTAGTGTCCCATAGACTTTAACGGTGTTCCTGCGGCTTTCGAATTTCCCGCGAACACCTCATAATGTTCGCTGTTCTACTCATCCCTAGTAGTGAGTGTATAGCTTGTATAACAGTGTAAATTTGCTGTCCTCTCAAAAGAACTCAACACACAGCCATTAGTGCTGGAAACAAAAGTGAGTACATCCCTAAGTGAAAATGTCAAAATTGGGCCCAAAGTGTCAATATTATGTGTGGCCACCATTATTTTCCAGCACTGCCTTAACCCTTCTGGGCATGAAGTTCACCAGAGCTTCACAGGTTGCCACAGGAGTCCTCTTCCACTCCTCCATGACGACATCACGGAGCTGGTGGATGTTAGAGACCTTGTGCTCCTCCACCTTCTGTTTGAGAATGCCCCACAGATGCTCAATAGGGTTTAGGTCTGGAGACATGCTTGGCCAGCAGTCCATCACCTTTACCCTCAGCTTCTTTACCAAGGCAGTGGTCATCTTGGAGGTATGTTTGGGGTCATTATCTTGGAATACTGCCATTTCGGCCCATTCTCCGAAGGGAGGGGATCATGCTCTTCTTGTCACAGTACATGTTGGCATTCATGGTTCCCTCAATGAACTGTAGCTCACTTGGTTGCTGCCACACATGCTTGACACCATCCGAACCAAATACGTTTATCTTGGCTTCATCAGACCACAGGAGAAGGTTTCAGTAATCCATGTCCTTAGTCTGATTGTCTTCAGCAAACTGCAGGCTTTCTTGTGCATCATATTTAGAAGAGACTTCCTTCTGGGCTGACAGCCATGCAGACCAATTTGATGCAGTGTGCTGCGTATGGTCTGAGCGCTGACAGGCTGACCCCCCCCTTCAACCTCTGCAGCAATGCTGGCAGTACTCATATCTATTTCCCAAAGACAACCTCTGGATATGACGTTGAGCACGTGCACTCAACTTCTTTGGTCAGCCATGGCAAGGCCTGTTCTGAGTGGAACCTGTCCTGTTAAACTGCTGTATGGTCTTGGCCACCATGCTGCAGCTCAGTTTCAGGCTCCTGGCAATCTTCTTATAGCCTAGGTCATCTTCATGTAGACCAACAATTCTTTTTTTCAGATCCTCAGAGAGTTCTTTGCCATGAGGTGCCATGTTGAACTTCCAGTGACCAGTATGAAAGAGGGAGAGCGATAACACCAAATTTAACACACCTGCTCCCCATTCACACCTGAGACCTTTTAATACTAACGAGTCACATGACATCGGGGAGGGAAAATGGCTAATTGGGCCCAATTTGGACATTTTCACTTAGGGGTATACTCTTGTTGCCAGCGGTTTGGACATTAATGGCTGTGTGTTGAATTATTTTGAGGGGACAGCAAATTTACACTGTTATAAAAGCAGTACACTCACTACTTTACATACACCAGTCCCATACACCATTCAATTTTCGTGCAATCTCCTATTGCAATCAAGTCGATCTTCGGACAGTGCAAGGAAGCTCCAGTTTGCCCTTCACCCCACCTTATGGGTATCTGCTCACCTTAATTGTTGGACCCCGACTGATAAAAGGAGGTCAACTGTACATTATTTACATATCTGCAAATGTAACTCCTCTCCAGTCTTCCGCTTTCCTCACAGACTGTCTCCCAAAGGCAAGATAATATGTGAGAAGCAGAAAGACACTGATACTGCAAATCATTCTCACGATTTTTGTTGAAAATGGTAAAAAAAACACTTACCATACAAGCCTTTTTCCAATATGTCACATTCTACAACCCAGGGCAAAATAAATATGCATACATATATCCCCAATACCCCCTTAAAAAAATCAATATATCAAAAGATCCATATAAAAATCCACAGATATAAAATAAAAAACTTCCATTAGATAAAATTGTATATATATAAAAATATATGTAAAAGAACCCATGTATAGATAAAAATACCAACTAGAAAAATATATAGAGAGAAGAAGAGGTAGATAAATATCAAGCATTACTGATAAAGCAGTGAAAAATCAAAACACCCACCCCAACCCCCCCCACCACCACCACCCCCGGGGCCAATGCTTTTGTTTTATGAATCCACAATGATTCTCTTTGCCTAAGTTTCCTGATTCGCCACTCAGCAATGCTTATTACCTTTTGAAAAAGCTTCCCATGCCAGAGAAAATAAAGTAAACCGGTTAGGTCGGATCTAACCACGTTATTCTTCAGACAGAGCTCTATTGTACATAAATTTAGGACACTCGGGTAATATCGATGTTAGCACTCAACCCCTCCTCAGGACGTACAAATACTTTTCGATTATTTGTTCAATTATTTTATGTTGTACATGACTGAGGGACCTGCAGAGTGTAGAGGCTTCGATTATCTATAAAACATTAAACACTTGACCAATCCCTCCTTCCAAAATGACCAGACGACACATTTTATTTAGAGTCGAATGGCCATAGCAGCCTTTTATTACGAACCATTAAATACAACATTCACAAGAAAACAAGTTAAATGCATATAATACAGTCAATGCATAACAACTAAACCAACCTCAGTCTAAGGTCTTTGAAGGCCTATATACTCAAGATTAACCGGTTGTATCTGCCACCCAATCAAAGGCCCCCAGCCGCAACCACACCGTCTCAGGGATTAACCACTTACGTACTACCAGATACAACCTAATTAATACCCCGATGTTATCACTGTATTATTAGGAAGGGACACCCATACCTCAGATGGGCCCAACCCACAATTTCCCACAATTATTTAACCAGCACCGCCTTCAAAGACCCAATAGAATCCCTGCCACAGCACACGAGCGTGACACCTTATGCACATGTTGCCCCCCAAACCGGAAGACCGGCTGAATACCCTCCTGCAAAAAACTTGCTACCACCTAGTTCACCTTTATCCTGGCTTTGTTGATCTTTTCAACAGAGCGAGCCATATGCTATGCGGACCTGGAAACTATATCGGACCACACAACTTAGCCCAACCCAACAGATAAAGTCATGAGAAGAACAGTTGTCTGCACTCCCACCAGCGGACAACAGGCATTTCCTGAACACCGCCCTAAACTGGAATCGAGACATTGCTGTCCCTTCCACATGCATAAAGAAAACTCCCTGAAGATTTGCCTAAAACCAAGAAAAAAAAAACACAACACGGACAGGGCAAACTGGAGAAGAGGGAACCCCACAACTCAATCCAAGAACCCCTCCCCGACTGATCAATGTTAGATTTTCTTAACAGAATACCCAAGTAATGTTCCGTAACCACACATTCTGTACGCTCAAACCACCCTCACCACGTTTGTTATGGCTTACCAATTCACCCACCCGAAAAGCTCCCCAAAAAAAAATGCCCAGCACAAAGATGGCCCAGAACAAGGTAATCTCATAGGTGGAAAAAATGTGTACATCATCATCCTTACGAGAACACCCCCCCATCCTCCTTCCCCAGATCGCTACGTTCCTGACACACTCTGCAGTATGAGGACCAAGTTGACACACATACTGAATGACAAACTGAGAACTTGGAAGCGGCAATGCAATGCTCCACAGTTGCTTGGGGCATGGAATTCCGTGCTGCTCCGCTTTCAGTGCCAACTGATGGAATCTGTCCCACTGGAAACGAGACAAAGCATCAGCCAGGAGTTATCAACTCCTGGAACGTGCACAATTCCATGGAGAGTACAAAACAGTTCCCGAACAGCCAAATTACGCACTAAACCAACCTCCCTCCATTCCACTGGCCAACCAACTCTCAGCACTTCAACGACCCTGACAGCAGGTTCCATAACCAGCAGTGCCCGTCGCGGCAGTGAACAGGTCTACATCAAAATTGGAAATCACCTGCTTCAGCCAAAGAGGGAGACCATTGTAAGAAACCTGAAATTAATCCCACACTCGCAAGTCCTCACGCTGATCCTGCCCCAGCCCAATATAAGGATGTGGCACCTTAATACCAGCTGTAGCAGCTGCCAGTCATCTACAAGCAAAGTGGTCCATGGGCATACTGCAACAAGCAAAATTCAACTTGCCCAAGAGACATTGCACAGCATGAAGTTGAATTTTTTATTTTTGGGGGATAATACCCAAAGGGGAAATACTGGCGGTGAAACAAAAGAGGGCCAGCCATGCGACCCAAAGCAACTACTTTGAAAAGTTTTCCTAAAAACGACCACTGGAAGTAATCGAGATGACTGCAAGCTATCAGCCATAGGAGGAACAACCAGCAACTGGCATGGCATCAGAAAAACCCTACTAGAAACCCAGCTACAACACACGAGCTGCCTTCCTTAGAATAAAGCTTTAGGAAAGGCGCCATCTTTTTCTACCTTCACTTCCCTCTTTCCAGCATCACCTCCTTTTTTTTTTTCATGCTTGGAGCATCTGGACAGCGCATGAACAGCACGCGGTGCCAAACTTGCATTGAATTGCCAACATAACCCCCTGCAATTTGTGGCCGGTTGTGAAGAAGCTGCTGATAACAATGATGTTTTTGTGGACGTTTTTGTGGTCCCACGGTAAAGAGGGCCGGACTGCCTTGCGCTGACAAAATTGCTTGTCATATCGAAACCAAGCTAAGCCACCATAGACTCGCTGGGCTTCTCAGATAGAGTCCAGATAACAAACAAAAAGGTAGGAGCAATTCTCAGGGGCCTTTTCCCCAATGACACTAGCTAAAATTGCACACTTCTGCAACCAGTTTGAGAACGTACAGGTAATCAACCGATACCGACAATTTCTTCATCCTTCTTACATCCATCTGGTCTAACTGTAAAGTAAAATTTCTCCAATGGCAACAAAGAAATAAATTTCCACATACTTACCCTTCCATATACGCTCCTTCACTTCCGGTTTCAGATGCGCACCCAAAGGCCCTTTAAAACACACATACACATTGCATTTTTGCAGCATTTGCCAGACGTACCCCAGCGACTCCTTTGTCAGCCGCTTTGTCATCCAAATCCTTACCAGCTGTAGTTACCGCAGACGCTGCCAGCCGTTGACCAGAGGAATCTGACAGTCCCACACCCGATCCCTGCTGAGCTGTCCACTGAGTCCCCTGGAGCCCCCTTGAATAGAGATTGAATAAGAACAAATACGAGGACATGAAAAAAAAGGCTCACCTGGCTGCTTTTGTTCCTCAGGACATCCAGCCGCAGATCCGGAACCCGTGCAGCGCACGGGAGTTCAACATCTTCAGAGCCACTGAGCACCCCTTCAGACCAGCTCTGTTCACCAAGCCGTGCTGTCGCTCTTTCCCCTCAGCAGGCTCCAAGGTGCAGTTGCCGGCCCCAGAGTCCGGTGGGCGCCCGCTGATGATGTCAACAGCTGCTGCCGCCAAGCCAGGTACCCAGGCGCTCCCTCTTCTACTCCCACGCTGGGCTCTGTGAGGGGTGGAGAAAGTCTCACCAGCCGACGCCCGTCTCCTTCCATCAGCGGCGCATGCTCTGCGATGCCTAAACACAGGGAAAAGCTGCCACCTGCGTCTTCTGTCACTGGGGGCCCTGGCCGCTCCCAGGACCTGGCCGGCACCCACCGCTCTGCCACTCCCATGCCGGGCTGCACTAGACATAGGTAGGGAGCCTGTATAGCCAGCCACACCATCCATACTGTGAAGGTGTGAGGGCAGGGGAGTGGGTGCCAGATGAAAACACTCCCACCCTGGGTTTTCCATAGACGGGAATTCTTCCTAACTCACACACCAGGGGAAGCAGGCATGCGCTTGGCTGGAGGGGTCAGAGGATCCCTTGAGGGGCTCCCAGACTCAGGAATGAAGTGCTCAGAAGGCCTAGACCTCCTAGCACATGGGTGACTAAAAGAGGGCCCAGAAAAGACCTGCCTGGGCTCCTGCAATAAGTCTGATAGTTTGTCAGTGGACAGGAACACACCAGGCTGGGCAACGGACAGGAACACATCAGGCTGGGCAGTGGACAGGAACACACCCGGCTGGGCAGCAGACAGAAACACACCAGGCTGGGCAGCGGAGAGGAAAACATCAGGCTGGGCAGCGGACAGGCACACATCAGGCTGGGCAGCGGACAGGAACACACCAGGCTGAGCAGCGGACAGGAACACATCAGGCTGGGCAGCAGACAGGAACACACCAGGCTGGGCAGCAGACAGGAACACATCAGGCTGGGCAGCAGACAGGAACACACCAGGCTGGGCAGCAGACAGGAACACACGAGGCTGGGCAGCGGACAGGAAAACATCAGGCTGGGCAGTGGACAGGAACACACCAGGCTGAGCAGCGGACAGGAACACATCAGGCTGGGCAGCAGACAGGAACACATCAGGCTGGGCAGCAGACAGGAACACATCAGGCTGGGCAGCAGACAGGAACACATCAGGCTGGGCAGCAGGTTCCAGGTCATCGAGCTGGGCAGCAGGCAGTGAGACATCAGACTGGAAAGCAGGCACATCAGACTGGAAAGCGGGCTCATCAGGCTGGAAAGCAGGCACATCAGACTGGAAAGCGGGCACATCAGGCTGGAAGGCGGGCACATCAGGCTGGAAGGTAGGCACTGGCTCTTCAGGCTGGAACACTGGCACCTCCGGCTGGAACACTGGCACCTCCAGCTGGGACTCTGGCACCTCAGGCTGGGACTCTGGCACCTCCGGCTGGGACCCTGGCACCTCTGGCTGGGACCCTGGCACCTCCATGTGGGACCCTGGCACTCACGGCTGGAACTCTGGCACTTCAGGCTGGAACTCTGGCACTTCAGGCTGGAACTCTGGCACTTCAGGCTGGAACTCTGGCACTTCAGGCTGGGACAGATTGCTGGGTGTGGAGGCAGGTTGGGTTAATGGCAGGATGATCTTGGATGGGAAAAACTTTTGTTTTTACTTGGGTTTAGTCACTGAGGCTCTGTAGGTGGGAGTGCAGCAGACTGGAAAGGAGGATTGGGATATGGTAGAGAAGAGGTAACAGTAGCTGGGGGAAGTTTTTGTGGATTAGTAGGCAGCTGAGAAGAGGCAGGTGGGTTGAATGCAGGATAGGTACAGGGAGCAGAGACCGGATATGAGTATTTGGTTGGAAGCAATGTATACTGAGCTGCAACTGAGTTTGGCATGGGTGATGGGGAGACAGACTTATGGGCAGGTAGGTGTCTGATGGCAGAGGTGGTTTGTTGTGGATTGGTTGAGGCTGGTTGTAACATATCAGACCATGCTGAGAGTATGGGTTGGACAAAGGACGGATCACATGCTGCCTGTCTAACAAGGGTCTGTACTGAGTGAATACACTCCATAAGCTTCTGTTGAGAACAGAGGGAATAGTGCTCAAAAAAGCATGCGGAATCATCCTCTAACAACCACACCAGAGACTCCACCTGATCAGCACTGAAAGGGGGAGAAAAATCATCACTGGTTTTAGGAACACAGGACAGGGCTAGCTCAGCTCAGATCTGGATCAAAGGCTTCCCCAAACAACATACAGCCCTGGTCTACCAGGGAGTGGGCCAAACGGATGATCTCAAGCAGCTGGTCATTGGTCCACTCTTTCAGTGCCTGGCGAAGATACTCACCACTTTCTGATGCCAGCAGAGCATAACAAGGAATTAGATTGGGATTCATTCCAGCAAAGCCAACAGAACCAAGATGGTTCCTCTGTGCAGCCACTTCTGGTCAGGGATGACCTTGGTATTCTGTCATGTACCAGATAAGACCAGAACTGTGTGGACTGCAACAGAGGAAACCCAGACATGTATAAGTGAAAATATAAATGATTTATTTAAGATAAGTGAATAAATATAACACAACCACCTCTAATATTACTCAGTGCACAACAAGCATTGCCAAACAGAAACCCACAAATAATAGTAACAGAACAAATATATACAAGTAAGGGAAATACCAAGATCATAAACAGAGCCAGGCCAGGGTCGTCAACGGGAGGTCAGCAGCTGGGGAAGGGAAACAAACAGGACAATGAGAGGATGGATGGATCAGAGGAGGGACGGGTCAGATACAAGGCTCAGGGTCCAGTGTTCAGGTAACAGACATGGAACAGGATCAACAGGTTTCAGGAATCAGGTTTCAGGATCAGAGTAACAGGATGCAGGCTGCAGGTCAGTGCTCAAGGACAATACCAAGGCAAGATGTGTGTGCACTTGCCGGGTATTTATACTACAGCTACTAATTAAAGCCAGGAGACGCCTGTCTGCAGAGGGTAATACCTGCTCCATACTGCCAGGATGCCTCCGCTGGTGGACGCCAGTACTGAAGCTCAAAGGATCGATATTACCAGTGGAGGGGACCTTTCCTGTCACCAACCTTTTGTTCTGCCTACAGGTGAAATCCAGGAACAAAGGAGAAAACTGTCTGATGCTTTGATGAACTCTATCTGAGCTGTGACACGATCCCCCTGTTAGCAGAGTATTGAAATCATGCTGGAAGTTTGTTGTATGCAGTAATATGGCTTATCAATGCATGTCTTTATAGAATGGAGAAACATGAACACAGAAACAAGGAGCATCCAAGTACATAGAGAGAGGATAGACAAACATCCTGTTATAGCATCAATATCATAACTATACACTATAATACTACAGCGCCACCTGTTGCTTAGACAGGCATAATGCATATGCAGTATATAGTCAGTTTAAAAACAACTTTTCTGTTGTACTTTTCCAACACCCCCCTCCTCTACCCACTACAGGACACACCTTCTGCCTTGAACTCCTTAATCTGCTAAGCAGACTGCAGCATATCAAAATTACCACTAATACTCTGCCTCTTCTGCAGGCCCCATTCATGCTGGCCTTCCTCCTAGTTTCACTCATCTACAGGGCATGTACTTTATACTCTAAGATAATGGCTGTATTAAAATTTGTATTATTCTTCTCTACAGATTTCTCCTTTTCTTTGATCAGATCCTCTCTTTTTTAGACTGTTCACCTTCTCCATCTAGTCCTCAATGAATGTTCTTTCATAGCCTTTATCCATGAATCTTTTTCCAATAAACTTGGCTTTTTGTTCAAAAAAGTCCTCATCTGTACAATTCCTTCTTATATGGATAAGTTGATCCCTAGGTATATTCAAAAGCCATGACCGATGATGACAACTCCCTTTTGGGATGTAGCCATTCCTATCACATGCTCTGAAGAAAGTTCTCATGCTAAATATATCATCACGTTTCTCAATTAGTAGGTCCAAAAATTCAATCTCCTGATCTTCAACCTTCCATTTCAATACTATATTTTTGTTATTCCTGTTCAGGCATAACTTAAAATCCTCCAGACTTATCAAATCACCTTCCCAAACCAACATCATATCATTTATGAAGCACTTATAACATTTCAGTTCCTGAGGTGGATCATTTAAAATGACCTCATATTCCCATTTGGACATAAAAATGTTGGGTACGCTGGGGGCAAATTTAGCCCCCATCGCAATGCCTATCATTTGCTGGATATATCTGTAGGTATTTTTTATCTATACATGGCTTTTTCTTATATATATATATATATATATATATATATATATATATATATATATATACACAATTGTATCTAATGTAAGTTTTTTTTTTAATTTTATATCTGTGGATTTTATATGGGTTATTTGATATATTGATTTTTTAAGGGGGTATTGGGGATATATGTATATACATTTATTTTGCCCTGGGTTGTGGAAAGTGGGTGGTATACATACAAATTGTTTTAAACATTGTTCAGGTGGGGAGGACTGGTCTGATGGACCAGCTCTGAACTTGCACTCTGCTTAACCCCTTATGTTTGATTTTTTTTTTTATGTGTTATCATTGTAACATATGGATTAAGTTATGTGCTGTTGTATTTAGAGTTTAAATGGCTTGAGAGTGACGCTTATCAGTATCATGGTCAGGTGTTGTTTAGACCCACACGATACTCTTGCTATTTATGACGCAAGTGTTTTTTCACAATTTTCAATAAAAATCATGAGAACGATCTGCTGTATCATTGTCTTTCTCCTTCCCACATATTATCTTGTCATTGGGAGATGGTCTGTGAGGAAAGCGGAAGACTGGAGAGGAGTTACATTTGTACACATGTAAATAAAGTGCAGTTGGCATCCTTTTATCAGTGGGGGTTTAACAATTAAGGTGAGCAGATACCCATAAGGTGGGGTGAAGGGCACTGTGGTGTGGAGCTTCCTTGCGCTGTCCGAAGATCCAGAATTTGTTACGCCAACATTGCATATTCCTGATATGTGCCTGCTCTACCTTGTACTTATATGATAAAGTATCCTGTTCTCTTTATATTGCTTCCTTTTGTGTAAAATGCCTGGTGTTCCTGCTAGTCCCCTTGCTTTCCTATTAAAAACTGGCCACACTAAGCAGCAGAGCACAACGTAGTCAGTTCTCTAGCTATGCTAGGAACTCAGCCTGCTCTCTCCAATGATCAGACTTGCCCTGACAGGCCCCGCTGCACAGCCATTCACTGACAAGCTTGGTGTGCTGCTGCTTCTCCTCCCCCCAGCTCTTAGGCAGCTGAGAACAGAGGGAATGTGATCACTTATAAAAAAAAGGGAAAAAAGGTATTTATAATTTTTTTATATCTATACACAAATGTTTTGCCTTTCATTTCTATTTTAAACTGAATGGGTTGTTTTACAAGGTGATCATTTACAATCGCTTTAACCTCCCTGGCGGTATGATTATTTCTGATTTTAGGTGCTGAAAGCGGTACAATTATTTGCACAGAAATTTGGCGTTTTATATTGTAGGCCTGTAATTCTTAGGAATAGTTCACTTAAATCTGTCCAAACAAGAGTCTAGTAGACATCCCGGGTATGATAAAGTTTGAAAAACGAAATAAAAAATTATAATATAATAAATAACTATAAATAATTATAACAAATAATAATATAATAATAATAAAAATTATATAATAATGTAATCAAATCAAAAACACTGAAATTTCTCAGTTGCAGAATTTTAGCTTTGGTTACTTTTAGTGTTTGATGACGGATCTCCTCACAAATCACTATCGCTCAATTCTGCGAGTGATTCTAATTTATTATCGCTTTTTTCTAGCTGCTCTAAAACCACTTTTGATGTAAAGAGACAGTTTTGGTTGCTATGGACAATCTCCAGTTTCCTGGCAGAAAGAACAGTTTTATATATATAAAACTGCATGCAGGACACTGGGCAGACCACTAGGGACAAAGGGGATGTGTAGTTATTTGATACAGTACTGTAATCTGTAAGATTACAGTATGCTGTATCTATACTGTGTGTTTCACTTTTGAATTTACCGCCGAACTCTGTCCCCGTGCGTTGCAACGCTCGCAGGGAACGGAGCTCGGCACTGTGAATCGAGCGAGACACAGCGGCTCGCCGATCACAGCGGGGAGACATCGCAGGATCCAGGGGACGAGGTAAGTATGCTCTTCCTGGATCCTGCGATGCAAGCCCGAGTCTGGCTCGGGGATACCGCTTTTGGTATCTAAAATCCAACCCGAGCCAGACTCGGGAATACCGCCAGGGAGGTTAATTGCAATTGGAGATTGCACGAAAATTAAATGGTGTATAGGACTCACTTTATTTATGGACTTTTTATTTATTTTTTTTTATATATGTAGATTTTCCTCTACCACTGTTATACTTTATATTGACTTTGGAATGAATGTATTTAATATCACTGTAACATAGAGATTGATTATGCTATTATTTATTTAATGATTTACATGATTCATTGCACATTCTTTGCACATTTTTAAGATTTGAAGCATCTTCCAAATCTAAAGTCCGTCAGATTTTCGACTGGAAAAGTCAGCTGAAGGTTCGATGAAGCCCACACACGATCGGATTGTCCGCCGGACTCAGTCCGTCGGACCAGTCCGGTCGAAAAGTCCGACCATGTGTACGCTGCATTACAGGTTTTCATTTAAGATTGTCCTGTCGAGGGGTGTGGCTTGCGGCTGATGGAGTAAGCAGCGTGGCGTGTGAGCCCTGCCGAAACTCCGCGCATTTATCCTGATCCAGATATCCTGTTGCACCTAATCTGCTCCTGATACACACCGGAGGGACCCCCACACTATCCCCAATCCAGCGGTGCTATATTTGCCGAGTTTCGGCAATGGACATGTCCCACAAAGGAGGCAGAGAGTCTCTGTCTGCAGCAGAGCATGGAGGACAAGATGGCGCCCGCTCTCATCGCTCGGCTAAAGAAGCAGCCATGAGGATGTTTGGCGGTGCTCTGGGGAACGCACCCCTTCCAAACCGCCCTCCCTTCTCCTGGACCCGGCAGAGCAGGACACTCTCCCTGAAGCAGGGGAGCATGCCTGACCGGAGGACATTGCAAATACCTCCATATGGGACACAGTGAGTAAACTAGGCCCTGATAACACTGCCAGAGCTATGACAGACCAAGAGCCCCCTGCCCCTGAACCAACCCTTACGGATATCTTTGCAGCAGTTACTTCATGCAACATGTCTATAACTACAGAGATTAAAGGCGTGAAATTGGAGTTGAATTTAGTTAGACAGGATATGCAGTAGTTGCGAGACCGCAACGCAGCCCTGGAGGACAGAGTAAGCAATGTGGAGGATGATGTTGTACCACTGCAGAGAGAAGTACATCATATGCAATCAATCATCACAGGCCATTCAGCCAGTTTAGAGGACATGGAGAACAGGCAGAGATGCAATAATGTCCGTACAGTGGCCATACCTGAGGGCAGAGGGAAAGAACCCTGTGGCATTTATAGAGAACTGGCTAATCAACACATTTGGCAAAGATGTCTTCTCCCCCATGCTCGCGGAATATCTCCTTCCAATTACTGCAATCCCTGATTGACGACCAGGGATGGTAAATTTTCTTGTTATGCAAATTAGCAGGTTTGACATGTATTGTTGCTAATGTTTACAACCCTCCACCCTTCTCATTTGATAGCCTGAAATTTTTAGCACAATTTATAGCACTCCACTCCAATATCCCTATTTGGGTATTGGGTGATTATAATAATTAGGGATGAGCCGAACACCCCCCGGTTCGGTTTGCATCCAGAACATGCGAACGCCGTTAAAGTTTATGGGACTCGAACGTAAGAAATCAAAAGTGCGAATTTTAAAGGCTAATATGCAAGTTATTGTCCTAAAAAGGGTTTGGGAACCCGGGTCCTGTCCCAGGGGACATGTATCAATGGAAAAGAAAGTTTTAAAAACGGTCATTTTTTTGGGAGCAGTGATTTGATGATGCTTAAAGTAAAAAATAAAAGTGAAATATTTCTTTAAACCCTGGGGGGTGTCTATAGTATGCCTGTAAAGTGGCGCGTGTTTCCCGTGCTTAGAACAGTCCCTGCACAAAATGACATTTCTAAAGGAATAAAAGTCATCTAAAACTGCTTGCGGCTGTAATGTAATGTTGGGTCCTGGCAATATGGATGAAAATTATTGAGAAAAACGGCATAGGTAACCCCCAGCCCATTACCAGGCCCTTTGGGTCTTGTATGGATATTAAGGGAAACCCCACACCTAAATTAAAAAAAGAAAAGGCGTGGGGCTCCCAGGCCCTATACACTCGCAGAAAAATTGGGCCTTAGGCAGTGGTGGTGGTGCCACAACACTGCAACCCCTCACAGATACTCTTGTTGAGCGAGTGTTTGATCCGCCTGCTCAGCTCCCGAGCTGGATGCACTACACGACCGCCATCTTGATATCCAGTGTTTGGCAATTTATCTCAGCCATTCGGTAAGTATGAGGTCCCTGTTTCAGACCTCTCTTGCCAATCATTCCACCTGCCCCCATTTATCAATTATATATATATCTATTGATCTTATCACTTACATTGCAGATACAACATTCATGCATCTGCCCCTGAAGAAGCAAGCAGGGTCTTGCAAAATGCATAGGGCTTTATTGATACTTGTTTTATGCCGGTACATGCTGGGTATTATTGATGTCTGCATTATGTCTACATACTTTCCTGTCCATATGTATGTACATTTTATTTTCTTATTGTGTATGTGTATTTACTGACCTAGCAACTCTCAAGTTTTATTGTTGCTCATTGATGTATAACACTTGTAATAAATCTTTGTATATTTACTTTCATCTGTGTTGTGTGCATTGGCTATTATGCCTGGTAACTCACAATCATTGTTGTTGCCACTCCGTTACATAACATTTTGAAATGAATAAATTGATTTTGTCTCAGTGTTCGCTGTGAACATTGGCTAAACCTCTTTCACCTCATCTAAAGTCCCAGGGCTAATTCTCTTCTTTTTCTGTCCCGGTATTAAGATCCATTCCACTTTTTCACCTCTCCCTTTCCCTTTTTTCTTTTTTCATCGTGTTACCCCATCTCATCTCTCCATTTCCATCCCACCCTCACTGGTGTTCCACATACATTGTCCCCCCCCCCTTTTTGATGACCAATGGCATCATTTTATATCATATTACTTCATTTAGACGCTAGGTTCCTGTGATTATCCATACCTGTCCTCCCCAATCGCCGTGGGTGTCAGGCTGAGACTTACCAGACCGGCGAGTCCACTCGGGCAGAGGGTAGGCTCCCTTACGCGTCCGACTGACGGCCCCTGGTAGAGTAAACAGAAGGCACGAAAGTACGGAGTGGTATGAGAGCCTGTATTCACTGTCCAGATACTGCAGAGTAAACAGATGGGTAGGCTGAAGTAGGCTGGAACACAGGCACAAGACTGAACAGGTAGTTGTGGAAAAGCAGGCTGGGTAGAGAACAGACAGGCAACTTGGATCCAAGGGAGCAGGCAGACGGATGGTCAGGAGACAGGCCGGGTTCGTTAACAGGCAGACGGCAACGGTACAGTGGAGCAGGCAAGCGGATGGTCAAACAAGCAGAAGTCAGGTACAGGCAGAGTTCAGAGAGAGATCGGGGGACAAGCCGGGTCAGCAGGTAATCAGGAACAGACAAGGTACAAGGTCAGGCACTTAGCACGACTAGCTGTTGATCAGGCAGCACTGGTCACAGGAGCACACCGGCTTAAATGCAGCTTTTGGCGCCAAACAACGTGCACGCGCGCGCCCCGGCACACACGGGCACGCGCACCCGCCAACGCCCGCGCGCGCGCCCCCGCACACCGGTGTGCACAGCAGGACGACCCTGGATACACACACCAGCACCGCGAGGAACACGCACGGCGGGGTCCACACGCGAGCACCCTGCCTGCCGAGGTACGCCCTCTGACAGTGCCCCCTCCTCAAGGGCAGCCTCCGGATGCCCAGCTGGGCCAACCTGGTTGCATGAGAGTCCTTGAAGGCTTGTAATAATTCCGCAGCATGGAGATTACTTTCAGGCTCCCAAGAGTTATCCTCGGGTCCATACCCCTTCCACTTAATGAGGTACTGGAGCTGATTCTGCCTCCTTCTACAATCCAGGATTGCCTCGACTTCGAACTCCTCCTCATTGTTGACCATAACAGACTCCGGTGGCTTGGCCTTACGGTCAGGAAAGGAATCCGGGGTAACTGGTTTCAATAATGACACATGAAAGACCGGGTGGATTCTAAGGGACTCCGGTAGCTTAAGTTCATATGCGACATCATTCACTTTCCTTTTCACCAAAAAAGGACCCATAAACTTAGGTCCCAACTTCCTGGAGGGACAGGCCAACTTTAGGTTACTTGTGGAAAGCCACACTTGGTTACCAGGTTCGAGGACAAGTTCTCCTCGTCTTTTCTTGTCAAAAATTTTCTTGAAGGATGCCTGGGACTGAGCCATGGTTTCCTGCAAGACCTTGCAGTTTTTAGAGAAGAACTCCATTGTTTCAGTTACCGCAGGTAGGGTGCATTCCGGAATAGAGCTGGGCAGGAAGGAAGGGTTGAATCCATAATTGGCAAAGAAAGGAGTCTGGTTGATGGCTGAGTGTAGGGAGTTGTTGTACGAGAATTCAGCGACTGGTAACAGGGAGACCCAGTCGTCTTGCGTAAACACAGAAAAGCAACGAAGGTATTGCTCCAGCATCTGGTTAGTTCTTTCAGTCTGGCCGTTAGTTTGAGGGTGGTAGGCCGAAGAAAATGCCAATTCAATCTCCAGAGCACCACACAGTGCCCTCCAGAACCGGGAGGTGAACTGGACACCCCGATCCGATACAATATTCGCGGGTACCCCATGTAGTCTCACAATTTCTTTGACAAATATCTTCGCCGTTTCTACGGCTGTGGGTGTACCCTTCATGGGGAGAAAGTGTGCCATCTTGGACAGTCTATCGATCACCACAAAGATGGTCGAGAAACCTTCAGATGGAGGTAGCTCCACGATGAAGTCCATAGATAACATTCTCCAAGGCCTGTCAGGAATCGGTAAGGGTCTCAACAAACCCCAGGCCCTTGAACGGTTGCATTTATTCCGGGCACAAGTGTGGCAAGAACTCACATACTTTTTACAGTCCTCCACTAATCGTGGCCACCAAAAGGTGCGTTGCACCAATTCCGTTGTTTTTCGGGCTCCGAAGTGACCCGCCAGCTTGTGGTCGTGGCACAATTCCAATACCAGCACTCTAAGTTCTTCAGGTACAAAAATCTTTCCTTCGTGCCAGAGCAACCCATCACTTAAACTGGTCCCAGTAGGTTGAGGAACTTCTGAGGAGGCTTGCTTAATTCTGGAAATTAAGTCTCCCTGGAGGAGTAAAAAGTTTCCCGCTGGCAGAATAGTATCTGGAGGAGCAATTTTCTTGGAATCATGGAACATTCGAGATAAAGCATCAGGTTTTCCATTCTTGGATCCGGGTCTGTACGTGATATGAAAAGAGAAGCGGGAAAAAAAAAGTGCCCATCTAGCCTGTCGTGGTTTAAGTCTCTTGGCTGACCTTAGGTATTCCAAGTTCTTGTGATCGGTATAGATGAGAACAGGATGTACAGCACCCTCCAGCAGATAGCGCCATTCCTCCAGAGCCGCCTTGATGGCCAAAAGTTCCCGATCTCCCACATCATAATTCCTTTCTGACAGCGAGAGTTTGCGGGAAAAGAATGCTACTGGGAACAAAAGGGCTTTGGGGCCCTGGCGTTGAGAAAGTACTGCCCCAACTGCAATCTCCGAAGCATCCACTTCCAGCACAAACGGTAGCGCAGGGTCAGGATGTTTAAGGATAGAGGCAGATGTGAACAGTTCCTTTAATTTCTCGAAAGCTGCCTGTGCTCTGGACGTCCAACAGAATCGTGCTCCCTGTTTTGTTAATTCCTGTTATAGGCGAAATGATTTTAGAGAAATCTTTAATGAATTTCCTGTAGAAGTTAGAAAAACCTACAAAACGTTGGACCCCTTTCTTGTCTGTAGGTGCAGGCCAGTCCAAGATGGCAGACACTTTTTGTGGATCCATTTTGATACCTTCCACAGAAATAATGAGTCCCAAAAACTGGATACTTTGAAGTTCGAACTCACACTTGTCAAGTTTAGCGTAAAGACCATGTTGCCTGAGCCGAGCAAGAACATTCCGGACGTGCCTGCGGTGATCAGCCAAGGAGGGGGAGAAGATGAGTATGTCGTCCAGGTAAACAATGACGTAGAGGTCTAGGAATTCTCTAAAGATGTCGTTCACAAAGTGCTGGAACGTAGCTGGGGCATTACACAGACCGAAAGGCATGACCAGGTACTCGAAGTGCCCGAAACGAGTGCGAAAGGCGGTCTTCCATTCATCACCCTCTCGGATGCGAATTAGATTGTATGCACCCCGAAGATCTAATTTAGTGAAAATTCTGGCAGCGCCCAGCCTTTAGAATAACTCAGGTACCAGAGGAAGCGGGTAACGATTCTTAATTGTTATCTTGTTCAATTCGCGGTAGTCGATACATGGCCGCAGCGAATGGTCTTTCTTTTCTACAAAAAATAGACCAGCACCGGCCGGAGACGTGGATGGGCGGATAAATTTCTTCTTCAGGTTTTCATCTAGGTACTGCTTCAGGGTGCCTAGCTCCTGCTCAGTTAACGGAAAAATCCGGCCGAACGGTACCTCGGTTCCTGGAAGCAGTTCAATAGGGCAGTCGTAGGGCCTGTGTGGAGGTAGTACTTCTGCTCCCTTCTTGCTAAATACATCCGTGAAATCTTGGTAAGGTTCAGGAATGGCTGGGAGTAGATCAACATCAGGATGTAAACAGAGGAGTTGGGTCTCCTCAAGGCCGACCCCTTGTAGACAATGTTGAAGACAATATCCTGAGAGGAACTCAACATTACCAGCGGCCCAGTTGATTTGAGGATTGTGCACCTGTAGCCATGGTATTCCTAGAATGACTGGGAAAAGGGGTGACGAGATGGCGTCTAAACGGAGATATTCCCGGTGTTGATGGCCCATGATAGTTTCTAAGGGGACGGTTTCTTGAGTGACTGGTCCGGAGCGGAGAGCAGAGCCATCTGCAAGATGAACAGTCAGGCTTTGAGTTTTGGGTTGGAGAGGGATGTTATGTTGGAAAGCGAAGGTCCGGTCGATAAAAAAGCTACAGGCTCCAGAATCAATGATGGCTGGGACTTGGATAACCCTTCCGGGAAGCTGAAAAGTGATAGAAATAGTTAGGTGTGTGCCAACAGTGGGTATAATAGAGGCACAGGTGCGATCAGCAGAGCGACACTTACGCGTCTTGTTGGGGCAACTGCTGGCGTAGTGCCCGGGTTCCCCGCAGTAGAGGCAAAGGTTATGTGCCCGTCTGCGTAGTTTCTCTTCTGGGGTCAAGGAGGGACGAAGTAGACCAAGCTGCATAGGTTCTGGAGCATCACTGGCCGAGGCTGGTGAGGGAGCGGGAGATCTGCTGGGAGGACAGGGTACTTGTGGGAGCATCCAGGTGGGACGAAAGGTACTGGTGGTTCTTTCGGTCCGTCGTTCTCTCAACCTACGGTCTATTTGGATGGACAGATTGATAAGCTCTTCCAGGGTCTGAGGCACCCCTACCCGTGCCAACTCATCCTTGAGAGGATCCGACAACCCCATCCGAAACTGGTGGCGCAGAGCAGCGTCATTCCATGCCGTGTCAGAGCTCCAGCGTCTGAACTCGACGGCGTAATCTTCTGCTGCTCGACGGCCTTGACGAAGGGCATGTAAAGTAGCTTCCGCGGTGGCGGTAAGCTGGGGGTCTTCGTACAGTTGAGACATTGCCCCGAAGAAGGCATCCAGGCTTTCCAAGACAACCGACTTCTGCTCCAAAAGTTGGTGGGCCCATGTTTGAGGTTCGCCAGAAAGTAAGGAGATAACGAAGCCCACTTTAGTGGCCACTAGAGAGAATGTGCGTGGCTGAAGAGCAAAGTAGAGATTACAGGCATTCCGGAAGGCTCGATACCTACTTCGGTCTCCAAGGAATCTTTCTGGTACTGGTACCTTTGGCTCTGGAGGTAACATGACTACGGAGGGTGCTGAGGTTGCAGCTGCGGACCCCTGCGGGCCGGCAGGTGCAGATAGAGCCTGTACACGCTCTTCCAGGCTTGAGTATCCCTCTTGTAGGCTCTTCACAGCCTGGGTTAGACCCGCCAGGTGTCTGCAGAGTTCATCCATGGGAGAAGCCCCCTGCCCGGACTCGGTCATGGCTGCCTGATACTGTCAGGCTGAGACTTACCAGACCGGCGAGTCCACTCGGGCAGAGGGTAGGCTCCCTTACGCGTCCGACTGACGGCCCCTGGTAGAGTAAACAGAAGGCACGAAAGTACGGAGTGGTATGAGAGCCTGTATTCACTGTCCAGATACTGCAGAGTAAACAGATGGGTAGGCTGAAGTAGGCTGGAACACAGGCACAAGACTGAACAGGTAGTTGTGGAAAAGCAGGCTGGGTAGAGAACAGACAGGCAACTTGGATCCAAGGGAGCAGGCAGACGGATGGTCAGGAGACAGGCCGGGTTCGTTAACAGGCAGACGGCAACGGTACAGTGGAGCAGGCAAGCAGATGGTCAAACAAGCAGAAGTCAGGTACAGGCAGAGTTCAGAGAGAGATCGGGGGACAAGCCGGGTCAGCAGGTAATCAGGAACAGACAAGGTACAAGGTCAGGCACTTAGCACGACTAGCTGTTGATCAGGCAGCACTGGTCACAGGAGCACACCGGCTTAAATGCAGCTTTTGGCGCCAAACAACGTGCACGCGCGCGCCCCGGCACACACGGGCACGCGCACCCGCCAACGCCCGCGCGCGCGCCCCCGCACACCGGCGTGCACAGCAGGACGACCCTGGATATACACACCAGCACCGCGAGGAACACGCACGGCGGGGTCCACAGGAACGCGCACGCCAACGCGCGCCGACGCACCCTGCCGCGCACCACCGCGAGCACCCTGCCTGCCGAGGTACGCCCTCTGACAGTGGGAGACCTTACCGGGTTGGTCTGGGCGTTGCATGCACAACATGGGTAAGCAGCCCCTTTAGAAACGGATGTATTTCCTTTTCATCTTTCCCTCCCATCATATATTTTTTGCAATAGTGTCTATATGTTCCTTTTTTTCAAATTTTGTATAACTCACTGCATTGTAATTCATCTACAGATACATTTCCTGATGAAGCGTTTTTTCCGCGAAACTAGTCGCAATTCCATGTTATTTGTGCATAATTTTAGTACTTTTTGTATCATTTTTGTCTGTTGTATTAATAAATCTGGTGTTTTTTATATATGCTTTCTTTGTTTATTACTGTACATGGCCCTCTATGTACTGAAATAGTCCACTTGCAATCTTCTCTGGTGAGTTCGGGGTTGGGGCCCTTACTCCCAAATCTCTATCCCAGCTGGTGATCCAAGACTGATTCATTTTTATGAAGGTGAGATGATCAACCCAGTCGGTGGACAGGCGCACTCTGTGATCGGTTACAAAGCCTCCATCGGCACTGAATGTGCATTCCGAAAGAACGCTGGATGCAGGACAGGCCAGTAGCTCAATTGCATACTGTGCAAGCTCTGGCCAGTGATCCATCCTCAAGACCCAGTAACCCAGTGGATTTTCGGTTGGAAAGGTCTCCAAGTCTGATCTTGCCCCTAGGTATTCCTGCACCATGTACAACAGATGCTGGTGATGGTTGCTGGAACCGATCAAACCTTGGGGCTGCGGACTAAAAAATTGTCTGAACGCATCGGTCAGACGGCCACCTTCTCCACCGCTTCTTCTGTGACTGACCGAAGTTTCAGCAACACTTTGTCCAGGAGGACCAGGAAATTGTAACCTCCCAGGCTCTGGAAACGCATTGCACAAACCTTTCTGCAAGGCCTCCCGAAGATGTTTCATCCTCTGCGACGGCTGGATAAGTTCTGCCACCTTACCCTTGTCGACGACCAGCACTGTTGGCTGTAGACACAGAGCCTGTTTGCCCTCTTTTAGTGGCCTGTGGGTGTCTGCCTCTCCTTGGTGGCCTTCCAGCCATACTGTACAATTAGATTAGCAAAACAACGTCTGAAGTTTACTAAAAACAGTACACCAGGAATAACCTACAGTCAGGTATAGGCTTGGCTAGACTATATATACAGTGGGGCAAAAAAGTTTTTAGTCAGCCACCAATTGTGCAAGTTCTCCCACTTCAAAAGATGAGAGAGGCCTGTAATTGTCATCATAGGTATACCTCAACTATGGGAGACAAAATGTGGAAACAAATCCAGACAATCACATTGTCTGATTTTTGAAATAATTTATTTGCAAATTATGGTGGAAAATAAGTATTTGGTGAATATCAAAAGTTCATCTCAATACTTTGTTATATATCCTTTGTTGGCAATGACAGAGGTCAAACGTTTTCTGTAAGTCTTCACAAGGTTGTCACACACTGTTGCTGGTATGTTGGCCCATTCCTCCAGGCAGATCTCCTCTAGAGCAGTGATGTTTTGGGGCTGTCGCTGGGCAACATGGACTTTCAACTCCCTCCAAAGGTTTTCTATGTGGTTGAGATCTGGAGACTGGCTAGGCCACTCCAGGACCTTGAAATGCTTCTTACGAAGCCACTCCTTTGTTGCCCGGGCGGTGTTTCTGATCATTGTCATGCTGAAAGACCCAGCCACGTTTCATCTGCAATGTCCTTGCTGAAAGGAGGAGGTTTGCACTCAAAATCTCACGATACATGGCCTCATTTATTCATGTACACGGATGAGTCGTCCTGTTCCCTTTGCAGAGAAACAGCCCAAAAGCATGATGTTTCCACCCCCATGCTTCACAGTAGGTATGGTGTTCTTTGGTTGCAACTCAGCTTTCTCTCTCCTCCAAACACGACGAGTTGGGTTTCTACCAAACAGTTCTACTTTGGTTTCATCTGACCATATGACATTCTCCCAATCCTCTTCTGGATCATCCAAATGCTCTCTAGCAAACCTCGGACGGGCCCGGACATGTACTGGCTTAAGCAGGGGGACACATCTGGCACTGCAGGATCTGAGTCCCTGGCGGCGTAGTGTGTTACTGATGGTAGCCTTTGTTACATTGGTCGCAGCTCTCTGCAGGTCATTCACTAGGCCTAACCGTGTGGTTCTGGGATTTTTGCTCACCGTTGTTGTGATCATTTTGACCCCACGGGGTGAGATCTTGCATGGAGCCCCAGATCGAGGGAGATTATCAGTGGTCTTGTATGTCTTCCATTTTCTAATTATTGCTCCCACAGTTGATTTCTTCACACCAAGCTGCTTGCCTATTGCAGATTCAGTCTTCCCAGCCTGGTGCAGGTCTACAATTTTGTTTCTGGTGTCCCTTGACAGCTCTTTGGTCTTCACCATAGTGGAGTTTAGAGTGTGACTGTTTGAGGTTGTGGACAGGTGTCTTTTATACTGATAACAAGTTTAAATGGGTGCTATTAATATAGGTAATGAGTGGAGGACAGAGGAGCCTCTTAAAGAAGAAGATACAGGTCTGTGGGAGCCAAAAATCTTGCTTGTTTGTAGGTGACCAAACACTTATTTTCCACCATAATTTTCAAATACATTTTTTCAAAAATCAGACAATGTGATTGTCTGGATTTGTTTCCACATTTTGTCTCTCATAGTTGAGGTATACCTATGATGACAATTACAGGCCTCTCTCATCTTTTTAAGTGGAAGAACTTGCACAATTGGTGACTGACTAAATGTTTTTTTGCCCCACTGTATATACAAGCCTGTATATATATATATTAAATGAACTGCAGCTCACTGAGTCACCTGCCTGAAAGTGTCTTTGAACATGTACTCCAGGAATGGCCTAGTGTCAGATATAGGCTTGGCTGCACTATAATGCAGTGAATATATATTTTATGAACTGCACCTCACTGAGTCACCTGCCTAAAAGTGTCTTTGAACACGCACTCCAGGAATGGCCTATAGTCAGGTATAGGCTTGGCTAGACTATATATATATATATATATATATATATATATATATATATATATATATACACACAAGCCTGTATATATATTATATATATATATATGAAATGCACTGCAGCTAACTGAATCAACTGCCTCCCTGAAGTAGATTAGAAACAGTACAGCATGAACGGTCTGCAGTGAGATCTAGCTAACTGAATAAACTGCCTGCTCAAAGTAAATGAAATGACACACTCTTTCTCTCGCTCTCTCTATAACAAAAAGGAGGGGGAGAGAAGTGGAATTGGAGACCAATTCCAACAGAAAGCAATTCATCGAGAAGGAACAAGTAATTAGCAAAAATATAATAATTTTATTGAAAAAATTCACTTGAACACCAATCAAAAAAAGTGGTTAAAAACCAAGTACCACCACCCATTTAAAAATAGACAACGTTGTCTGGGACAAACACAGATGGCCACCACATACACAAACCATGCACACCTCTAATCATGCAAGTTCAAGATGATGTCTCCTAGTGGGTCATCTAAAGGAGGCTAATGTTCCTGATATATATATATATCTCAATATGCAAGTTGATTGCAAATAGAGGAGAGGTGGTAGGTAGTGCAGCCATATGTAACTCACATCCGTCGTATGAATGGCAGTGAAAGGAACTGAAAGTAACCAGCTTATTGATGTTGCAGTTATGCAGTTCACTGTGGTCATTCAATATCGTGGGAAGCGAATACCATGGGGGTAATGTCCTGTGTATAAAGGCTGTAAGTGCTTTTAGGGGAGAGAAATACTTGAAGATAAGTACAACAATCCCGTGCGTGGGATATATAAGGTTAGATCTCATCCCTCTGTAGACACCAGAATATGACACCGTTCAAAGCAGCCGTGTCTTACTCGTGCCTTTGGTCAATTATGGCTCTGTTTGCTTTTGGCGCTGTGATTGGCCAAAGCAGGCAGGTCATAGTGCATGCTTGGCCAATCATCAGCCAGAAAAGCACTGCGATTACGCAGTGCATTATGGGCCATGATGCGCTGCTCGAATCTGGCGCAAACAGCCCATAATGTTCGATCTTCGCTGAGCGATCGAACAGCCGATGTTCGTGTCGAACTCATGTTCAACTCGAACAGTCAGCCCATCCCTAATAATAATATAATGGATAAACAAAATGGACAAATTTAAATCTGGAACTAGCAGTAATCCCCTACCGAGCGGCCATACCCCCTTTGCTAGATACCTTGCAGAACTTGGCATACGAGATGTGTGGAGGGACCTAAAACCCATGGTGCAATGCTATTCTTGCTATTCAGTATTGTACAAATGCCTATCATGCATTCATTTATGTCTGGGAAACAGCCTGGCACATTCACTCACCACTTCAGTGGTGTATGCGCCACCTAACATATCAGACCACTCTCTCCTTTATGCTAAGGTGACTACTGCCCCTAGTCCCAAGTGCAGGCTGTGGAAAGTAAATCCTTTTTGATTCACAATTTTCCCGAAGTCTGACCCCTCCCCCAAAGCCTTGAATGAGTTCCTAAGCTTCAACCAGGGCTCGGCCGGGTCTGCAGTGATTTGGGATGTTCTGAAGGCTCACTTAAGGGACTTAATCATTACACAGATCACCTCAATCAAAACTAAGACTAAAGAATGGGAGAATTGAGTGATGAGTGAGGCTGCTAAGGCTGAGGAAAGATATATCTCTGCCCCCAATTCAGATTCAGAACGTAAATGGCAGGAAGCACAGGCCCTGTACCAAAAGGTTTCCACTACTGCAGCGGAAAACAAACTTTTTTTTTCTTCAGCAAAAATACTTTAACGAAGCGAAAAACACAGGTCATTTACTTGCCGTAATAGCTAGGGCCCAACAGGGCACCACACATATTGATGCCATCCAGAACACAGCAGGAGACACAGTTACTGATCAGACCCTTGTCCCTGAGGTGTTTTCGGACTTATTTAGAGATCTATACACGTCTAGGGTACACCCCACACAGGAGGAACTGGGCCAATTTTTGGACCAGTGTTCTATCCCTCAGTTATCACAACAGGGCCTTGCTGCCCTTAATAAACCACTAACCATAGAGGAGCTTACTTTAGCGGTGGCACATATGGCAAACAATAAATCACGGGGGGCCAACGGTCTGCCCACGTAAACATACGGGAAATATGGTGACATTCTTTTACCCACCCTATTAACAACTTTGAACGATGCCCTTCAGGAAGGCAGCTTACCCGCTTCTATGAATGAGGCTATCCTAGTAGTCATTCCAAAGCCCGGTAAGGACCCACTACAACCTGACTCCTACAGGCCTATTTCACTTCTCAATGCAGACGTGAAATTACTAGCTCAGGTACTGGCCACTAGACTTTTGGGGGTTGTGGTGGACCTGGTCCATGCTGACCAGTCTGGCTTCATCCCCACCCGATTTACGGCACTGAATATCCGCAGACTATTCCTCAACACCCAGATTCCAGTTGAGCCATCTTTTCCCTCGACGCTGCCAAAGCTTTTGACAGCGTGGAGTGGAAATATCTGTGGGAGGTACTGCATCGCTTTGGTTTGGGAGATAAATTTATTTCTTGGGTGCAGCTGCTGTACACTGCCCCCACAGCAAAGGTGAGGATTAACGACACCCTATCAGAGGCATTTCCTTTGTTCCGTGGCACACGGCAGGGGTGCCCATTGTCGCCCTTGCTGTTTTACCTTGCATTGGAGCCTCTTGCAGCTATGGTGCGGGTCTCCCCTAACATTGTGGGCTTCTGGCGTGGTCAAAATGAGGAAAAAATCTCATTGTACGCAGATGATACACTGCTGTACTTGGGAGATACTGGGGACTCTCTAAGGGTAGTAATGTCCCTAATCGATCAATTTGGGCAGCTCTCGGGCTTTGCCATTAACTGGCATAAATGGGCGCTTCTACCACTGGACCCTCTAGTGACTCCTTTAGCAGAAGATGTCGCTCATATACAGGTTGTTACCACATTCAAATATTTAGGTATAGCGGTGACAAGAGACCCAGGGGATTACATTAAATTGAACCTAAAACCGATATTACGGAACTTTCAACAAAAACAGGCCAGCTGGAGTAGGCTACCACTATCAGTAACTGGACGGGTAAATCTTATCAAGATGATCTGGGCACCACAACTATTGTACATTTTACATAACGCCCCAGTCTGAATACCACAGTACTGGTTCCGACGGGTTGACTCTCAATTCAGGGCCCTTATCTGGAGAGGTGGAGTGGCACATTACAAACTTGCCACTCTACAACTCCCAAAAGATCAAGGTGGAATGGCTGTGCCGCATCCACAAATGTATTACATTGCAGCCCAGCTACAACACTTCATGGGGTGGGACCTTGGGATAACCAGGGACCCCTCTAGGAGTCTTCTTGTCAGCCAGGATGTAGCGTACATCGCCCTATCTCATATGGAAATGGGATTTTCTAAAGTCCCCTCTAATTGTCCCACAACTCAGCTACTAATAAAAGTATGGAAGGGGATCAAAAACACACTCGGATTAACAGGCTATATGTGTCAAACCCCCATCTGGCACAATTGCCTCTACACAGATCTAGCTAAGGTTCCCAAACACCCGATTTTGGAGACAGCGGGGATT
The DNA here is from genome assembly GCA_037953035.1 of Aquarana catesbeiana. NCBI lineage: Eukaryota > Metazoa > Chordata > Amphibia > Anura > Ranidae > Aquarana > Aquarana catesbeiana. Next base: position 97,931 of record JBBHAA010001022.1, read on the forward strand.
AAATTCCTATACCAAATCCTAGATGGGCCCACACTAAAACCATACTCTCAATTGCTAAGGGAATTCCCTGTACTCAAAGGCCACCAATACCAATATGTTCAACTACATTATGCTTTGAGGTGTCAAAGTAGACACTCTAATATGAAACTGGAAGACTCAGCATTCCTGGACTCCATATTCACTGAACCTGAGAAGAAAGAAATTATTTCTAGAATCTATACTTATCTATTATCACATATACAAGCCCCTGACCATTTACTATGTAGGGAGAGGTGGGAGAGAGATGTTGGCCCCATGGATGGTGGGTTTGACTGATCGACCCGGGGGGGTCGCTTGTTTGCTGCTCCTCACCAAAAAATGGAGCACAAGCCACCACTGCATTCGGCTGAGCCAGAGTTCCTTCCATGTCATATAAAGCGTCTACTATGTGGAGCCATTCTTTTATAGAGGGTGTGGATTTCCAGTATAATGGAATCAACACGTCTAGTAAATGTTTATTCAGCGAATGCTTGTATCTTCCGAGAGAGAAGGAAGAAATAAATAGGCAGCAAGCCAAAACCAGGTCTAGTTTTGTTTCAGTTATGTGAAAGAATCATCTCACGGAGGGGCGTTGCTAGGTCTACAAAAGATCATACAAAAGGTCATGCGCTTGGGCGGGCATACACATGTATATAATATGTGTGTGTGTATATATAAAATATTGTTACATATCTGAGTGTGCATCCCATGGTTTGTTTTTAGCTAGAGAGAGAGAGAGAGAGAGAGAGAGAGAGAGAGAGAGAGGGAGAGATAAATACATATACAGTGAGGACGCAAAGTATTCAGACCCCCTTAAATTTTTCACTCTTTGTTATATTGCAGCCATTTGCTAAAATCATTTAAGTTCATTTTTTTCCTCATTAATGTGCACATAGCACCCCATATTGACGGAAAAACACGGAATTGGTGAAATTTTTGCAGATTTATTAAAAAAGAAAAACTGAAATATCACATGGTCCTAAGTATTCAGACCCTTTGCTCAGTATTTAGTAGAAGCACCCTTTTTATCTAATACAGCCATGAGTCTTTTTGGGAAAGATGCAACAAGTTTTTCACACCTGGATTTGGGGATCCTCTGCCATTCCTCCTTGCAGATCCTCTCCAGTTCTGTCAGGTTGGATGGTAAACGTTGGTGGACAGCCATTTTTAGGTCTCTCCAGAGATGCTCAATTGGGTTTAAGTCAGGGCTCTGGCTGGGCCATACAAGAACAGTCACGGAGTTGTTGTGAAGCCACTCCTTTGTTATTTTAGCTGTGTGCTTAGGGTCATTGTCTTGTTGGAAGGTAAACCTTCAGGCCAGTCTGAGGTCCTGAGCACTCTGGAGCAGGTTTTCATCCAGGATATCCCTGTACTTGGCCGCATTCATCTTTCCCTCTATTGCAACCAGTCTTCCTGTCCCTGCATCTGAAAAACACCCCCACAGCATGATGCTGCCACCACCATGCTTCACTGTTGGGATTGTATTGGACAGGTGATGAGCAGTGCCTGGTTTTCTCCACACATACCGCTTAGAATTAAAGCCAAAAAGTTAATTCTTGGTCTCATCAGACCAGCGAATCTTATTTCTCACCATCTTGGAGTCCTTCAGGTGTTTTTTAGCAAACTCCTTGCGGGCTTTCATGTGTCTTGCACGGAGAGGCTTCCATCGGGCCACTCTGCCATAAAGCCCCGACTGGTGGAGGGCTGCAGTGATGGTTGACTTTCTACAACTTTCTCCCATCTCCCAACTGCATCTCTGGAGCTCAGCCACAGTGATCTTTGGGTTCTTCTTTGCCTCTCTCCCCAAGGCTGTTCTCCCCCGATAGCTCAGTTTGGCCGGACGGCCAGCTCTAGGAAGGGTTCTGGTCATCCCAAACGTCTTCCATTTAAGGATTATGGAGGCCACTGTGCTCTTAGGAACCTTAAGTGCTGCAGAAATTTTTTTGTAACCTTGGCCAGATCTGTGCCTTGCCACAATTCTGTCTCTGTGCTCTTCAGGCAGTTCCTTTTGACCTCATGATTCTCACTTGCTCTGACATGCACAGTGAGCTGTAAGGTCTTATATAGACAGGTATGTGGCTTTTCTAATCAAGTCCAATCAGTATATTCAAACACAGCTGGACTCAAATGAAGGTGTAGAACCATCTCAAGGATGATCAGAAGAAATGGACAACACCTGTGTTAAATATATGAGTGTCACAGCAAAGGTTCTGAATACTTAAGACCATGTTATATAATTCAGTTTTTCTTTTTTAATAAATCTGCAAAAATGTCAACAATTCTGTGTTTTTCTGTCAATATGGAATGCTGTGTGTACATTAATGAGGAAAAAAAATGTACTTAAATGATTTTAGTAAATGGCTTCAATATAACAAAGAGTTAAAAATTTGAAGGGGTCTGAATACTTTCCATATATATATATATATATATATATATATATATATATATATATATATATATATATATATAAAATTAAACAATATTTACACAATATATGCAACCAAGTATTAAAAAGTGAAAGTTTGATGGATGATTGTTAATCTCATTACTTTTGGTCCCTTAAAAAGTGGGAGGCACATATACAAACTGTTGTAATTCCTACACCGTTCACCTGATTTGGATGTAAATACCCTAAAATTAAAGCTGAAAGTCTGCAGTTAAAGCACATCTTGTTTGTTTAATTTCAAATCCATTGTGGTGGTGTATAGAGCCAAAAAGATTAGAATTGTGTCGATGTCCCAATATTTATGGACCTGACTGTAGAAACCCAACCTTTAGCCACCTTTACCATGTATAAATTAAATAAATTTGATATGGGTCCCCAGAGCTTCTCCTCCTCTAGCATTAAATATAAGCCTCCTAAAGTTTCTTACCTTCTTTAAATTCACGTGTGAAGGGGGAGGCACTGGCAGCAAATGAGGTTCCACACTGGGAGGGAGCAGAGTTAGACAAACTATGGTTGGTAGGTTGATAGCAAGCAACCAACCACTGAGGAGACAGTGAGCAGGGAGGTCTGGCAGGAGCCAGCCCAGGCCTGCAAACCAGGAAAGATCCGCTCTCCGCTAAATGCCAGGGGTGGAGTCACATGTTTGGTTGATAGACGCTGAGTGGTCCTAGCAACCAGCCACCGCTGGAATGTCAGTCAGTGGCATAGGTGTGCGCAGCCGATTGCATTAGGGTGTGCACCCCAAAACTCAAACACGTGTGGGTGTATACTATATATGTATATTTTACATACACACACACTCTTATAAATAAACTGCACCACATTAGTCTTAAAGCACCCTTATCTCTATATAATCATTTTGCCTATAAGATGGTCACGATGCTATGGCTGATTGGTGTACAGTGCAAGCACTGTTTGCAGCCATATCACCTGTGATTTACATAGAGATGAAGGGAATGGTGGTGAGAGGAAGAGAAAGGGAGGGAAGAGGGAGGTGGAGTTGTAGATCCTAACTAAATTACATTTAGCTTGCTAAAGTCCTGTCTGTGTATTATAAACACATCTGTAATATAGTTCAGCTCCGAAAGATGTGGTAAACCTATAAAAATATAGGTGTTGAAACCCTGTGCTATCATGATGCACTCCACAACATGACTAACAATAGGTGTACAATGTGCATAAAATAACAACCATTTTCATGTGTTATCAAACAAAATATTACTCCACCCAAAACCAACATTCTGCATATATCTGATATCAGTGTCCACATTAAAGTAGAACTTCACCCTAATAATAAAATCTGTAAATCTACAGGCATCCACAATCTAAAATTAACCAATCTAGTCCTGTAAAGAAGAACTTGCTATACCTTTTCTGAAGCTGATCCCGTCCAATATCCAGCGGTGAAAGTTCTGCAGAGGAGACAGCCGACAAGGGCTGGGAAATGAATAGGAAGTGACGTCACCCATAGACTTACTTTGGGGCTTCCGCTGTCGTTGCCTCTCCCGCATGATCCCACACAGAGAAGCTGCCGCAGACAGCTCAGCATAGGACCAGAATGTCTGCGGAAAAGGTATGTATAGCAACTTCTTTACATGACTAGTTAAGTTAGGTTAGTTGTGGATGCCTGTAGATTTACAGATTTTAGTATTAGGGTGAACTTCTACTTTTAATTACATGTGCAATACTATTTCAATGTTACTGTAAGTCCACCAGTCTCTGGGTTTAACAATGTCCTCAAATAACGTGCTCCACTTAAGTGTAGAAATTCACCTTAAACTCCACCTTATTTTAGTTGCTCCCTTTAGGTATCAGATGTACAGAAATGAAGGTGAGATCACATCTAATACCTAAAGAGCGCAACTGAAATAAGGTAGAGTTTGAAGAGAATAACAAGTACCATTGCGACTGGATGCACACATTGGGGTTTATTTACTAAAGGCAAATCCACTTTGCACTACAAGTGCACTTGGAAGTGCAGTCGCTTTAGATCCGAGGGGAAGATCTGAAACGAGGGGAAGCTCTGCTGATTTTATCATCCAATCATGTGCAAGCAAAAATGTTTTTTTTTTTTTACTTTCATGTCCCCCCTCAGATCTATAGTGACTGAACTTCGAAGTGCACTTGTAGTGCACAGTGGATTTGCCTTTAGTAAGTAAACCCCAGGGTGTGCACATTTGCTTGGTGCAAGACTGCAGAGCATAGATGTGGAGTGGAAAAGACTGCTTTCACAGCTTTCTCCAGGTTTTGGTATTCCATCACGGGGCTCTGTAGTTTGGAGATTCCACAGTGTCTTGGGTGGGACGGGATCTCAACCCTGTGTCTAGATTTTTTTCAGATGACCAGCAGGGTGAGTGCTCAGGTGAGCACAGCCGTTATAATGAGTTTATGTGAATACCTCAGGGCTTCCAGTTGGAGACTGCTCCACACCAAGAGACAGGAGGTCTCCAGGAGTCAGAGGGGCTGCAGGAGGCAGCAAGAACATGTGTGACTGCAAGAGGCAGTGAAACGGCCTGATGACTAAGGCCAGAGCGGAGCTGTGGGCGCTAAAGTAAAGCCATCCACACTGAAGGGTCCAGTGGTCTGTGTGACCAGGATAAAAAGCAGAAGTACTGCTACAGAGAGCCAGGTGGGCTAGCATTTTCTGTTGTGTGTATTTGCTGGAGAAGAACCCCTGAGTGGGAAACTGTTATGTTATGGACTTTTATTAGCCTTTTTAATAAAAATGGGCTACCATGCCCTAAAATACAGTTCCTGACTGGTTTGAATCACTGGCAAAAGCATCCACTACGAGAGCTAAACAACCCCCAACTTTACATTATGGTGGAGAAGTGCTTTGGGGACAATCCGAGATCCCTGCAAGCACGTAAGTTTATCTGTGATCTGAACTGTGTGTGTTTAGTGCATTAGAATGCACAATTTGTGAGTACAGGTGAGAACCTGCAAGAAAAAAGCAACCTGCTTTAAAGAGACAGTGCTCTAAAAAAAATTTTTTTTTTGCTGGACTACAAAGTCGTTCTGGAGTGACTGTGAGTATGCAGCGGTCAAAGCTCCTAAAAGAAGCAAGGATGGCTGAGATTATAGATAAAGCTCTGTGGCTAGAGGGGTTGTTACCACCCGAACAAGCCCCATACATGCCTGAACAGAGTTTGCCAAGGAGAAGGAGGACTGGTGTTGTCCCTAGCAGGGCTGATCCTGGGCGGGTGCACCGTGCCCCAGTGCTGTAATGTGCCTGCAGAAGAGGGCCCACCGCCGCCGAAGCTGACTGCACTGGTTGCTCACTTGGCTTGCTATAATCTCCGGCGTGTCTAGCTAGCGACCAGTGACGTCAGTGAGCATTCATTGCACGGCGCCTCCGCAGCTAGTGAGAAAGTCGCCAAGTACCATGCCAAGAATGTGGTCAATTAGGGCATGGGATCTTTACTTGCCCAAGGTACTGGAACACCACTGGAAAGTCTGGAAAGGCTGCAGTGTCACCCTGCGACCACAAAGAGGCAGTAGCTTGTGAGGATGCATCTGTGAGACAGCACACTCAAATGAAGCCAAAGTTATCTGCTGCAGGATATGGTAAGACTGTTGCAGTTTGTTGGACTGATCCCAGTGAAGTGGCAGTGTATCCATTGGGGAGATCCGCAAAAGGTGTAAAAATGGACTTGCTGCAGTGTGCTACCCAGAGCAGTGGGGAGACACAGGTTAAAACCAAGCTTGCAGCAAGGTCAAGGACTGAAAAGGACATATGGACTCTTTATGCACCTAAGGTAATCCAGCAGAGTACTAGGAGAGATGTGCTAGGGGTGACCAAAGCAGGCGGTGTGCCATGTTTCCTAGCAACAGTGACAGGTGCTACAGAGTTGCCCAGGGAAACCTCCCAGGAGTCCGCAGTGGTGAGGCACGTGGTTTCCCAGGACAACTGGGGAGCCGCCCTAGTGGGCAAAAGACACCCTTTGGAGAGGAAGGGTGGTGTGCTGAGCGGCACACAGGGTGCTGTGCATTATGATCATAAAGAGCCTGATAAAGCGTATAACCCTGCCATGTTTATGAATGCTGAGATATTGCTGGTACGTGTACTTATTTTGGTGGTGTGTTCACTAATAATGAGGAAGGGGGATGTCTCCCTTGGCAACCAGAAGCAGAGCCACAATGTTGTCCATTGAAATCTCTGGGGGTCTCCATATGTTGGAGCCAGAGATTGTCCAGGACAGCCCTGATATTGCTCTGGTTGAACAGACTGGATCTGCACCGTGCTGTGAGAGTGTGGGGGAGCAGTCCACTCACACTATGTGTAAACCAGTTGGTAAGGGTTAAGTCAGCCAGCCAAAGCTGAAAGTACACAGCTGAGGGTGATATCACTCCCAGGGCAAGCTGGCCAAAATGGTGTATTGCAGCCTGCTTTGATGGATGATGCATTATCTAATGCCGCATACACACGATCGGATTTTCTGACAACAAATGTTCGATGGGAGCCTGTTGTCCGAAATTCCGACTGTGTAGGCTCCATCGGACATTTTCCATCGGAATTTCCGACAAACAAAATTTGAAATCTGGATCTTAAATTTTCCGACAACAAAATCCGTTCTCGTAAATTCCAATCGTGTGTACACAATTCCGACGCACAAAGTTCCACGCATGCTCTCAATCAAGTATGAGACAGATGCGCGCGTTCTGGTAAAACTACCGCTTGTAATTGAGATAGCACATTCGTCACGCTGCAAATTTTTTTAATCTTTTAATGCAGCGCATTCTCTTCTTTATAATGCTAGAATAATGAAGTTGTTTTGCTGCTGATATTCACACAGAGTTCTGAAAAACTGATTTCTTTATTATTTTTTGTGATCTCATGAATAATTTTTTTCCCGTCAGATCTCCATCATAATGTTTAGAATTTTTGTTGTATTTATTTTTTTTTATCCAGATCTTCTTTCTTTCTTTCTTTTTTTTTTTTTTTTTTTATAGTGATCTACCTAATTTTTCTTTCATTTTGTGTCAAGTTACCACAACACCATTATTATCTTGTATTTTTTAACCTCAAGGAGGCTGGTGTTGGTGTCCCTTGTTAATTTGTCATTGTATTTTTGAAATGTACCTGCCTACTCACAAACAAACTGTCCTTTTTAAAGTAAAACACATAGGCAAGTATTTGTGAAAAATAAATAGCCATTTATTATGGGTCATAACAAAATAAAGAAGAAGGCAACACTGGAGAAACTGGTGAAATTTGTGAAGCCTTTGTACCCCAGGGCAGACATCAATTATTTTACAGTCAAAATTGGTGGCCTGAGGAGTCCTTATAATAGTGAGCACAATCCAGTCCAGGACTACAAGAGATCAGGAACAGCAGCATATGGCATATCTGACCCCAGGCTGTGGTCTTACAACAGCCTGCGTCTTTTGTCAGACCAGGCTGAACCCAGGCTATCACTTTCTTTTCTTCCTTCCACGCCTGCTTCCAGGCTGTGGCTCTGGTGTTGTAGTTGTGGCAGGGGGTGGAGGAGGAGGACCATGGTTGAGCTCAAACGTGGCTTTGGCATGTGAGTTCACCTCTCAACCCCTTATTTAGGGCTTGTAAGAGAACTTCCTCACATAAGAGGCATTGGCCCTCCTCCATTTCCTCCATTTTAAAGGCTGCCATGTAGGCATAGTCCTCTTGACTATTGGGGGGGTTCTGAGGGCCGCAGTAGCCGAAGTGCTGCCTCCTCCAGGTTACTCCTCTTCCTGGGACTTTTTTTTTTTTTTTTTTTGGAAGGCGGAGGGGAGGGACCTGAGATTCGGGCAGGCTACTGGGACTGGCCACCTCCTGGCTGCCACTTTCCATAGCCTCCTCCTGGCTGAGACTTTCCTGTGTCTGAAAAAGGGACATAGTTTTAGTTTTTAGTTCATCAATCACACACAATTTTCAGCTCATGACTGTTGCAAATTGAATGTTAATAAATTGAAAAGACTATCGTTCTGACCCCAGCATTTTTCATTCTTGTCCCAGTCATTTGTGGCCACTACTGTCTATTGATATGTAAAACACTTTGTAAAATCAGAAATTACTGATCAATAATAACATATAGTTACCATCATTAATTATTTCACTAGAAATATGTTGTACAATGCTATACCTGGCTCAAGCTGGGCTCCTCCACTTCTTCCTGGCTGGAAGGCCCAGGTTGGACATCGGAAGCCTCAGCTGAGGTGGAAGGAAGCCTTGAAGGAAGACTGGAGAGTGCTGGCCTGGGTTCAGTCTGGCCTGCCAGAAAATGCAGTCTGTCATAGTACCATAGCCTGGGTACATAAATGTCATCTGCTGCAAATCCTGATCTCTGGGAATCCTGGACCTTCTTGCGCTCCCTATTATAAGTGCTCCTCATGCCACCAATCAGGGCCTTCAAATAGGGAATGTCTGCCGGGTGGATCACCGGCTTCACAAATTCCATCAATTTACCCAGCACTGCCTTCCTCTTTGTTTTATTGTTATAAAAGGGGTGGTTTACCTGCCACAGACAGGGCAGCTCCCTGTACATATCAATGAATTTGGGGATAAAGTCCTGATCATTCAATAGATCCATTTTCTCTGCAAGACACAACACAAGACAAACCCTAATGTCAGGCTAAACTCTCCTAATCTTGTCCCAATATAGGCCTCAATCTATAAGCAGTATAGGCCACTGATCCACCAAGTTAAAACTGAACCTTCGTGCTAACGATCGGCGCTTCCGATACTCCTTCCTCCTCTCACAGACCGTACGTACGACGCACGCGTGTTACGCTTTATATACACTGCACATGCGTGAAACTCCGCCCGCCCAACGTTCTTTCTAGTCTATTCCCACAGTGGGAGAGCACATGGCAGAGAAAGAGCAAATGCATGCAGAGGAGAGCAGCAATGACGAAAGCCCGGAGCCACGAACGTCCCGATCCCGGAGGAGATTTAAGGCCTCAAATATGTCCTTTATAGAGATGGTGGACATCTTGAAGAGGGCCGACCATGATGGGAAGCATGGACCTTACCCAAACCCAAATGTCAGAAAGGCCTAGATCATGGCTAAAGTTGTGAAAAGTCTGCACAGGAATTTTGGGGTAGGATGATCCAAGGATCAATTGAGGAAATGCTGGTCAGACCTGAAATTGAGGGAGTAGGATCAGTACAGAAAGATCAAGAGAGTTCTTCAAAAAAGTAAGTAGTTGTCGTGTGTTCCTATTACTAATAATAATAATAATAATAATAATAATAATAATAATAATATTACATGCTGCTCCATGTGCTTTTCTTTACTGTTGTATAGTTTAAAATGGCAACTTTCAGGTTCATGGGCAAAGTAATCGTTCGAAGTAAACATCGTTCGTTCGCCCACTAATACAATGTTTTTGGCAGATACAGGTTAACTACATTTGTTCAGGCCTATTTGAATTAAAAGAAGTTTATCACATTGTTGTCTAGATGGGTTTGTACTAGAATGAAATGCAAACTTGATTCAGTGTAAGGAGAGGACACTCAGCAGCTGTATACACATCTGGACGCAGGAGCACTAGTGTGGGACACCAGAACAAACTTTTTAGGGTGTCCCACGCAGGTGCTCCAGCAAATACTAGGGGTGTCTCCATGTATGATAATTACACAAAAAAGGTAAGTATTCCAGCTTTAGAAAGGGAAAAAATAATGTCTTCAGCTTGGAACTCTGCCAAAAAAGACAATTGTCTGACACTTACAAGCAATGTTTCATATTATTATTTCTGGCCTCAAATATCTGTGTGCTAAGTATACCTTTTTTTTTATTCACATAGGGGAGAAAAGACTCGGGACATGTAAGGACCCCAGGGACCCCCCACCTCCGAAAGAAAAGCAAATCCCCACACCACAACCAGAAGATGTGGAGGAAGGAAAGGTTTATGAAGTGGGTGAAATAGTGACCACAAAAGGTGAGTGTCTGAGACCACAGCTTCAGGTAATAAATGTATGCCTGCATATTTATAATACATGGTGTGTTTTTTAATTTTAGGTGATGTCGATGCTGTGGAAGAAGATTCGCATTTCACAAATGCAAGTGCACACGTCCTCATCGGGGAGATGGAAAAAAGACTCAAAAACATCATTAATGTTTTAGGCAGAATCTAAAAAAACACAAAATTCTTCTAATTTATTTTTATTTTTAGCATTTTCACACATTTTAAATATTTTTCAGAAAGCCAAATTTTGAAGATGCACACAGTGTATCAACATGTGCTATTTGCCATCACGGCATATCAAGGTATGCGTTTTGGGGGTTCAACCCCTTCCTTGCAAATAAAGTAGGAAGGAGTTGCACCCCCGAAACACGTCCATTGATCCCCCATAATGGGAGCTAGCACATGTTGAGATTAAGCATGGGATCAGGGGGGAAATCTCCATTTTGACTCAATTTGTGTGCATCTTCAAAATTTGGCTTTCACAGGGGTGACATCACCCCATCTGATGAAGGCAAGATCAAAACAGTTTGGACATACTAATGTCTGATATTGCCTTCACTTTGTCAAAGTTGAACTTTGTAAGTTCCTGAGTTGTGTATTGTTTTAAACATGCCTGTTTTAACACAAAAAAAGGCTATTTGTACTGTCAAAAACAAAAATGTTATTACTAAAATATGTTGGTTTGTTCAAAAACCATTTTCTAACGCACATGTGAATGTACATAGAGTAAAAGGTTTTCTACACAACAATGTGTGGCTTCTTCTTTCAATGCTCAATATCATTTTTTGGACTAAGTTGGTGTTTACACTGAAATTGGGGTTATTTACTAAAGGTAAATCCACTTTGCACTACAAGTGCACTTTCAGTGCAGTTTCAAGTGCACTTTTCCAGTGCACTTGTAGTGCAAAGTGGATTTTCCTTTAGTACAGGGCTTTTTTTCAGGGGGAACTTCGTTCCACCACCTCTGGCTCAGACCCTTTGGTGCCTGCTCACCACAATCACTTGTAAACACAGAAGTCTGGTTTCTGTGTTTACAAGTGACAGCTCTGCACTCTGTGTGTAACCCCCATGAACTCTGCACTCTGTAATGCAATCCTGATATTTAATACCCCTTTATGACCCTTCTACTGTTTGTGAAATATGACCACACCCACTATTTGATGTGATTTGGAGGGTGTGTGTGGGGGGAAGGGTTTTGGGGGGTCGTGGTTGAGTTCCAGCACCTATTGTTTGAGAAAAAAAGCCCTGCTTTAGTAAGTAAATAACTCCCACAGTGCTTTATAATTTGCCACAATCATGCCATTTTCGTGACTCTGCAAAATGCATTCATGGTGCTGAAAATTATGTATATTATTAACAGTAATGCATTACATACATTACCAACAAAAACAAGGTGTGTGTGTAGCAGACCCACAACATAATAATAGTTCACTGAAAAAGAGATTGTCACCTCATGTATCAAATAAATTACGTTTGCACTATTGAAGAAAATGTAAAAAAAAAAGCCCATTGGAGAACCTAGGAGACAGCTAAAAGAAACACAAGCAGTTAATCAAAGGAAATATTATTTCAGTTTAAATTAAAAAAATGTATTTTTAAAATGTTTATTAACCACTTCAATACCAGGCACTTACTTTTTTTTAGTTTCTATTGTAAAATTTTGCAAAGAAGTCATTTTTCTTCATAAATTTGTGGCAAAACTTATACTGCTACATATCTTTGGTAAAAATAACCCAAATTAGTGTATATTACTTGGTCTTTGTGAAAGTTATAGAGTCTACAAACTATGGTGCCAATCACTGAAAATTGATCACATCTGATCACACCTGATGTACTGGTGTCTCATTTCTTGAGACAATTACAAGCCAGGAAAGTACAAATACCCCCCAAATGACCCCTTTTTGGAAAGTAGACAGTCCAAGGTATTTACTAAGAGGCTTGGTGAGTTTTTTGAAGTTGTCATTTTTTCCCACAATTCTTGGGAAAATTAAGATTTTTTTTTTTTACACAAACTGGTCATATTAACAGGTTATTTCTCTCACACAGCATATGCATAATTGCAACTACACCCAAAAAATACATTCTGCTACTTTTCCCGAGTATGGCGTGAGACTTTTACACAGCCTGGCCACATACAAAGGCCCACTTGAAGTAGCACTTTCAGGCGTTCTACAAGCATAAATTGCACATATCCTTTCTCAACCACCTATTACACTTTTGAAGGCCCTGGAGAACCAGGACAATGGAATTGTCCACAAAATGACCCCATTTTGGGAAGCAAACACCCCAACGTATAATCTATGAGGCATAATGAGTATTCTGAATGGTTAATTTTTTTCCAGAAGTTTTTGGAAAATGTGGAAAAAATGAAAATGCATTTTTTTGCACACAGTTGTCCCTTTATAAGATATTTCTAACACATAGCATGTACATAGCAAAAATGACACCCAAAAATACATTCTGCTACTCCTCCTGAGTATGGTGATACCACATGTTTGAGACTTTTACACAGAATGGCCACATACAGAGGCCCAACATCCAAGTAGCACCTCCAGGCATTCTAGCAGCATTAATTACACATATCATTTTCTGACTACCGATCACATTTTTGAAGGCCCTTCATATTTCTAACACATAGCAGGTACATACCAAATAACAAAAGATTACCTGTGTTTTTAGAAGTGCAGTGGTCCACAGAGTGGTCACATGTTCTAGATGAAATAGAAAGCCCAAAATATGGAAGGAAGGAGGCTCTAGGCCACAACACCACCCCATCCCTATGTAGGCCCACAGAGGACATAAAGTCCCACGCTGCCAGCTCATACAACACACAAAATAAAAGGAGCAGAGAAACAGAGAACTAAATCAAATCCAACAAATAAATGGGCAAAATTCAGTTCCAAGATTCTTAACATAATATAGTACCAACATCCCTAGAGTTCAGGAAAAGCAAAAAATGGAGATGGGGGACTTTTAGGGTACATAGAGAATAAACAAACTAAACTCTAAAAATTTAATTATTTATTTCAAAAGTTTTATAAAAAGTGAAAATTACAGTGTATAACACAGTCATAGGTACATACACATTTGCCTATTAGATGACAGCGAAACAGACTGTAATCACATATGTATAAATAGGTATCATGTCCACAATTTTCAACATGTTTCGCCGATGTGGTTTCATCAGGAAAGGGGACATAATGCTTTATTTAATAACCATTATTTAATAACCATAAAACATACAATCTTCCAGCTCTTGGTGTATGAGAACAGAAGAGAGAAAATATACAAAGTTAATACATAATATTTAATATTTTTTTCGTTATCTATTGTCAACACACATATGAAAAAAAAAAGAGAAGAGGGGGGCATTCCACCTCTCATACCTTGAAGGGCGTGAGGGTATACTCAAACTATGTTGCTCACAGATAATTTGGCAACGCTTGTCCACACCTTGGTCCCAAAGTGGCCAGATCTCCCATAGGGAACTTTGGATATGCGTTTTTTTTGCAACTTATGACGCAATTTTGAACTCTTTCACTTATGACTTTGCGCTTGGGTGGAATAACCTTGTTTTTTGCACACAAGTTTTCTATATTTATCTGTATGGAATGGTTAATATTAGTATTTGATTTACATATCGCTATTTGCTGTGTTGCATAGCGACTTTTTATTCACTTACACTTAAAATTAACTCTGATGGTGTTTATTCATTTATTCATCTATTTATGACAATCACACAGGAATATAGATTTAAGTATCTAATGCAAGCGCACAAATTTTTTTCTTTTTATTAAAATTTTTCACCTCATTGATATTTGTGGTTTTTGTTGAAGCTGCAGTCACACTAATTTTTGCTTGGTAGCGCAGGTTTTCTTTCTTTTTTCCTTTCTCCCATAGGAGGAAGATATAATTTTTATCCAGAGTCACATAATGGTGCCTGTAACACATAACATGTATTCAAAATTTATAGGGTATAAACAGGGGGAGGGCATGTTTAAAGCAGGCTTCAATCAAACATGAACTCACCCCCAGAGTAGAAAACCACTGAAAGCTCATGTGGACAGGATAAAAGGGTTGTTCTTAAATTAATATAGCTGCATATAAAACGCACTTATATTGAAGATATTACAGAAGCCGGTAGGGATACCTACTTTTCAAAAGCCCTCAGTGCCCAGCGGTCAGGATAAACCGTGAGACAGTGAAGGTATATACAGCAAGACAGAAAGGTGATCAGTCAGCACGGCCAACAGCCAAAGAGTGCAGTTGCAAGATCAAACCTGTCAAAACACACAGCAAAGGAAAAAGAGAGATCAAAATGCTATTGTGAAAGTGATAAAGGCTCAGCCATTATATACAGGCTTTAATCCATATTTAAGGGAATTAGCATATTATTGGCTAGAGTATTAAATTTAACTGTAACAACCACGTATTGACACACAAGCTCCCAGAGACTCCCATCATGACAGACGCCATGATGGGTTTAAATATCCCCCCCCCGTTGGCGCCAAATTACGGCGTGTGACATCACAGCATAATGACGCCAATGCAGACGCTGTAATGAGGGTACGGGAGGCACAAACAGTAACCCGGAAGTCGGAAGTATCAGACCGCCGACACATGCCATGAGTCCCTACCCCACACCTGCAGTGCAGACACCGCCTGGACATGGAGCGTGTCTGTAGGCTGTGTGAAGGATATTCACGGGACACTGTGACCCATACGCACCCACAGGGCGGGCGTACAGCAGAATATGTAAACCCCAACGAGGGGGGGGATACCAGTCCCCCTGTACACCCTCGGGCGTCCGTACGGGGATCTAAGGCCAACAAAAGAAGGGACTTCCAGAGTGGGCAGCACAGCACAAATTGGCACAAAAAAAAGAGGGGAAAAAAGGAGGACAATAGGGTAAATGATAAAGAAATATACGCAGAATCACATGTGTGTGATATAACTCCTTGCAGAAATATTACATCAACTACCCAAATCAAAACCATCAAACATGAAATGTTTTTTACATACAATATATATTACATACTGATTAATGACAATACCTCATTATAAGAGGGGAAAAAAAAACTGGCAATTACATGTCACACGTAATTGCCAGTTTTTTTTCTTTTTTTTTTTCAAATGTGTGTTGACAATAGATAACGAAAAAAATATTAAACATTATGTATTAACTTTGTATATTTTCTTTTTTCTCTTCTCATACACCAAGAGCTAGAAGATTGTATGTTTTTATGGTTATTAAATAAAGCATTATGTCCCCTTTCCTGATGAAGCCACATTGGCGAAACATGTTGAAAATTGTGGACATGATACCTATTTATACATATGTGATTACAGTCTGTTTCGCTGTCATCTAATAGACAAATGTGTATGTACCTATGACTGTGTTATACACTGTATTTTTCACTTTTTATAAACTTTTGAAATAAATAATTACATTTTTAGAGTTTAGTTTGTTTATTCTCTACTTACCCTAAAAGTCCCCCATCTCCATTTTTTGCTTTTTCTAAATCAAATCCAAGGAAGGCACAGGAGAGCATACAGGAAGGACTCTATAGGATTACACCTAAGCAAAAAAAAAAAACTTAACAAGGCACAGAAGGCTAGCAGTCCTGGAGAAAGAACACAAAATAGATGTAGTCCTAACAGAACAAAGGTGCCAGTGTTGACACAACCTGACCAGAAAACAAGTAAAAAAAACCCTCCCAAGGAGCATCTCATGATTTACAAAGCTACTTTCCTCACAACAGGCAAGAATGCCATTATGTGCGAAGGTAAACCCTGTGCAATGGAGACTACCTAATGTCCCAGGGATGGCCGAACCAATAGTCAGCAACTGTGAGGAAGAGGGACAAACATAGGGCCAGGACCATAAATCTAGATAACCATAAGGCATCCACCAGCAGTCTGGCAGGTTGGAGAACCACAGCCACCCAAGGCCATTTGAAACGAGTAACCCAGGAATTAGACATGTGCACACTGAAATATTTAGTTTCGGAATTTTGTTTTCGTCCGAAAAATAAATGTATTTAGTTACTCCTGAAATTCGTTTTTATTTATTTAGTTTCGTTTAAAAAAAATGCATTCGTCCGAAAATCCGATATAATTAAGGTCAAATCTGTCATTGAAGGATTATGGTGTCTGTCGAATGTTCTAAGAACATTCGACAGAGCAGCTAAACTGTACAACGCCACAATCGTACATTTCCGGTCGAATGTTCCGCCTACAAGCTATAGTAGAATTCTCATGTTGTATGACACTAGTGTTAGGAAATGTAGGTTGTCTAGGGATATTTTTAGACCCTCGATAAGTCTGCATAAGGTGTACCTTCCAATACCCACAGGCCTGTGAGATTAGCCCATTGAGACAATGATAAAAAAAAATGACAAAGTCTCGCCGAGAAAATCTAATCTTTATTCTTTGGTGTGAATATTTAAAGGGGCTTTCAGAAACTACCGCCCCTTGACCGTGTCACACAAATTATCCAATCAAATACAGAAACATTTTATGACAGAAGTGAAACTAATTATTTTTAAGAAATCACGTGCTTTACAAGAAACGAAACAGTAAAGATAACAGGGACATGAGAAACGAAACTAGATTAGATTACACACCTAGTAATATGTGAAATAGAGTAAGGAAAAACACAAAATGGAAACTAAATTGTATAATGGATGTGGTTAAGCTAAATAACCCTTCAATCCCCTCTTAGATCATAGAAGATGATTTCTACATTCTATCTAGTATTCTAGTACTTCTTTGGGATTGTGGCATAGATTTCCTGATGATTCTTCATGTATGTCATGTAGGATAGAACCTTATCATCAGGAGATTGAATGCGTGCAATTATGCAAATACAACACTTAAAGCAGAGGTAAAGAGTCAGGCACCTTGGCACTTCTGTTAGAGATCCAAGTACAGCATTCATAGTCCTCAGTCATTTCACATAAACCTGTGAGAGCTGCACTCATGCTTTCTATAGCTAACTCATGTAGTTCTAGCTGTTTTCTAATTGCTGTAGTTTCTATGTTTAACATAGCAATGTCATCTGAATTCCTCTCCATTATCTCATCCAATATACTTGATTAATTGTTCAACCTTTTCATCATGTCTATACCCCATCCTGTCCAAGAAGGAAACCATGCCCAGGCCATATCTTGTTTATAGAACAATTCCCCTTTGTCGCAATGTTTGAGGGGGTATCTGGGGTGTATACTGGCCTCTAGGTTCGCACATGGAGAGGTTAAATATTGACCTGCTACAAATGGAGGAGTTAGTCTGTGTCTCATTCCCTAAATTAAAACACCAATCAGGGGAATGAGTTTTTAACCTGCTATTGGAAAGGTAACAGTGTTATTTATGTACAGAGTGGATATGTTAGTTAAGAAGACAGGAGGAGTCTTATTGAGGAAGAAGGAAATATTTAAAGGTACAGCCAAAAGGGGAATTCGGGCAGTGCTAGGATATAGTTTGCTACATATCCAACATTCTTCGTACCCTGATTTTTGAGCATAAGCATACTTAAATTTTAGCAAAATCATCTTATCATTAAAACTATCTCCAATCTCTCTCTTTGTTCTAGCTTGTGTCATTGTAATGTTCTCTTGTGTGTGTGTGTGTTCCCACAGATATTTTTAATTGCACCCAATATATTTGTTGTATATGTTGTAATATGTTCACCGATTTATGTGGGACATTGTTGTGTGTATGTACACATGCAGTCAATGTTGACCAGGCCAGAATGACAATGACAGAATGGTTGATTTGTCCAACTGAATTTTAATAGCTGAAGACTCTTTGATGTGTTAATCTTATGCAAGTCGATTTGAACATCTCAAAGTGTATTCAGGTGGTATCTGTTAATCTAATCTAATTACACATATCTAAGGGGACTTGTTGATGTTGATATGCGGGAGTGCAAATTGGGGCGGTTTATGACTACAGCTGTTCACGGCTGGGAGTTGTTGTCTGTTTGAAAGACTAAAGCTAATCAAAGTCCTAAATTGAAACGGCCAATCAATTTGCTCAGCCATTCAATGCCTGGTGAATATAACACGGCATTCAGTCTATAGTTTAAGTATCGTCTGTCTGTGTATGATGCACGCACAGACCTAAGAACATGGGACTTTGAATTATATTTGCTCTGTTGGATTTTTTTGTCATCTGTGGACTTTGGACTTTGTTCTGTGTTGGAAGTCAATAAAGTGCATCTCTCTGGAAGAATTGGGTTGCTGCGGAAGAGTACTTACATCATCATCATTATAATAATACCTAAATATTAATTATCATACCCACTCTACATCATATCACCCAATATATATTAATATACCCGATCACTACACTGGTGCCGTTCAAGCGACCAGAAGAGCATTTTCGGACTTAGTAACAGAAGTCGGTGGTGACAACAATCCTGTGAGGTGGACAGAAGTCTGATGAAGAACCAAGAGCTGTGCTGTGACTCTAATGCCTGGTTGTGACATAAGAGAGTCTGATCTACAAATTTAAACAAGTTTGGAACCCCAGAATTATTCTCTGGAGACTGGAAACAACAACAAAAAAAGGACTGTGTCGTGTACCAGAAGACCTGAACTGGAAGATGAAGAGTAACTAATGCGGTGAGTAAAATATTTCCTTTTTTTAAAATTATTAGTAATATAGTCAAAATGCTTACTCAGTGTGAAGCTAGTGTCAGTTCTGATAAAGTTAACAGATGGGTATTAAAATGTATTAAGCGCCATGGTGGTCCTTATGAAATTCCAGAAAAATGTAAGCAGACGTGGACCATGATGAAGGAATTTTTAGAGAAAAATGTTTTTGATAGCAAAATTTCAGAAAGTAAAAGAAAAGGTTGTATTATACAGGGCTTATTATCTTGCTGTTTAACAATGGAAAGTTCTTTAAAAGGTAAGGTTGAGGAAATTTCCCAGTTACAGAAGGCAGTTGATAATAGCAACAATGTTTGTGAGAGGTTACAAAACCAATCAGACACTGAGACAGTAAATTTAAAGTTGCATGCGGTTACCATTGGTGAAGCCTTAATTGAGAAATCTAAACGTTGTGATGAATTATTAGAGGAAAATGAGAGATTAAAATTAAGAATTATGGAATTAGAGAAGAGATCTCAGGAATGCAGATATGCATCAAATCTTGGATTCAGCAATCTGCAGCAAACAGAACCTCATATTAAATCTGATAATTCATTACCAGCTGCCCCCACTGTGACTACCACAGTTTATAACAATAATAATAATACAGGTGAAGTTCAGCTTGTAATGAAGCCTTTGAAACCAAAATTATTAGACGCAATTCTTAAAGAAATAGGAATGGTTCCTTACCATGATTTAAACAGATTTTTAAAATGGTTTTGTGACGTGCAGCAAGTCAGAGATGTGTACAATCTCAACCCATCTGACTTAGAAAGAGTTTTGCAACATTCTGTAGGAAGTGGTCTTTGGATGAGAATTAAACAAATCTGTATTCAGCCTCTGAGGACAAGGGACATATTACTGGAATTATTATGTGTTTTGTATGGTGTACGTTCTGATGTTACTATTCATGGGAAGATCCAACAAATGCAAAATGAATCTCCCTATGAATTGTCACACAGGATAGCAACTATTATGGAATTATTGGTCGGTAATAATCTTGCATTTGAGCGTGGGGGCTTGATACATATGAGTATGTTTCTAGATGCGTTGCATGAAGATATCAAACAAAATATTTTACTAGTTACCCCAAATCCTCATGATTTAAAAGACATATTGTTGAGAGCAGACCATTTATGGAGAAAGTCAAATGAGCAGGCTGTCAAAATTGATTTAGCCACATTGTTTAGGACAAATACTGAGCATAAAGATCAGAAGATAATATCCTATGATAACACCCAGAGAGGACACTCCGGGTCATACATAGGTGATATTAATATGAAAAACAGAGCTGACCAAAATAATAATAAGAAAAGGTCCAAGACTTGGATACCGTTTTCTCAGTTAAAACAGAAATATGACCACCTGAAGATTGAGTATGACAAGATGAGAGGGGAACGTGATAAATTATTACAGCAGTTGAAGGGGGTACAGGGTGTCATAAATGCAGAAGATGTACATTCTCCAGATCTGTTTTTGAATACAAATGACACTTCTCTAGCAGTGAGGGTGAATTAGCTTCAAACTGTAAACGTGTAAATAATGCTTTGTTTTAACTTCAAACAACGTTTAAGGACCTTGCTAATTAGTTTTGTTGGAGAGTTTTGTATGTCAGGGACGTCTGAAGATGCTTGCATGTGAATAGCAGAAGCACAGTCTGAAATTGCTGGCTAGTGGGGGAGAATTATGGGAGAAATGCTGAATAGACAATATATCACTATACATAGAATTATAAAGTATTCATGGACTCTCTCGAAATTCATCAAGCAATGGACCTTTTTTTCTTTTTTCTTCAACCCCCTAATTTTTAATTTTTCTCCCTTTTCCTGATATATTTTGCTTTTCATTTTTTTTATTTTTTTTATTTATGTTTTATTTCCTGAACTTTATCTTAAAACCAAAGAGAAGCATTTTAACCTAAAATAATTTTCATAACATCTGTACATATTACATAATGCGTATTGATCAATATATTTGACATCTAAGGTGAGATGCTGCACAATGGCTTGGCATAGCATAAATTTTAGTATGTTGAGTGGTTTTCCTAAATTTATAAGAGGGGTGAGTGAAATTCATCACTCTAGTCATGATTTGAAACTTTGTTGATTCAGTTGTTTATAATATGCTAAAGGCTATGACATATATGGATGAAAAAGACCTTTCTACCTTTCATGGTGAAGATACTGGCAAGAATTTCCACTGCCGCTTTGTCTGGATAGAAGATCTGATAAACACTGATGACTCTATCTGAACCATCGTGTGGGGGTATATCTATATGTATATGTTGGTATACCATTCAGGTGTAATTGTGGACTGAATGATCCAAGTAACTGCTTTATTGAAGGCAATGAGGGGTCGGCCTACAGCAAATTACAAAAGCAAATTGTGACTGGCAATCAACAAAGATGGACTCATGAATGTCAAGTGCAAGAAAATAGTTTGAAGCACAGTTTTTACTGCCATATCCAAACCTTTTGACCCTGAAAGTTAGTGCTGGTACATTGATAGTTCTTCTTACTATAAAGATGAAAGTAGAGTGTTTGCGTAAAAGCATCTTTAAAAATGAAAAGCTTGAGCCTGGAGATGAAAAAAATCCTGGACTTATGTGGATTGGAGTTCCCAGAGCATACCAAGTTTACTTTCAGTGAGATGGTGAGAGATGTGATGAAGTCAGACCAAAGGATGGACTGTGACATCAGCTCGTCTTTGCGCAATATTCAAGATCTTGATGTGATATAAGGCCTAACAGCTATATGGGCCACTGATGTTTACCAAATCCTTTTCCAGTCATGGTCTAAAAGTTATATTATCTAATAACTGTTTCATGGGGATATTTTAGAGGCTGGCGAAGAGAGATGTAACCAGTTTCAACTTCATATTTTATATGAGCCATTGTAAAGCATCCAGTATCTTAAATCATAATGATATTTTTTGTTGTTTGATTTATGGGTCAGTTCTAGTAGTTAGAACCGACCCAAGTGGGGGTATATGTTGTATATGTTGTAATATGTTCACCGATTTATGTGGGACATTGTTGTGTGTATGTACACATGCAGTCAATGTTGACCAGGCCAGAATGACAATGACAGAATGGTTGATTTGTCCAACTGAAATTTAACAGCTGAAGACTCTTTGATGTGTTAATCTTATGCAAGTCTATTTGAACATCTCAAAGTGTATTCAGGTGGTATCTGTTAATCTAATCTAATTATACATATCTAAGGGGACTTGTTGATGTTGATATGCGGGAGTGCAAATTGGGGCGGTTTATGACTACAGCTGTTCACGGCTGGGAGTTGTTGTCTGTTTGAAAGACTAAAGCTAATCAAAGTCCTAAATTGAAACGGCCAATCAAATTGCTCAGCCATTCAATGCCTGGTGAATATAACACGGCATTCAGTCTATAGTTTAAGTATCGTCTGTCTGTGTATGATGCACACACAGACCTAAGAACATGGGACTTTGAATTATATTTTCTCTGTTAGATTTTTTTGTCATCTGTGGACTTTGGACTTTGTTCTGTGTTGGAAGTCAATAAAGTGCATCTCTCTGGAAGAATTGGGTTGCTGCGGAAGAGTGCTTACATCATCATCATTATAATAATACCTAAATATTAATTATCATACCCACTCTACATCATATCACCCAATATATATTAATATACCCGATCACTACATCAGGGGAATGAGTTTTTAACCTGCTATTGGAAAGGTAACAGTGTTATTTATGTACAGAGTTGATATGTTAGTTAAGAAGACAGGAGGAGTCTCATTGAGGAAGAAGGAAATATTTAAAGGTACAGCCAAAAGGGGAATTCGGGCAGTGCTAGGATATCGTTTGCTACATATCCAACATTCTTCGTACCCTGATTTTTGAGCATAAGCATACTTAAATTTTAGCAAAAGCATCTTATCAGTAAAACTATCTCCAATCTCTCTCTTTGTTCTAGCTTGTGTCATTGTAATGTTCTCTTGTGTGTGTGTGTTCCCACAGATACTTTTAATTGCACCCAAATCTTCAGGGTGGTAGATACAATTAGTGATGATCCAGGTGGGCAGGAACAATATTAGAGAGATCAGGAGGCAAAATGCCTTGCCAGAAGTCTGTGGTGAAATAAACGAGGTCATCTTCTCTGGCCGGACCTGCTTTCCCAGGAACTCCTGCTTTGTCTGCTTGGACTTCTGCTTGAGGGCCTCCTTTATGCAAGGTCTCCTTGCTGCTCCTGGGGCTTTGGGCAATCTTTTTTACTTGGCTGGCATGGATCCAGGACTGGCAGTTTTCCACTAGGATGGCTGTTCTGGTCACTGCGACCACTGTGGTAGGAGGTCCAAAGGGATACTCTTGCTTTTTATTTCTGTTCAGCTGTTGGACCACCATAGTGTCTCCCACCTTGAAGGGGTGAGTAACTTCCTGTGAAGAAACAGGAGAGGTGCGAGCAACATTTCTTTTGACTGTATCCAATGTTTCAACCATTTTTTTCTTACATATTCTTCCTGTATTAAGTCTAAATCTCCCTTTTCTTCCATTAAAGGTGCTCTGGCCCATGGGGCGGGGAAAGGTCTACCCATTAATACTTCGAAAGGTGACTACCCTGTTGTTTTGGAAGGGGTCATTCTTATTTCTGCCAGGACTGCTGGGAGGACCTTTTTCCAGTTGGCAAAGGTTCCTCCTGTGGCCTTTCTTATCTTGTCTTTTATTGTTCTGTTCATTCTTTCTACTATCCCTGAGCTTTGAGGGTGGTAGGGAATGTGGAACTTCCATTCTAACTTCAGAGTTTTTACCAAGTCCTGGCAGACCCTGGCCATGAAAGCTGGACCATTGTCTGAGTTTATTTGAAGTGGGCATCCCCATCGAGGAATGATTTCCTGAGTGAGGATCCTCACTACTGTTTGTGCATCTTCTTTTGTGGTCACAAAAAGTTCGACCCATCTTGAGAATATAAAAATCTCTACTCAGGAGATCAGCCGTGACCTGTATACCTGCGTGGCCTATTCCGTGGTACTGTGAGATGAAGAGTGATGCATTTGCCATTGGTATACATGGTTTCCCCTCTTTGCAGAGAAGTCCAGTTTTTTTGGATTTTTCTGCAGACCCTTTTTATCCCAGTCCCTTAACTCATAATTTGATGTATAATCCTGGAGATCTGCAAGTGACTGTTCAAATGGGGATATGTCAGGTATCAGCATAGCCATTTGGATGTCTGCTGTCTGTGAGATAGCAGCTTGTTTAGCAGCAAGGTCAGCCTAGAGCATTTTCCCTGGCTATCTATGTCTGTTGGCCTGTATGTGCTCTGCAGTGTGCTATAGCCAGTGTTTTAGGTAGCTGGATAGCTTTTAGCAGTGACATTACCAAAGAAGAATGTGAAATGTTCTTTCCATCTGCTGCCACAAAGCCACGCCTACTTCATATTACACCGAAGTCGTGTACCACACCGTACCCACACTTCGAGTCAGTGTAAATGTTTACGTCCTGACCTTCAAAGAGCTGACATGCTCTAGTAAGTGCAATTAATTCAGCAGCCTATGGTGATTGATATGGGATAGGTTTGGCCTCAAGTATAACATCTGGAAGCTGAACAAGTGCATACCCTGCATGGTATGTGTGATCATTTGGCCTAGAGCAAGAACCATCCACAAAAACATTCTGTGTGTCTGGTAGTGCTGTGAAAGATAAATCAGACCTGGGTGATGTGTCTTGGTGAATGAGGTTAATGCAGTCATGTTGTGGCACAACCTCATCCTGTTCTCCTTTTAATCCTAAAAGGGCGTTTAAAATTGGTGCTGGGCCTGCAGTGGGAGAAGCATATTTAATGTGCAATTTTGGATTAGACAGCAAAATCACCTCATATCTGCTCAACCCCTGAGCAGACATGTGCTGTGTATGTACATTTTTCAACAGGATTAACACATTGTGGGTGGTGTGAAGTGTGGTGTCGTGTCCCAGAGTGAAAGAAGTGTCCATCTCAACCACCATCACACAGGACGCTAGAGGTCTGAGACACGCATGCCTTGAACCTGCATCGGGACCATCTATGAGACAAAAACTACGCGGCACAGTCTCCCACCATGTTCCTGGGCCAGTACTCCCGCCATGGTTCTGCAATTTTTCCTGGCAAACAAGTTATACATTTTGCCATATTTCAGGGAGGCCGAGGCTCGGGCTGGTAACCCTTGCACATTTCAACATGGCAAAAACATTTAACATTTCATCAGACCATTTTACAGTATCAAACATTTCAGAGAGGGTTGCTTGTCTCAATATATTGTCATGGAAAGAACAGTCAGGTATTCATTGGCGGCAGCAACCAATTATTCCAAGAAAGGTAAGCATGTCTTTCTTGGTAACTGGGCGGAGCAAACTCACAAGAGTGACAGCTCTTTTGTGACTGACTTTCCTAACTCCCGGAGACAGCACAAACCCTAGGTACTCAACCTCCTGTTTATACCATTGTAACTTTTTTTTTTAGACACTTTGTGACCACATACATTTAACCATTTCAATAAAGATAGGCTATCAGCTCGGCAGTCCTCCTCTGAAGAACTACAAATCAAAAGATCATTAACATACTGCAACAGTACAGAACCATGAGGGGCAGTCCAAGGCCCGAGGGTGGCTTGGAGTACTACAGAATAGACCACAGGTGAGTCTATGTAACCCTGCGGCATTCTCCACCAGGTAAACTGATGACTGTGTTGGTCAATCGACACAGTAAAAACAAAAAGTGGCCGTGTCTCCTTGTCTACAGGGACGGAGAAAAAGAAAGATCTTTAATTCAATCACAGTAAAATACTCTGCATCGTATGGTATGGCAGTAAGTATTGATGGCACATCAGGCACTATTGGGGCAATCGGTACCACTAGGCTATTGATGGCCCTTAGGTCTTGTACAAACCTATAGTCACCGTTTGCCTTCTTTACCGGGTTAATGGGAGTATTGTAGGGCGAGACAATTTCCCTTAAGATTCCTTTCTCCTCTTTTTCTCTGTATGTAACTCCCTCTTTGTCCTTGCCCCCTCCCTCTTTGTATAAAAGTTTCTCCTTTTGAGTACCTGAAAAATCATTTTGATAATGTGTCTGCACTGGTGTTTGTTTAGGAATGTCAGAACATCCTGCCGCATCCTTCTCTGTCAGCTTCTTGCAAAAATCAGTTACAGTGCCTGTAGCCCAATCTGATATTTGCTGTCTTACTGTAAGTGCATGCTTAAGGCCAAGGTTGCTGAGGTATGTCTGTATTAAGAGACTGTGCATGTTATACTGAACAAATCCTGCCTCTTGTGTCCAAATGTCTATAAATCTTTTCCAGAATTCTAACACAGATTCTGCTGACTTTTGCTTGCAAGCTGGTAAAAAAAAAAAATAAATTGTTGTTGTGTGTCTTCATGTGATGAGGTCCTTATCTGGTTGTGGAATGTAAGGGGGAGGAGGCGGGGCACACAGTACAAGCATAGAGAAGGTTGATTTAACCCTTAAATTTACCATCCTATGACTCTGCTAAACCCATCGTGGACAATGTTTGGGCTAGGATGCTATAGGGAGCCTCGGTCCAGCCGGGGATTTTTATTTTCATCTTTATTTTTCTTTCTAAACATTCTAAATTCTTGTAGATACTAAGTCTCTGTATGTTATTACTTTTCCTATATTTTTAACCAAACAATTTTTATTTACATTTCAAATTTTTGGCAGAGTGCCAACAGGTTCAAACAGTGCCTTCAATTGCGGTATTACTAATGCCGCAAACAATTCCCCACTATCTATTACGGTTAGTGAGATATTAGCACTTGAACCCTGTTGGCAAAAAGCCAAATGTCCAAATTTTGCACCTGACTTCCCCTTCGTAAAAATGTCAGTAGCAAAAAGAATTATTCAAATAGCATGTTTTAATTAAAAGTTAGCCTCACCAATTTATGTATTACCTTAAGAAAGTGTTATTAACGCTCTACCCATATTTTAATTGGTAAAAACGTCCCTAATGTCACAATACTTCAAAGGGACAGATTTGATAAGTCTCCCCTGCTCTTCGAATAAGTGACATTACTCCCTTCACTGTCAACCCTTCTTAAAACACAAATTTGTTATGTAAATTAAACCTTAAAACTTAAACCCGTGGTTTGCCTTCTCTAAATAAGGGTCCCTTTCTTAGTTTAGAATGATACCTTCCCGGGACACTGGCTACAAGATATGTCCGAGGACCAGTATAACAGAATAACAGACCAGTAATACAATCAGGACACTTTAGAGACATTTGTTAGTACATAAGAAGAAATTAACCTGGATACTCACCAATCCAGGGTTACTTATGAACTCTAAAATTCTTATTCAACTCTATACAGATAAATCAGCAGAAACTAAACACCAATAAACCTTAAGCCTGGGTTCACACATGTGCGGTGCGAACTGAAGCTCAGGTTTCACTGGGGAGATAAAAATCTCCTGTTCAAAGGTTCATCTGCGTTTTAGCTCAGGATCAGTGAGCAGGGAGAGGGGGAGGGAGAGGGGGAGGGAGGGGGGGGGGGAGGTGTAGTGAGAAGAAGGATAAAATCCATGTTCAGAACACAATGCATCTGCGAAGCAGATGCGTTCCCATAGAAGATAAGGGGCTCGTAATTCGCACCACAATGACCAGAAAACGCACACGTTTTTTGTGTAATGCACAGTGCGAATGCAACGCACATATGTGAACAAGCCTCATTTAAATTAACCTAGTTTAAAATGTCCTGCGAATTGGATGCGTTGTAAGCCGCATCTAATTCGCATAGGTTTGAACGGGGGCTCAAACAATAATTCCGGTATAAGACTTAGTTCTGTCAGATCACCCAATATTTTCTTTTCTTTTTAGTTCTTTCCCTAAAATGACACTGAACATCTGATTACGACAAGGAAAAGAAAATATTTATACTCACTGAATCAATGCCAGAGTCATCCTGCAGACTACAATACGATACAGGTTATATCTTATACTTTAGAGTCAAAACATTCATATGTAAATCATTAAAAGTAAGCATCAATACATCACCGGATATTGTAGCTTCACTCGTTTGAGTATAACACAGTGCAATGGAAAAGATGTCATCTTACCTTATGACACCCAACAAATTCCACACAGACAAACATTACAAATCATCTTATGACAGCTAGCTACGCAATAGGAGGATAAAGCAAAGAGTTTAGGTTTTGTCCAGCACACCTTATCAGACTTTTTCTTATAATTACAGTACTGTATAAATCATTAAACTCATTTTCTGTTTGCAATGCCTTCTGGGAAGGAGCGGCAACGTCCTCTGAAACTGCCGTTGCTATGGCAACCTGACCTGAAACCTATTACACTGCTTGTGCTGCACTGAGCATGTGCGAGATCTGCAAGGATGAGATCCAGGAAGAAATAGTCTGGCTTCAGATGCCCACACTTAAGATGGCCACGGCCTGCTGTAAGTTTATAAAATAACAAACTACTGCTATAAACTAACAAAACAGACCTTAGTTTACAGACTAACTTTGCTAGAATACATTAAGCTTGTGTATTATAGGGGTATTTTTATTTGAAAAGTATAATTTCGGCCGGAACACCACTTTAAAGTCCTTAAAACCCACCCAGGGTTTTTTATTGCTTCTCAGAGCAATTTTTTTTCTGAAGCCCACCCAAGGCTTTATCTAGCTGTTAACTCAGAACAGCTGTATTATTGCTTCTCAGAGCAATTAAACTTATCGAGTTCTAAAAATTAATTACAGGTCCCTTTAAAAGGAATCGATCACTAAATAAAGCACGGCAAGAGAAAAATACATATAAAGCAGGAGCAGGTGTGTTTAATTTGGTGTTATCACTCTCACTCTCCCATACTGGTCACTGGAAGTTCAACATGGCACCTCATGACAAAGAACTCTGAGGATCTGAAAAAAAAGAATTGTTGCTCTACATAAAGATGGCCTAGGCTATAAGAAGATTGTCAAGACCCTGAAACTGAGCTGCAGCACGGTGGCCAAGATCATACAGCTGTTTAACAGGACAGGTTCCACTCATAACAGGCCTCACCATGGTCGACCAAAGAAGTTGAGTGCACTGTCTCAGCATCCTATCCAGAGGTTGTCTGGATGTTTGGGAAATAGATGTGTGAGTGCTGCCAGCATTACTGCAAAGGTTGAAAGGTTGGGGGTCAGCCTGTCAGTGGTCAGACTATACACCACACACTGCATCAAGCTGGTCTGCATGGCTGTTGTCCCACAAGGAAGACTCTTCTAAGGATGATGCAGTTTTCTGAAGACAAGCAGACTAAGGACATGAATTACTGAAACCATGTCCTGTGGTCTGATGAGACCAAGATAAACTTATTTGGTTTAGATAGTGTCAAGCGTATGTGGCGGCAACTAGGTGAGGAGTACAAAGACAAGTGTGTCTTGCCTACAGTCAAGCACGGTGGTGGGAGTGTCATGGTCTGGGGCTGCATGAGTGCTGCCGGCACTGGGGAGTTACAGTTCATTGAGGGAACCATGAATGCCTACATGTACTGTGACATACTGAAGCAGAGCATGATCCCCTCCCTTCGAGGACTGGGCCGCGGGGCAGTATTCCAACATGGTAAGGAAACCCCAAACACACCTCCAAGACAACCACTGCCTTGCTAAAGAAGCTGAGGGTAAAGGTGATGGACTGGCCAAGCAGTTCTCCAGATCAAAAGCCTATTGAGCATTTGTGAGGCATCCTCAAATGGAAGGTGGAGGAGCGCAAGGTCTCTAACATCCACCAGCTCTGTGATGTCATCATGGAGGAGTGGAAGAGGACTCCAGTGGCAACCTGTGAAGCTCTGGTGAACTCCATGCCCAAGAGGCTTAAGGCAGTGCTGGGAAATAATGGTGGCCATACAAAATATTGACACTTTGGGCTCAATTTAGACATTTTCACTTAGGGATGTACTGACTTTTGTTGCCAGTAGTTTAGACATTAATGGCTGTGTGTTGAGTTATTTTGAGGGGACAGCAAATGTACACTGTTATACAAGCTGTACACTCACTACCTTACATTGTAGCAAAGTGTAATTTCTTAAGTGTTGTCACATGAAAAGGTATAATAAAATATTTACAAAAATGTGAGGGGTGTACTCACTTTTGTGAGATACTGTATATCAGGGATATGCAATTAGCAGACCTCCAGCTGTTGCAGAACTACAAGTCCCATGAGGCATAGCAAGACTCTGACAGCCACAAGCATGACACCCAGAGGCAGAGGCATGATGGGACTTGTAGTTTTGCAACAGCTGGAGGTCCGCTAATTGCATATCCCTGCTGTATATTGTATGACCTCAAAATGACGTTGTGTCATGCATTTTAAAAATGTGTGACTGTCATTGAAAATGTAAAACTATTTGTGTGCATTAAGGTGCCACAAAACCTGAAGTGCCTCGGGCCCCCCAAGGTCTAAATCTGGTCTTAATAATTGTGAAGAGGTAGTAGTTGTCCTCCTTATCTTTAGTGAAGAGAAAGGGTATACAGCTGTTATCACGTTGCTGAGGATGGGTGGCTTCAGTTCTGGCTAGGGTCCCAGTCCACTTCAGGTCACCTAAGCGCTTTCCTAAATGCATGGAGATTTTTTAGGTGAGTGCAAGATGTGGGCTTGGTCACCTATTCTCGAAAGTAGGAGAAAAGGATACCTCCAGCATTATATCACTCTTCTGTGAGGGCACAAGTGAGTGGACAGAGAGCTATCTTCCTAACCAGGGTCCTCTTGGAGAGATCTGGGTATAGCATGACTTCTGTGTCGTTAAAGTCAAGCACACCCTTTTCTCTGACATGGGTTAGGATTTTCCATGCTAACCATTCCCCCCACCGATTTTTCTCTTATTTTTTCACACTGATTTTTTTTTTATTATGGATCTTGCTGATTTTTGAATAGGCTGGAATCTCTAAGTTTCATGTGAAGTGTCTTCTGTGTATTACTGCCTCCTGAAACAGGTCCTAAGTCCCTAATCACAATTGCATTATACCCATGGTCTTTGACCCACTACTGTTGCATGTCTGCAGTCTATGACAGCTTACTGTTGCATTCAGTTCACTGAATATTATGTGAAGCCCTTTGGTGATGTCAGGGGCTGCACTTGAGGCCACTTAGATCAAAGATATGCCCACAGAAGATTTATAGAGTGTAGTGGTCATATTGCAGAGGTAAACACTATAGAGCTCAATGTTTAGAAGTAACTCTTTATGGTTGCTGCTCTGTAATTTTTCCCCCTTATTATATCAGTGGTCTGTAGTTTGTGCCCCTTTCCTTGGTTGTCAGTAGTATGCTTCCCTTTCATTGGCGATCAGTGACCTGTGTCCCTTTCATTGGAGATCAGTGGTCTATCCTCTTTTGTTGGAGGGAAGTTCAAGCTTCATTATTTACTTACCTGTACTTAGCCCCTATTGGTGGGTGGAATGGGGAAAGATGGGGGGAGGACTATGGCAGATGATATGAAGGTTCCTATGTTACAAACAACCATTGGAAATGGTACTATTTGTACTAAAATAAAAAAAATATGCAACATACGTTTGCAAAATGCGGCAATAAATTAACCACTTGACCACTGGCCACTTAAACCCCCTTAAGAACCAGACCAATTTTCAGCTTTCAGTGCTCTCACATTTTGAATGACAATTACTCAGTCATGCAACACTGTACCTATATGAAATTTGTTGTCCTTTTTCACACAAATAGAGCTTTCTTTTGGTGGTATTTAATAACCGCTGGATTCTTTATTTTTTGCGCTATAAAAGAAAAAGACCGAAAATTCTGTAAAAAAATGCATTTTTCTTTGTTTCTGTTATAAAATTTTGCAAATTAGTAATTTTTCTTCATATATTTTGGCCAAAATTTATACCACTACATATCTTTGGTAAAAATAACCCAAATCGGTGTATAGTATTTGGTCTTTGTGAAAGTTATAGAGTCCAAAAGCTATGGTGCCAATATCTGAAAATTGATCACACCTGAAGTACTGAGGGCCTATCTAATTTCTTGAAACCATGACATGCCAGAAAAGTACCCCACAAATTACCCCTTTTTGGAAAGAAGACATTCCAAAGTATTTAGAAAGACGCATGATGAGTTTTTTGAAGTTGTCATTTTTTCCCACAATTCTTTGCAAAATCAAGATTTTTTTTTCTTTTTTGCACAAAATTGTCATATTAGCAGGTTATTTCTCACACACAGCATATGCATACCACAAATTACACCCCAAAACACATTTTGCTATTACTCCCCAGTACGGCGATACCACATGTGTGAGACTTTTACACAGCGTGGCCACATACAGAGGCCCAACATGCAGGGAGCACCTTCAGGCGTTCTGGAGCACCCAGGCCAATTCTGACATTTCTCTCCTACATGTAAAAATCATCATTTATTTGCTAGAAAATTACATAGAACCCCAAAACATTATAAATGTTTTTTAGCAAAGACCCTAGAGAATACAATGGCGTTGCAACTTTTTATCTTGCACGGTATTTGCGCAGCAATTTTTGAACGCGTTTTTTTTTTGAAAAAAAACAAACAGTTTTGTGCTTTAAAAAAAAAAAACAGTAAAGTTAGCCCAATGTTTTTGCATAATGCGAAAGATGAAGTTATGCCGAGTAAATAGATACCTAACATGTCACCCTTCAAAATTGCACATGCTCATGGAATGGCGCCCCATAGGCGACGCTTTAAAATTTTTTACTGGTTACATGTTTTGAGTTACAGAAGAGGTCTAGGGCCAAAATTATTGCTCTTGCTATACCGATCGCAGTGATACCTCACATGTGTGGTTTGAACACTGTTTTCATATGTGGGCGGGACTTACGTATGTGTTCGGCTTCTGCATGCAAGCACACGAGGACAGGGGCGCTTTAAAATTTTTAAATTTTTTTTATTGTTCATTTTACTTTATTTTAGTTTGACGCTTTTTTCCAAAAAATACATTTTTTGATCACTTTTATTCCTATTACAAGGAATATAAACATCCCTTGTAATAGGAATATGGCATGACAGGTCCTCTTTACAGTGAGATATGGGGTCAATAAGACCCCACATCTCACCTATAGGCTGGGAAGCCTGAAATTAATAAAAAAAAACGATCCTGGCTTTGATCGTAGCAGTGAGTCGGTAGAAGAACCTGGGGGCGGCGGGAGGGGGGACGTCCCCTCTCGCCTCCCGTGAGAACGATCAAGCAGTGGAACAGCTGCTATGATCATTCTTATGGTGTAGGGAATCGCCGGCTGAAAAAGCTGATATCTGAATGATGCCTGTAGCTGCACCCATCATTCAGATATCCCCGCACAAAGTCAAGGACGTTGTATGACGGCTGGCGGGAAGTGGTTACAATGCATTTTTTTTAACACAAAGTTCTCCATTTATACAATATTTCTAACACATAGCATGTACATACCAAAAATTACACCCCAAAATAGATTCTCCTACTCCTCCTGAATACCACATGTGTGAGACTTCCACAGCCTGGCCACATACAAAGGCCGAGTACAGCCAAGTATGGCTGAGCATGGCTGGGTATGGCAGGGTATGGCTGGGTATGGCAGAGTATGGCTGGGTATCACTGAGTATTGCAGAGTATGGCTGGGTATTGCAGATTATGGCTGGGTATCACTGAGTATTGCAGAGTATGGCTGGGTATCACCTAGTATTGCAGAGTATGACTGGGTATGGCAGAGTATGGCTGGGTATTGCAGAGTACGGCTGGGTATCATCGAGTATTGCAGAGTGAGGCTGGGTATCATCGGGTATTGCAGAGTATGGCTGGGTATCACCGAGTATTGCAGAGTATGGTTGGGTATTGCAGAGTATGGCTGGGTATTGCAGAGTATGGAAGGGTATTGCAGGGTATGGCAGAGTATGGCAGGGTATGGCAGAGTATGGGTGGGTATTGCAAAGTATGGCACGGTATTGCAGGGTATGGCAGGGTATTGCAGAGTATTGCAGAGTATGGCACGGTATTGCAGAGTATTGTGGGGTACTGCAGAGTAGTGCAGGGTATTGCAGGGGATTGCAGGGTATTGCAGGGTATTGCTGAGCATGGAGGGATGGCTGAGCATGGATGGATGGATGGATGACTGGTTGTGACTGCATTTGTCACTGAGCAGCGCTGTGGGCACTACACATCCAGCCCACAGCACTGCTGCCATCCGATCTCTCCCCCTCTGTACCGATCGGTACACAGAGGGGAGGGAGGAACCGGCATCATGACATGACGCTGGTTTGTTTACATGTGATTGCTTCCGTCATTTGACGGAGCGATCACATGGTAAACGGCCGCAATGAGCGGCCGTTTACCGTCATTCGTGATGCACCAGGTCCTCTGGACCCAGCAGTCATGGATGTTCTCAGGAGTGCGCCCCAGGGGGCGCGCGAGAGCGGGATTCTGGGAGGACGTCATAGTATGCCCTCCCGGAGTTAAGCAACCACCCTGTAGCCGTCTTTTGGCTATGGGCTGGTTGCTAAGTGGTTAAAGTGTTTGTTTACCAATGCCAGAAGTCTGCCAAGCAAAATAGGTGAGTTGGAAGCTCTGGTGCACGAGGAGAACTATGAACTAATTAATATTGCTGAATCTTGGCATCATTCTTCTCATTACTGTGTGATTATTATTCCTGGCTATGCTCTCTTTCGGAAAGACGGGGTAAAACGGAGGGGTGGTGGTGTCTGTCTCTATGTGAGAAGCAGTGTTGCCAACCTACCAGACTAAAATTCACTGACACGAAACTCAAAATTTACTGGCAGAGCCAAGTTTTTACTGGCATTTTATAAAAGTTACAAAATTATGGTTTTCAGTGCAAATTTCAGTACTTAAGGTACAAATATAAGTACAATATGCAGTTAGCAATGTGGTTTAAGACAGATATTAAGGTAAAAAAAAACAAAAAAAACATATTTCTTATGTTATTTTTGATATAGTAAGGGTGGGTTATTATAACCCATCAGATTTTGTCACGTATGTCCAACTAGAGAGCTTTCCCCTTAATTTCTGTTCCATAGCCACCACAGAAAGTGAGCAGAAATCCTAGGTAGCCACCAGGATCACCAGAATTTATGTCCCCAATTTTAAAGACTTCCTGTCTCCATCCCTCCTTCACCTCCTGTCTCCATCCCTCCTTCACCTCCTCTCCCATCTCCATCCCTCCTTCACCTCCCGTCTCAATCCCTCCTTCACTTCCTCTCCTGTCTCCATCCCTCCTTCACCTCCTCTCCCGTCTTCATCCCTCCTTCACCTCCCGTCTCCATCCCACCTTCACCTCCCGTCTCCATCCCTCCTTCACCTCCTCTCCCGTCTCCACCCCTCCTTCACCTCCTCTCCCATCTCCACCCCTCCTTCACCTCCCATCTTCATCCCTCCTTCACCTCCCGTCTCCATCCCTCCTTCACCTCCCGTCTCCATCCCTCCTTCACCTCCTCTCCCGTCTCCATACCTCCTTCACCTCCTCTCCATCCCTCTGTTGCAGGTCCTCCAACCTCTTCACCCTCCATCACTTCCATCCCTCTGTTTCTCTATTCCTCCCTTCTTTCATCTTTCCATAACTCCATCCTTTTATCTCTTGCTCCATCCCTCCCTCCATCATACTGTCCATCCAACAATCCTTGTGCCTTATATACCTCCACCTTTTCTATCCTCCATCACTTTCATCCATCTATTATTTTGTGTCTCCCTCTATCTTTCCACAACTCCATTTCTCTATCTCGCTCACATCCCTCCATCCATCTCTCTGTCTCCCAATATATATAGGGCTCTTTCACACATGTATGTCCGTTTTCACAGACTCCACTTGCTCAACAGGAATCGATCCGTTGATCCCCGCTAAGCCGGCAGATGACAGGTCCGTCCTTGCTCACTGTGCAGAGACGGACCTGTCAGAGCCCTGCTCTAATCTATAAGAGATCGGGTGAAAACAAGCAGCCTGTCCATTTTCATCTGATCCACCAGACAGATGGAAAATAGGGTCACCATCCGTCTGGACTTAGCGGAGCGGAGCAGATCGGATGTCAGCGGACATGTCACCGCTGACATCTGTCGCTCCATAGAGGTGTATGGAGCGTCCTTTCAGGGCCATTTGAAAAAGTGACAGGTGGACCTAAACAGTCCGCATGTGTGAAAGAGCCCTCACTCCTCACTGTTTCTATCTCTCTGTCCATCCACCTCCATCATCACTCCACTACTCTGTCTTTCCATTATAAACAAATAAATATACTCCAATGCACTTCCACACCAAATTTTCTCACTACTTATAAAAAAAAATATATGAATAATAAACACCTTAAGACCATCAGGCGCAATAAATAATCAAATATATAATGATCAATCGTACATTTTATAGACACACACTAAACATCAGCACTTTTCATCTACAAAATCAGCCTGATCAGTGATATTGCTGCTGCCTCCCCTCTCCTGACATGCTGGGATTTGTAGTGCCACAGCCTGACACATGAGGTGGTCATTAGACTTGTGCACAATGGGAAATTTCATTTCGTTTCGGTTCGTTGTCATTCGTAAAATACATAATTTCGTTCTGTTATATTCGTTATGTTAGGTTAATTTGTTTTCGGATAATTCGTTATTATTCGTAGAGTGTCCATATTCGTTATAATGAATCTCGAATCATGTCGAATTCATTTGTTATATCCTCTATAATTTCTTTTGTTTTAGTTGAAATTTGATATTTATGTATGTATATATATATTCGTGATAATGATTCGTAGTTTGGAAAGTCGTTTGTTTATTGAATCTATTAACACACACAATGACAATATCTCTTCTCCTCTGCTCAAATATAATACAACACCCTTCTCACTCAGTTCTCAGGAATGCACTTTGCCAGTAATCCAATCTCCAGCACAAAATTAATCAGCTGATTGGACTGTAAGATTTACATTGAGTTGACCTTTTGTTTCATTAGATCTTTAACAAATTACGAATCATGTCAAATTCATTCGTTATATTCGCTATAATTTCTTTTGTATTAGTTGAAATTCTTAATCTTTTTTTATTTGGACATTCGGATGCATCCGAATGTCCGAAAGATGCAAAATTTGGCCGAATTTTGATTAGTTACGAAACGAATTGCATATGTCTAGTGATCATGCAGGAGAGGAGGCTGTGCCTGGTAATGGGTAGGGAGAAGTGTAATGGAGATTGGGGGCAGATCTCAGAAAACATGCTCCCTTTAGAAGCAGAGTTCAGTCACACACAAAAACGATCTAGTGTAACAGCATGAGCCAGGAGCCTGCTACACAGAGCCCATCCTCTCCCCTCTCCCCCTCCTCCTGCCCACTAAGTTAAGCCGTTGACAGGACCGCCTGCATGTTTCTCAGCTAGCTTACCTTCGGCTAGGCTGAACTCCGTCCTCCACTGCAGACTGTCTCCACTCCTCCCCCCTCCCAGCATCTCCTGTGGGGAACTTGAATAAAGCGCCCCGAAAGGGGGAGGGTACAAGTAGCTCACAGTCAGATCATTGGAAAGTCTCGGTCTCAGATGGCTCCGGCAAGGAACTGCACATGTGCAGTCGAGCCGAGAGCGTCACTGGCTAAAAGTGGATGTTTTCACTGGCAGGCTTTTCATTTTACAGTTTTTTACGGGCTGCCCATAAAAACAATGGTGGTTGGCAACACTGGTGAGAAGTGATCTCAAAGCGAGTGTGAAAGAAGAAGTAGTTGATGGAGAGTGTGATGAGTCTGAAGCATTATGGGTGGAACTGTACATGGGTGTGCATACTACAAAGGTTGTCATTGGAGTTTGTTATAGACCTCCCAGTGTTAGTTAGAAGGTGGAGGCTCAGCTCCTTGCTCAGATGGAAAGGGCTGCAAGGGCTGGGACAGTGATAATAATGGGGGATTTTAACTACCTGGAAATTGACTGGAGTAATGGCACTGCTGGGACAGTTAAATTGCAAACATTTATAAACCTATTACAAGACAATTTTATGGTCCAGTTTTTTGAGGCCCCGACTAGGAATGACGCTCTGCTGGACCTGGTAATCTCAAACCATACAGAGCTTTTTACCGATATTCATATAAAAGAACATCTGGGTAGCTGTGACCATAACATGATTTCATTTAATGTAAGCAACAAACACATACGGGATAAAAGATAAAAACACTTAACTTTATAAGAGCAAATTTTCCAAGGATGAGGGCTGCTCTCCAGGACTTAGACTGGGAGGGAATATTGGCACAAATGGACACAGAACAGAAATGGGAATTCTTCAAAGTGACTGTATGTAAACTCACTGCAAAGTATATTCCCATGGGCAATATGTTAAAAAGGCTAAAAATAAAACCTATTTGTCTCATGGTCAAAGTTAAATGGCTATAAATAATTAAAAAAGAGCTTTTGAAAAATATAAAAATGAAGGATTGCTATCATCGTTTAAATGTTACAAAGAATATAACAGAATATGTAAAAAGGAAATCAAGGACCCAAAAATTCAAAACGAACGACAGATTGCAAAAAATAGTAGGACAAACCCCAAGAAATTATTCAAACATATTATTAGTAAAAAGGTCAGGTCTGAGCATGTAGGCCCTTTACAAAATAATCTGGAGTGGGTGACTGGGGACAAAGAGAAGGCAAATTTATTAAATACTTTCTTCAGCTCTGTGTATACAAAGGAGCATGAGGGAGCTCATGTCCATAATGGGGGTGGTAGTGACACAGCCCCAAATGATCCACAATGGCTTAAAATTGATATGGTCCAGACATATTTAGACAGAATAAAGGTGGATAAAGCACCTGGACCAGATGGCATCCACCCACGGATCCTAAAAGAATTGAGCTCTGTCATTTCAAGGACATTGTTTCTAATATTTAGGGATTCATTAATGACTGGTCCTGGAATGATACCACTGAATTGGCGCAGGGCCAATGTGGTGCCCATGTTTAAAAAGGGATCAAAGTCTTTACCAAGTAACTATAGACCTGTTAGTTTAACTTCTAAAGTCGGGAAGATACTGGAGAGTTTCATAAAAGACCACACCAAGGAGTTCTTGCTGGAAAAAAAATATTTTAAACAACAGACAGCAGGGATTCATGTCAAACAAACCTGATTTCTTTTTATGAGGAGGTAAGTAAAACCTTGGACAGAGGGGTGGCTGTGGACATGGTATACCTGGATTTTGCACAAGTGTTTGACACAGTTCCCCACACACGGCTCATGTGTAAGGTAAAGTCTACAGGCTTAAAAAGATCAATTTTTTTAAATGGATAGAAAACTGGCTAAAAGACGACAGAATTTAGAGAGTAGTGGTAAATGATTCTTACTCTGAATGGTCTAAGGTTATCAGTGGTGTACCCCAAAGTTCATTGTTGGGACCCTTACTTTTTAATACCTTTTATAAATTATATTGGGTCTGGGATTAAAAGTACCATTTCTGTCTTTGCAGATGACACCAAGCTATGCAGTAGAATAATGTCCTTACAGGATGTCTCCAATTTACAAGCCGACCTCAATGCACTGTCTAATTGGGCAACTAAGTGTCAAATGAGGTTTAATGTTGATAAATGTAAAGTT
This sequence comes from Aquarana catesbeiana, assembly GCA_037953035.1. NCBI lineage: Eukaryota > Metazoa > Chordata > Amphibia > Anura > Ranidae > Aquarana > Aquarana catesbeiana. The sequence goes on from JBBHAA010001022.1 coordinate 137,495, forward strand.
ATGCACTTGGGGGCTAAGAATATGCATGCATCATACCTGCTAGGGGGAGTACAACTGGGGGAATCAATGGCGGAGAAGGATCTGGGGGTTTTGGTAGATCATAAGCTCAATAATAGCATGCAATGCCAAGCTGCAGTCCCCAAAGCGAGCAAAGCCCTTTCTTGTATTAAGAGAGGTATGGACTCCAGAGAGAGAGATATAATTTTGCCCCTGTACAAATCATTAAGACCTCATCTGGAATATGCAGTTCAGTTTTGGGCACCAGTTCTCAAAAAGGATATCGGGGAACTTGAGAAAGTGCAGGGAAGGGCAACCAAACTGATAAGAGGCACGGAGGAGCTCAGCTATGAGGAAAGATTAGAGGAACTGAATTTATTCCTTTTTGAGAAGAGGAGATTAAGGGTGGAAATGATCAACATGTACAAATACATAAGTGGTCCATATAGTGAATGTGGTGTTGAGTTATTCACTTTAAAGTCATCACAGAAGACAAGGGGGCACTCTTTCCGTCTAGAGGAAAAAAGATTTCGTCTCCAAATACGGAAAGGTTTCTTCACAGTAAGAGCTGTGAAAATGTGGAATTATCTCCCTATGGAGGTGGTTTTGGCCAGCTCAGTAAAGTGCTTTAAAAAAGGCCTGGATTATTTCCTAAATGTACATAATATAACTGGGTACTAACCTTTATAGGTAAAGTTGATCCAGGGAAAATCGCCTCTTGGGGGATCGGGAAGGAACTTTTTCCCCTGCTGTAGCAAAGTGGAGCATGCTTTGCTGGGGTTATTCGCCTTCCTCGTGATCAACTGTGGGTGAAGGATTGTGTGTATGGGATTGTATTAATTTTTTTTTTTTTTTGGTTGAACTATATGGACTTGTGTCTTTTTTCAACCTGACTATGTAACCTGAGAAAAGCTGCAGATATTTCTTGCCACAACCTACCACTTTTACGGGGTGACATTGGGCTAAACGTATACAGGCTGCCTTAGGCTAGATATTACTATGTCCAATGTTGCTGGCATAGAATGTCACTCTGGCAGTCAACCACTAATGAACTGTATTCAGCTAGACTGCCTCCACAAAGACAGGTGGAATAATTCTTGAGATTCTTTTAAACAATGACTGAAGAGGACCATACCAAAATAGAAATAAGTGTAAATACACTGAGAAGAACACAGAAGAGATGAGAAGATATGACACAGAGCTTGAAGGTAACATAGTTGATTGGAAATGCAAGCTAGTAATATATGTCAGGTTTCTTGGGTAGGCATGTAAAAATGGTAAAGAGGACATCAGCTAAAAAAAATAACATAAAAATAAAATAAAAAATTGCTTTAACAAACAAAATCTTGCGATTCCAATACTCCAAAAACATTAATGAAACACCTTTACATTGTACCCATCCCCGCTTACCTTGTTTAATCTCATCTCCCCATCTTTGCTTTTGCAGTGTGCACAGCCTGTCCAAGGAAACTGCGTGTTTTTGTATTTCTTTCCTGCATCGTTCTGTTTTCACTAACTTGGTAAGTAATGTATTTTCAATCAATCGCTGCTTGGATGATGCTCACATACATGCTCTGTACACTCATAAATAACATAAATGAAAAGGCAATGTGGTTAAGCAATAAATATATATATATATATATATCATACAGTATATACTGTATATTAGAGCTCTGCACGATTAATCGTTAAAAAATTGCGATCTTGATTCAACCCCCCTCACGATCTTAATCCCGCATTTCCACAATTCATGTAACAAGTGCAGAGTGGTTCTCTGCTCACAGCTGTCAAAAAAAAGACACCCGGCAAAGGTTATCAAAACATTGCTCAGCGCTGGGTGATAAAAAGAAGCATTGTATCATTTTGTTCTTTTAGATCAAAGGGGTGAACTTCGGTCTTGAAATGAGGGCAGTTTAACCACCTAAAGACTAAGCCTTTTTTGGTATTTTTTGCTATAAAATTACATAGAAATCCCAAACATTATATATAATTTTTTAGCAGAGACCCTAGAGAATAAAATGGCGGTCATTGCAATATTTTACGTTACACTGTATTTGCATATCGGTCTTTCAAAATCAATTTTTTGGGAAAAAATACACTTCAATTAATTAAAAAAACTAAATAGTAAAGTTAGCTCAATTTTTTAATTTAATGTAAAGGATGATGTTACGCCGAGAATATCGTTAGAAAATCTTTATTCCAAGCAAGAAAATTGTGATTCTCATTTTATCCAGAATCGCGCAGCTCTAATCTCTAATATATTCTGTGTATGTACATGTGTGTGTGTGTGTATATATATATATATACATATACCGTATATATAGTATTGAAGTCTTTAGCACTGAAATTGTTTCATTTAATACAATATTACTGGAAGGATGTTAGTTGACATTAAAGCCTTGTACATACAATCAGATTATTGGACACATTTTCATCCGTTTTTTGTTGCTAGTCTCATGTCAAAAGTGAAGAGGTTACTTTCATATGAAAATTCTTGTTTGACAGAACTCAACTTCAGAAGTGATGTCTTGTGTTGAATTGCTTTGTATGTATTTTTTCGTTTCTGAGCGTGCGTAGTCTTGCTCTTACAATTTTTTCGGACAAAAACTGTACTAACTATACGAAAATCGGACATTGTGTTCACGTACAATAAAAATGTTATAGCCTGTGCATACAGTTTTTGTCATCCGAAAATTTGTAATCGGCTGTCGAAAGCACCATACTAATGATCTGAAAAATTGGCAGATCGTTCGTCAGACGAAATTTTACTTCCAATTTTCATATCGCGTGTACAGGCCTTAAGGCCCCTTTGCATATGGATGTGCCTACCTGCACAGCATGCATCCTGGCACTTGACTATGGTATTAACCATGACTTGTTACCTGCTATGCCAATAAAACCCCCCACCTTTCCTCTAATGACCACACCACACATAACTGGGGTAAATTGGCTGTAGCAGCCAGTTTTATTAATCAAATATATAAATAACCAATAATTAACATATCAATAACCTTTTAAACATAACATACAGTTTATTAACAATAATGGAGCCCGAAGTCCCAATAGGCATAAACCAGAACCATACCTGCTAGTCACTTGTAAGGCCTCCGGTCGTGAACCACCAACTCTGAGACAACTAGTAGGTACCCGTACCAACTGGGAGCCGTACTTCCGACAGGTCCCTACACCATACCTTTTAAGTGCCCATATGACCTAAAAGGACCTTGCACCCCGCTAGGTGCACCACTTTTTCTCAGGGACGCACCAGTCCCCCAAAACCAACAGGAAAATTACCACAACACGTAGGGTGGGAGGATGGGAAGCTGTTCCTCTCTCTTCCCCTGCAGACTGATGCTGCCCCTCTTTCCCCCTCCTACGTCACTCCCCCCTCCAGGGCTCCACCCACCTCAATCACCCACTACACTCCCCTGCTTCCCTCACCTAAATTACCTAACGCCCCATTAACCCATGTCATGCCGGCCCTCCGTTATGGCTTTGGGGTTGTACTCCGGGACTCTCTTTAGTGCAGATTTCAGTCCAGTCTAGGCACAGCCTGCCATAGATTTGGAAAGGCTACAGGCAGCAGGGCTTGAGGCTGCACCTGAGCCTCCTGGGCACATTAAAACACCAGAATGCACCCCTGTGTTAAAGGTGCCTAAAGTTCTAAACCCAAGAAAAAAACAAATAATACATTGCAGCTCACAAAGTGCGATGACTGTGCTAGTTTTCTTTTTTTATAAAGGCCAAGTACATTTTCTACAGCTACAGAGAAATACCCGTTGATCCTGCCTAAAACCGTTTATCTTTGTAATGCATGTTATCAGCTTCTCAGTCATCTTTTATGAACTACAAAATAATGCTTCTATGTGTAATGGAGATGATTAGAGGAGAGGTGTTTTTAGTACACAGCAGGATTGCAGCCTAGAGTAAAAGCATTGTTCCTCAATGAATACGGTGCAGCAAGTGAGTGCTGTCACCCTAGGACAGAAAGACTTGTACTGGCAGAACCTCTAGGTGAAATATAAAAAAAAAGTGCAAGTAAAATTTAAAAATAATTTTAAAAAAGTGAATGCAGTTACCACAGGAGTGTGAGCCTGCAATATACACTCACCAGACACTTTATTAGGTACACCTGTTCAATTGCTTGGTGACACAAATTGCTAATCAGTCAATCACATGGCAGCAACTCAATGCATTTAGGCATCAAGACGTGGTGAAGAAAACTTGCTGAATTTCAGCTGCGACATTCAGATGGTGGGGTCAGAATTTGGTGTAAACAACATGAAAGCATGGATCCATCCCGCCTTGTATCACCGGTTCAGGCTGGTGGTGGGGGTGTAATGGTGGGGGGGGGATATTTTATTGGCACACTTTGGGCCCCTTAGTACCAATTGAGCATTGTTTAAACCCCACGTCCTACCTGAGTATTGTTGCTGACCATGTCCATCCCTTTATGACTACAGTGTCCCCATCTTCTGATGGCTCCTTCCAGCAGGATAACGCATCATGTCACAAAGCTTAAATGATCTCACCACTGGTTTCTTGAACATGACAAAGAGCTCACTGTACTCCAATGGCCTCCACAGTCACCAGATCTCAATTCAATAGAGCCCCTTTGGGATGTGGTGGAACGGGAGATTTGTATCATGAATGTGCAACCAACAAATCTGCAGCAACTGCGTGATGCTATCATGTCAATATGAACCAAAATCTCTGGGGAATGTTTCCAACACCGTGTTGAATTTATGCCACAAAGAATTAAGGCAGTTCTGAAGGCAAAATTGAGTCCAACCCGGTACTAGAAAGGTGTACCTAATAAATTGTCCGGTGAGTGTATATCAGTGTTACATTTCATTTTTTTGGGTGTTCACACACACAATGACCACATTCTTGTGATTATTACACCTCCTCTAGGCCACTGTCGGAGCCATATCTCATTGTTCTCTACCATAATCAACAAACCTAATGCCAGCTAAACAAACTTAGATCAAAGTATTAGGAGATAATAGGGAAAAACGGCGCTACCCGAGAGACCTGTTTGGCTCAGCCTGTACAGGGAACGTTATACAAACGTAATTTTTTTATTATATATATCACAAGGTTTCAAACTAATAAAGTGAAAAAATGCCGTAATTAGATGGAAAACAAGTGCTGAAGGGATGCAATAAAATAACTAAAGTGCATATGTGTGGATCAGTATATAATCGCATGCATCCTATATGGATGCTACTGTATGGGTAGTCAGAAAAAACTTTGTATATGCCAAAATATCATATGATCCTGGTAGAGCAATATACTTTTTCCCACCACAAAATACATTCAGCACTTTGTACAAAATAAAGGCATATTGTGTATAACAGAAAACGCATGAAACATGCATGGATCCACTTCTGTTAATTCCTATAGGGAAAAGAATTCCATACACAGTATCATAGCAGTATCTATATGTCTCAATATTAGTATAGTTCATATGTTGTAGCTATTACACAGATATATAATAGTCTCATGCATTGCATGCGGCAATCAGGCTTGATGTTTTCCCCAGAGTGACTTGGTGTGTACAGGGTAGAATGGTGACTTCTGTGATCCCCCTCAGATTGCTCACTCACCAGATGTCGAAACCCCTACAGGGGTATCATGCCTGTAATACTGCACGAAAGACTGCTGCTGCTGTGATGCTTCAGATGGCTCCGATGATCATGTTGCAATTAACCCTCATATCAGGGAAAGAAAAAGGCTTCCATAGTATAATATAGTCCCAAAAGTATTTATTTAAAAAATAATAATATAAAATCCAAAGTCCAAAGAAATATAAATAAAAAGTAGTAAAAATGCAAACATCCAACAAATGCCGTTCGTTCACCCGCCCCCTGGCCACTGGGGAGGAATGTAACTTGAGTGTCGGTTTTGTTGGTTGTTTGGTTGCTCAGTCACTGTATTCAAAGCAGGTACAAGTGGGGGAAGTAGCGGTCAGCTGGGGATGTAATACGTTCCTCCCACTGTTCTGCCAGGAAGTGATATGTGGGTGTGATATGTGGGTAGGATTGATGTGTCTCTGCTCCCGTAGCCTCCTGGAATTTCATCATCACATATCCAAGGAGGCTGCAGGAGCAGAGATACAGAGCTGTGTGGGGGCTGACTGTATCAACTCAAAGACAACCGGGCTCCCAGAGATATCAGGGAATTGGATGGTGGTGCAGGGCCCGATGTGTGCCAGTTGGACAGTAGATCGCAGAAGGACAACTCTGGGTTCACTGGGTAGGTATTTGAATTGAGGATGTAATGGAAATTTGTAAGTTCTGTATATAATTGTATTGTATTTTGTATGTATTGCACTCTGCCCTCACTGTGCACACGGCACCAATAATGTTTTCAGTAAATGTTTACATTCTTTCGAGTCCTGATTAGAATTAGCCTGCCTATGTAACGCCCCTTGTTACCATAAACCTACAATTGTAATATTAATGTGATACCTACGTAGTCATGTGCATAAAAACCTTCAATTGCGTCATAATAAAGCAGAACAGTAATTTGGAAAGATGCTGAGCGTATCTTTTGTGTCTGTTCCCTACTGCAGTAGATATTATTAATTTGGAACCACTAATCAATATGAGGATAGGAGTTGCCTATCATCAATTTAACCGAGTCAAGGACAATGATGCTTAACAGACAAGAAGGGGATAAAAGTTCCTTTTTAACCTTACAGTATCCTATAAACTACATAAACTTCAGTTGGAGAAACTAATTTATGTGATGATTATCTAGGAACATCATAAAAAATAAAGAATGCCGTTACACTATTACCCTGCCTTGTGACAAAACACAGTGAGTACATTTTTATTTACTCTAATACTCTTATTCTTATGACATATATTTGTGATTGTCACGGTTGGCATGACATTGGTGAATGAACCACATTCAGGACTGTGAATTTTTGTTTGTTGCTTAAAGTTTTGAGAACAATTCAAAATCCCTACAGGCATGAGGTGTCTGGATTCATTGGAACAAATTGAAAGACCACTGGTGGGCCAGGGGGTAGAAGCCTTTATTTAACAATGAAAATATTCACAAACCCATTATCTTTATTCTTGGCCACTACAATGGGGATGGTCAGTTGTAGTTAACCCATATCAGCGTGACCTGTGGGATCTTGAAATAAAGTATATCTGTGAGCTTTTTTTTTTATATGGTATAGGAAGATTTGTTATTATTGCATTACTATATTCCATATATTCCCTCTGCTTCATTATTTGTATATCACCCAGTATAGCCAATATTCTTGCTAAACAGTTTTTTAACACTTGGTGTAGAATACCGTATATACTCGAGTATAAGCCGTCCCGAATATAAGCCGAGGCACCTAATTTACCACAAAAAACTGGGAAAACTTATTGACTCGAGTATAAGCCACGGGTGAGAAATGCAGCAGCTACTGTAAGTGAAAAAGAGGGCCAACAATGCCCATCTGCAGCTGCATGCCTCCCTGTGTCCATTGCATACCTTCCCTGTGTCCATTGCAGCCTCCCTATGTCCATTGCAGCCTCCCTATGTCCATTGCATACCTTCCCTGTGTCCATTGCAGCCTCCCTATGTCCATTGCAGCCTCCCTATGTCCATTGCATACCTTCCCTGTGTCCATTGCAGCCTCCCTATGTCCATTGCAGCCTCCCTATGTCCATTGCATACCTTCCCTGTGTCCATTGCAGCCTCCCTATGTCCATTGCAGCCTCCCTATGTCCATTGCATACCTTCCCTGTGTCCATTGCAGCCTCCCTATGTCCACTGCATACCTTCCCTGTGTCCATTGCATACCTTCCCTGTGTCCATTGCATACCTTCCCTGTGTCCATTGCATACCTTCCCTGTGTCCATTGCATACCTTCCCTGTGTCCATTGCAGCCTCCCTGTGTCCATTGCATGCCTTCCCTGTGTCCATTACATCCTCCCTGTGTCCATTGCATGCCTTCCCTGTGTCCATTGCATGCCTTCCCTGAGTCCATTGCATGCCTTCCCTGAATCCATTGAAGCCTCCCTGTGTCCATTGCATGCCTTCCCTGAGTCCATTGAAGCCTCCCTGTGTCCATTGCATGCCTTCCCTGTGTCCATTACATCCTCCCTGTGTCCATTGCATATCTTCCCTGTGTCCATTGAAGCCTTCCCTGAGTCCATTGAAGCCTCCCTGTGTCCATTGCAGCCCTTCCCTGCGTCCATTGCAGCCCTTCTCTGTGTCCATTGCAGCCTCAGTGTGCTGATCTGCCTACCTGATCAGCCCGTGTCATGCAGTCAGACGGCGGCCATTCCAGTGCACAAAACCCGTGCCTCCTCCTCAGCCGTGATAGGCTGAACATTCAGTTTTCCAGAAGTCATTGTTCAGTGTTCCGCCTATCACGGACATCCTCTCATCCTCGTCCGTGGGATGAGGACGAGAGGACATCCGTGATAGGCGGAACACTGAACACTGACTCACTGCTGGGAAACTGAGTGTTCCCCTATCACGGACGAGGACGAGGAGGCGGCGCGGCTTTTGTACACTGGTCGGCTGCCGTCTGAGCATTACACACGGGCTCATCAGGTAGGCAGATGGCAGTGACTCAAGTATAAGCCGAGGGGGCACTTTCAGCACAAAAAAATGTGCTGAAAAACTCGGCTTTTACTCAAGTATATACGGTAATTTGTAATAACATTCACCTGGACAGTGTATGTTTTCTAGGCCACGGGCATAGCTAGAGCTAGAAAAGGTCAACACCATAGACTTTCCTGAAATAACAGGATAGTTACCGATATGTGTTGTCCACCTAGACAAAGGGAACACAATTCATTGTCACTCTTATATTAAGAGGGTGAAGAAATTTAACACAGATAATTTTGTAAAAAAATTTCCTGCTGTAATGTTTATGTAGGTCTGACATTAAGAATGCATTCTCCAATCAACAGAAGTGAGTATCTCTCTCTCTCTCTCTCTCTCTCTCTCTCTCAAAACACAAAAATGTACAATTGAGTAAGAGTTCCCCCTTAACCACTTGCCGACCAGCTGCCGTCGTTATACGGTGGCAGGTCAGCACATTCCCGCAAATCGCCATAGGTGTACGTTGGCTCCCGCTGTACAGCGGGGATACGATGCACGTGGCTGGCAGCCGCGATGTCCGCCAGCCTCCCGCAATCACGGGGACAAGAGCCCAGAATGGGGATCTGTAAATGTAAACACACAGATCCCCGTTCTGACAGGGGAGTTAGAGAGAGATCTACTGTTCCTAGTGGTTAGGAACAGCGATCTTTCTCCTTGTCCAGTCAGCCCAGCCCCCATACAGTTATAAACACACCCAGGAAACACACTTTACCCCTTGATCGCCCCCTAGTGTTAATCCCTTTCCCTGCCAGTGACATTTATACAGTAATCAGTGGCTATTTTTATCGCAATATCGCACATATAAAAAAAATGGCCTGGTCATTGAGAGGGAAAATCTTCTGGTCTGTAAGTGGTAAAGGTGAACAGATGTTGTGCGCTGATTCCTTTGTGTGGGGAAGAGAAGAGTCCTTGAATTGAAGGTATCTAGAATCTTCAGCTAGCTATGCAGGGGCCCAAAGATGTTGCTGTGGAATGGTGACCAGCAATGAACAATAGCATAAGCAAAATGTTTTCCAGAGGAGGGCCTTTAATTCGGAAAGGGTAGGGTAAAGCTGTCTGCATGTAGTGTCTTTATGTGCTTTGCATAGAGTGGGCTTCTGCCTGATCACCTGAGGACACCAAGGCTCAGGGAGATAGGATGTCCCTGAACAGGCTCTTGAAGAATATGAAACCATTTGAAGATGCCTGGCTGTGCACCTGAGGACCCAGGGATTGAGCAGAGTCTGTGTGGGTATAGATAAGTGTGACCCCGGATAGTCACTCTATCGATGAGAAACTGTTAATTGCAGATCTGCCTCCAGGAATCAGGCTCACTCACGGAAAACCCCTACGTGCCATCCAGGCTGTGGAGACTGCTCACACCAACCATGGGAGCCTAGAAATCACGTACCTGGTAGCAGAGCCTGATGTGATGAGGAAGGCCTCTCTTACACAGGGCCCCTGATAGTGTAGACAGGAGGTGCAGGAGTACAGAGTGGCACGAGTGCCCCGTATGTCTTGCTAGCAGCAAGGCAGATGTCCACACTGAGCAGGAGATGTCGTCAGATGGCTCCAGCAAGCAGGCTGGCAACTGGTACTGGTGGCAGCAGGCAGAGTAGCAGAGTCAGGCAGGCCGGGTAATACACAGACAGGATGGATTGGGTACAGGGCACAGGCAGGAGTGTGCTCAGGAAAAAAGCCAGGTGTGGAACTGATCAGTAAAGCAGGAGCCAATGGAGCAAACAGAAGCAGAGGTCAGGGGACAAGTTGAGGTTGATGCAGGTGGCATTCAGAGAATGGTCAGGACAAGACAGGTCAGCAACTGGAAGCAGGATACAGATTTACAGGGTTACAGGTTACACGGGAGGCTGAAGACAAAGCAGCACTGATCCTGAGCACTGGCCGAGTTTAAAAAAAAAAAGTTTGGTGCCAGCATCTGTCCATAGCTCCCAATTGTCCCTGATTTTGAAAAACTGTCCCTGATTTGGAACAAAGTCCCTCTGTCCATCTTTCCTCCTCATTTGTCCCTCATTTTGTTCTGCTTTATATACAGTGGTTTTATATAAAATGCACTACTTATCTATCAAAATGTGCTAAATCTTTCATTCAATTTCTAAATTGCTGCATCTGTAAACTCCAGAATTCAGTATATAGGAATCGTTGCGGTAAAAAAAGCACTTGTGGGTTTAAGCAATCATTTACAATATTTTGTACAATTCTCCTTTAAGGGCGGTGTGACAGGGGTTGTGTCCTATACCTACATACTTTCGCTAATAGGTGTCCCTAATTCCCATCTCAAAAAGTTGGGAGGTATGATCTGTCACAGGTGCATGCAAGTATGCGCATATGCACTAGCTAGTGCCCAAGTCCTGCAAGCACAAAAGGGAACGTGTTTTAGCCTGTGCACAGAAGGCCTTTCCTTACACTAGCCTCTTGCTCCTGTAGATGCAGGCCTCTAGTCCCAAAAAGTGAGACCCTCTCCAGACTGTTCTATTTATTGGCTCACCCAGAACTCTTCTCTCTCCAGCCAGCTGGAACTTGTAGTTTGTAGCAGCACTAAATGAAATCCCTGATTTCCGGACTACATATCCCACAAATCCCTGCTCTTCAGTGAGGAAATGATGCCATGATCCCCAGGCTGAACACTAGTGGGAACAAAGTTCAATGCAATATATGTTAAAGAATGTCCCATAATGGCAAAAGCGAAATAGCCAGCATTCGGCTACCTCCTTCCCCCCACTTGAAATCATTGGTCCTCCAAAGAGGTGGGAACTTCACAAAGTATTGTTCAACTGGTAGCTAATAGTAAAGCTAACATATGAGTGTTAGCCCGTTTGGTTCCAGCATCTGTCACAGGTGCACGCAAATATGCACATATGCATTACCTAGTGCCCAAGTCTTGCAAGCACAAAAGGGAAAATGTTTTAGCCTATGCATAGAAGGCTGTTCCTTACACTAGCCTCTTGCTCTTGTAGCTGCAGGCCTCTAATCCCAAAAAAAGCAAAACCCTCTCCAAACTGTTCTATTTATGGGCTCACCCAGAACGCTTCTCTCTCCAGCCCCCTGGAACTTGTTGTTTGTAGCAGCACTTGATCTATTGAAATCCCTGATTTCCAGATTACATATCCTACAATTCCCTGCTTTCAGTAGTGGTCTCTTTCTCTGCAGTCAGAAAATGACGTCATGATCCCCAGGCTGAACACTAGTGGGAACAAAGCTCAATGCAATCTATGTTAAAGAATGTCCCATGATGGAAAAAGCAAAATAGTCAGCATTTGGCTACCTCCTCCCCCCACTTGAAATCGTTGGTCCTCCAAAGAGGTGGGAACTTCACAAAGTATTGTTCAACTGGTAGCTAATAGTAAAGCTAACATATAAATTATAACAACATCAACCATAACTTGATTTCACAAGCAATTTGCATACATCAGGTAATGTTTTTCATACATCAGGTAATGTACATACATCAGGTAAATTACATCAGTAATAACATTTACCTGGAGAGTTATTCTTCTAGGCCGTGGCATAGCTAGAGCTAAAAAAGGTCAACACTGAATACTGAAATAATAGGATAGTTACTGACACTGTGCTGTCCACCTAGACAAAGGGAATACAATTCATTGTCATTCTTTTATTAACCACTTCAGCCCCGGAAGGATTTCCCCCCTTCCTGACCAGAGCACTTTTTGCGATTCGGCACTGCGTCGCTTTACTTGACAATTGCGCGATCATGCAACGTGGCTCCCAAACAAAATTGTTGTCCTTTTTTCCCCACAAATAGAGCTTTCTTTTGGTGGTATTTGATCACCTCTACGGTTTTTATTTTTTGTGCTGTAAACAAAAAAAAGAGCGACAATTTTGAAAAAAAAGCAATATTTTTTACTATAATAAATATCCCCCAAAATATATAAAAAAACATTTTTTTCCCTCAGCATATTCTTCTACATATTTTTGTTAAAAAAAAAAAAAAAATCGCAGTAAGCGTTTATTGATTGGTTTGCACAAAAGTTATAGTGTCTACAAAATAGGAGATAGTTTTATGGCATTTTTATTAATTTTTTTTTTTTTTTACTAGTAATGGCGGCATCAGCGATTTTTATCATGACTGCAACATTATGGTGGACAGATCGGACACTTTTGGCGCTATTTTGGGACCATTCACATTTATACAGCGATCAGTGCGATTAAAAATGCACTGATTACTGTGTAAATGTGACTGACAGCGAAAGGGTTAACCAGGAGGTGTCGCTGTAGGGGTTAAGTGTGTCCTAGGGAGTGATTCTAACTGTGGGGGGGCGTGGCTATGTGTGACACGACACTGATCACCTCTCCCGATCACAGGGAGCTGTGATCAGTGTCCTGTCACTAGGCAGAATGGGGAAATACTTGTTTACACAAGCATTTCCCCGTACTTCCCCTCCGTGAGATGATCGCGGGTATCCCCGCGGACATCGAATCCACAGGACCCGCAGTCGGCCTAACGGAGCTCGCGGTGGGCGCGCGCGCGCCTACTATCCGTACCTCACGAGATCACGTACAGTTATGTGATTTCGTGCAGAGGAGCCAACCTGCCGCAGTAAAACTGCGGCGGCTGGTCTGCAAGTGGTTAAGAGGGTGAAGAAACTCATTACAGATAACATTGTATTAATCTTTTCTTCTGTAATGTTTATCTAGGTCTGACATTAAGAATGCTTCTTCCAACCAACATAAGTGAGTATCTATATCGCACCACCCTGTAGGGGCTGTTGGAAGATACTGTAACTGTCCCCAAAGGTTGCCCTGACCTTACAAGCCTTCCGACACCTCTGACACCCTGGGATTTGACATTATTCAAGGAAAGATTACAAATTCACAAGACACCCAAGCAATATCAGAAAATCGCAAATGGATACTTTACTGGATATTACTGAGTCAACAATGGAAAGAAATGTAGAATATGTTTTTTTTTTTTTTTTTGTTTTTATCAAAGTACAGTTTTTAGCAAAAACAAGCTACAGAGATATACAAAAAATGGCAGTCACTGTAAACCTGGCGCTATAAAACAACAGATCTAATGGAGACCCATGACCCCAGGTACAAGAAGGGGAAGAATACTTTTTGTCAATCAGCTCCCTCTAAGCCCCGATGCCACGGGCATGAATAAAAAAAAAATATAAAAATGTACAATCTGAGTAAGAGTGAAGGTGAACAGATGTTGTGGGCTGATTCATTTGTGTGGGGGGAGAGAAGAGTCCTTAAATTGACGATATCCAGAATCTTCAGCTAGCTATGCAGGAGCCAAAAGATGTTGCTGTGGAATGGAGACCAGCAATGGTCAATAGCATAAGCAAAGTGTTTTCCCAGCCGAGGACCTTTAATGTGGAAAGGGTAGGGTAAAGGTGTCTGCATGCAGTGTCTTTGTGTGTAATACTTAGGGTGGGCTTCTCCCTGCTCACCAATCCTGAGGATGCCAAGGCTCAAGGAGATAGGATGTCCTGGAACATACTCTTGAGGAATCTTCAGCCAGTTCATGATGCCTGGCTGTGCACCTGACGACCCAGGGATTGAGCAGTGTCTGTGTGGGTGTAGATGATAGTGCTCCCCGGATAGTCAGTCTGCCAATGAGAAGCTGGTATTTGTAAATCTGCCTCCAGGAAAAAAGCTCCCTCGCGGAACCCCCCCCCCAAGCCTTAAGTTGGGTTCACACCAACCAGGGGAGCCTAGCCTCTCGCTCCAGGCCATGAGTCCCAAGAGAGCGTACCCCCCCATACTGTTCTATTTATCTGCTCCCCCAGAATTCTTCTCTCTCCAGCCAGCTAAAACTTAGTTTGCAGCAGCAGTAGATCCATTGAAATCCTGGCTTTCCAGACTATGTGTCCTTTCAAATTTGGCTGTTAGTGAATGTAACGAATACGAATTTATCCGAAATAACAAATGCCACATCGAAACAAATGGAATGGAAAAAATGTATAATAAAACATTTTTATTGTAATTTATTATTATTAATTAGATACATTCCATTCGTTTAGATGCAGCATTCATTATTTCAGATAAATCGTAACTTTGGATAAATTCGTATTCGTTACGTTCACTAACAGCCAAATTTGAAAGGAAATTCCAATACCTATAATTTAATAGCTAGTAATAGTTAAGTTATTATTTCAGATTTTCGAATCTGATGTTTCAAATTTCTAATTTTTTTCGAATTCCAGTATGTACAATTTTTTTTCGAATATACGATTTTTTTTTCGAATTTCCGAATTTACGATTTTTTTCGAATTTCCGAATTTTTTCGAATTTACAAATTTTTGGAATTTACAAATGTTCGAATATTCCAGTTTACGAATATTTAGAACAGTTTGTGAAATGGGTTTTTGTTAATTCGGACGTCTACGAATTAAAGAATTTGCCGAAATTCGTTAAAAAATTAATTCGGAAAGAAACAAATTGCACATGTCACAGTGTCGCATGATGGCAAAAATGAAATAGCCAGCACTTGGCTACATCTATCTATCTATAGTGGATATAAAAATTAAAAGGTCATGTTTCTGTGATGTAAAAAAATGAGACAAAGATAAATAGTTTCTGAATTTTTTCCACATTTAATGTGACTTATAAATTGTACAACTCAACTGAAAGACAAACTGAAATCTTTTAGGAGGGGGAAGTAAAAATAAAAAAACTAAAATAATGTGGTTGCATAAGTGTGCACACCTTCTTAACTGGGAATGTAGCTTTGTTCAGAATTAAGCAATCATATTCAAAGTCATGTTAAATAGGAGTCAGTACACACCTGCCATCATTTAACGTGCCTCTGATTAACCCCAAATAAAGTTCAGCTGTTCTAGTAGGTCTTTCCTGACATTTTCTTAGTTGCATCCTACAGCAAAAGCCATGGTCCGCAGAGAGTTTCCAAAGCATCAGACTTATCTCATTGTTAAAAGGTATCAGTCAGGAGAAGGGTACAAAAGAATTTCCAAGACAATAGATATACCATGGAACACAGTGAGGACAGTCATCATCAAGTGGAGAAAATATGGCACAACAATGACAATACCAAGAAGTGGACGTCCCTCCAAAATTGATTAAAAAACTAGAAGAAAACTGGTCTGGGAGGCTGCCAAGAGGTCTACAGCAACATTAAAGAAACTACAGGAATATCTGGCAAGTACTGGCTGTGTGGTACATGTGACAATAATCTCCCGTATTCTTCATATGTCTGGGCTATGGGGTAGGGCGGCAAGACGGAAGCCTTTTCTTAAGAAAAAAACATCCAAGCCCGGATAAATTTAGCAAAAACACATCTGAAGTCTTCCAAAGGCATTTGGGAAAATGTGTTATGGTCTGATGAAACCAAGGTTGAACTTTTTGGCCATGTTTCCAAAAGATATGTTTGGCGCAAAAACAAAACTGCATATCACCAAAAGAACACCACACCCACAGTGAAGCATGGTGGTGGCAGCATCATGCTTTGGGGCTCATTTTCTAAAGCTGGAACAGGGGCCTTAGGCAAGGTAGAGGGAATTATGAACAGTTCCAAATACCAGTCAATATTGGCACAAAACTTTCAGGCTTCTGCTAGAAAGCTGAACATGAAGAGGAACTTCATCTTTCAGAATGACAACGACCCAAAGCATACATCCAAATCAACAAAGGAATGGCTTCACCAGAAGAAGATTAAAGTTTTGGAATGGCCCAGCCAGAGCCCAGACCTGAATCTGGGATGATCTGAAGAGGGATGTGCACAGGAGATGCCCCCGCAATATGACAGATTTGGAGTGTTTTTGCAAAGAAGAGAAGTCAAGATGTGCCATGCTGATAGACTTATACCCAAAAAGACTGAGTGCTGTAATAAAATTAAAAGGTGCTTCAACAAAGTATTAGTTTAAGGGTGTGCACACTTCTGCAACCATATTATTTTCGTTCATAAATTTTACTTCCCTCCACCTAAAAGATTTCAGTTTGTTGTTCAACTGAGTTGTACAGTTTCTAGGTTACATTAAGACCCCTTTCACACTGGGGCTCTTTGCAGGCGCTATAATGCTAAAAATAGCACCTGCAAAGCGCGCTGAAATAGCCGCTGCTATCTCTCCAATGTGAAAGCCCCGAGGGTGCGCTAGCTGGACAGTAAAAAAAAGTCCTGCTAGCAGCATCTTTGGAGCGGTGAAGTAGCCGTGTATACACTGCTCCTAAACCGCTCCTGCCCATTGAAATCAATGGGGCAGCGCGGCTACACCACCAGCATAGCGCTGCTGCACCAGTGCTTTGCGGTGGTTTTAACCCTTTCTCAGCTGCTAGCAGGGGGTAAAAGCACCCCGCTAGCGGCCGAATAGCGCCGCAAAATTGACGGTAAAGCGCCGCTAAAAATGGCGGCGCTTTACCGCTGACGCACCCACCGCCCCAGTATGAAAGGGGCCTAAAGGTAGAAAAAGTTCTGAAATTATTTATCTTTGTCTTATTTTTTAACATCACAGAAACCTGACATTTTAACAGGGTTGTGTGGATTTTTATATCCATTGAATCTATCTGTCTGTCTATCATTTAATAACATTTATCTCATGCTTCACTTGTAGAAATATGTTGTGCTGGGATCCTTTAAAGCAAGTATTCCTTGACAGGTAAGAGCCAATTCTCCTCTATTTACTACTAAATTTAACATGCTAGCTACCAGTTAAAAATGTTTTAAATTACAGCAACTATTTATGTTTTAAATAAACCTGTGGTCTGTCCATGCAGCTTAACGTAACAGGTTCACTACTTTAATGGTGGCCCCACCAGCTTCACACTCACATCTTCCCTTCACATCATCGATGTTCTGCGTTCCGATTGCTGGCAGTGGAAAAAGGAAGGCCTGTGTGACTTGAAGCTTACACAGGTCTGCACTCTCTGCCTGTCCCCAAAGCCTGGGAAGCTGAGCAGCCAGTTAGCAAACTCCAGCGCTTTCCCATGGGAATTATTCAATAGACCTTGAATTATAGAAGTGGAAGTATTAGCAACTGGTAGAACTGCCCTTAAAGTGAACCTGTTCCTTTTCTCTGCATGGAAAGAACACAAATACACTTCAAGTAGAGTGGAATGTACAAATACTTTTAGGCTCCATTCACATCAATGCGTTCTTTTTATGCTTTTTGCAGAAACACAAAACATGGGTTCCTATGGAACACGTTCACATCAATGCATTTTTGAGCCTCTGCATATTTGGAAAGGGTCAGGGACTTTTTTAAATGCTAAACGCTGCTTATTTGGTTCAATAGACTTTAATAGAGAAGCTGCAGAAAAGCACGTAGTTCGTTTTTACAGCATTTTTACCTCTATTTGCCGCATTTAGAAATCTGCCCAACAAATTTGCCATATAAAAAAAAAAAAAAAAAAAAAAAAAAGCATAAAAAAAATACAAATTGCTGCAAAATCAAGATAAAAAAACACGCAAAAAACACAGCAAAAAGCACTGCAGAAACGCTCAAAAGCAACATGCATAATTATAAATGGAGCCTGATGCCGCGTAGAAACAACGAGCGGACTTTTCGACCGGACTGGTCCGACTGACTTTTGGCGGACTTCCAACGGACTTTCCGAATGAACGGACTTGCCTACACACAATCACACCAAAGTTAGACGGATTCGTACGTGATGACTAAAATAAGGAAGTTGATAGCCAGTAGCAACTGCCCTGGGCATTGTGGTATCATGTGAGCTGGGGGCACACCTCAAGGAGATTGGGGGTGCTGATTTGTACTGTGAGGGGGAATTATGGGGGCAACAGGGGGTAAGAATTGTTTTAGCAGGGAGAGTTTAGGGGGGTTTTGCTAGGAGTGATTTGGCAGGGATTTGTGTTGTGAGGGGGTATGGGAAGGAGGATTTGTGCTGGGAGGAGGGATTTGGGGGGGTTGTGCTAGAAGAGATCATATGGTGGAGGGGGGATTTGTGCTAGGAGGGGATTTTTTTTTTGTGTGTCTGGGAGGTGAGCTTTTGGAGTGGGGGGGAGGATTTGTGCTCAGAGGGGAAATTTGAAATTATAGTGAGGAAGCTGGTACATAGCAAAGACCAATTACGGGCCAATTCAAACCACCTGACCTAAGCTTAAAGTCTAAGGTTGGGTTCACATTTAAGCTGCATGCAGCTCACGGCAGGGGTCCGATGCGTCCCTGTTCTCAGTTTTAGGGATGAATCAGGGGCGAATTCTTGGCTGAATTCGGTCCTGAAACAGATCCAAAGATGCACAGCACTCCTGTGCAAGCTGCTCCACAGCCAGCCACCCCAGAGATATGAGAACCAGCTCCATAGAAGGCCGGTCACAATCTCCTGTCATGTGAATTGGATGCGGGGAAAGCCGCATCCATTTCGCACTAGTGTGAACCCAGCCTAAGAAGTGCATCATTGGTAGTTGGTGGAGAATGACCACATTAATTGTCATTTTGTTGGTTGGGTTTGCAACAAATCCATACTCAACTAGAAGCCACAGCTCACCGCTAGTTTTCTGTTGATGTTCCATTGATTGTGCCTCAATCTTAGTATATAAATCATTTATCCAGCAACAAGCATTGTGGACCTGTTTGATTTTTATATCTGAAATGTGCACTATGTTATCTATGAGAGAACTGTATCCAGTGAAATAACACTTTTTTTCTGCCTTCAGAATGTTGTATGAGACACCAGAAGTTACTAAACCCAAGTGAGTTGTTTTTTTCTCCCTTATTACACAATTTTATCCAGATTTTCTCAGTTCATAGAGTCAAAAGGAAAAGCTCCAACAGAAGGGTAACATCTTCTTAAACTCAGTAGTAAACATAGCCTGCAAGGGGGTTAAGATAGACATTAGGGCTGTCCTGTAACAGCAACTTTTGATTTGTCTTTTGGGCGCTGCCTTTCATGGTCCTAATCCTCAGCAAATTGTCCAGGATGTTCTTTCAATTATAAAAGTAATTCACTCGTCTTGCTTTTGTCCTACTTAGTGCCCCACCATACACTAATCTAATTATGGTCTCAAGCATTGCTGGTTATACCTTCATCACATCCTATGAAAGTATCAGTGCACTAGTGAGTACAGTCTATGCCAGAAACTCTGTCCTAGGGCTTGCAGGCCCACTTTTATTTAAACAGAAAGAAAAGTCCAACAAAACAGTTGCCTGTGCAGGGGTTTCCACATTAAACATGAAATGAAATGCTATTCTCTTCTGGCTCTCTAGCAGCAACATTGATCAGACCCTGTGCCTTAGTTCTCCAGAATGACAAACACGGCACCCTGTGTTCATTGTATAAACTTTGTACCTCTGACTCTTGCACTCTCAACTGTCTCACCATTTTCTCACTTTTGCAGCTCTCTACTGCTCTCACTCTCTAGCTTAGTACATCTGTTCCATTACAGACTGCACCTGCTCCAGCAAAACCTGGACTCAGGATTGGAGGTTTCTTTCCTCCAAGCTCCAAACCCTAATCTGGGACTTACAAATCCCGGAGAAAACTAAAAGATTTGTTTCCTCTGCATTAAACAGCATTTTTGGAGCCCCTCGATCTGCATGCTTAAGGCCCCTTTCACACAGGCTGTCCAATCAGATCAGCCTGTCAGTTTTTCAGGTGGACCTGATTGGACCTTGTAGTCTCCCCTATGGAGCGACGGATGTCAACGGTGACACGTCTGCTGACACCCGCTATCCGATCTGATCCTGCCCTCAAAATCAAGACGGATGGTGGTCCTACTTTCCATCCATCTAGCGGATCGAATGAAAACTCGCAGGCAGTCCGTTTTCACCAGATTTCCCCATATAGGAGAGTAGGACTGTGTCCACCTCCGCTCTGCACAGTAAGCAGAGGCGGACCTGTCATCTGCCTGCTCAGCAGGGATCAGCGGAGCGATCTCCCACTGAGCAAGCGGATTCTGCAAAACTGAGGCGCCCGTGTGAAAGGGGCCTAAGAATCCTGTGTAGTTTTCAGTTCTTTTCTTACAGTGTCAAGGCCGAGCACTGCCACACAAGTTTGTAACATTTCTGCAAGGTACAGTATGTTGGTGTTATCACAGCTGCTTCACAGGTTCATCTTCATGGAAGTCACTTCCTTGTTTATTCTCAAGATAGGATTGCAAAATGCTTGTTTCACCTTGCTTCATCTCTTTTGGATTTCATAATTGTTCTGGATTGGCTTAGCTTTGTTGTTTTCAGATGCTCATTTCTGCCATCTACTGAATGTGGCAATGTCACACTGCATCTGGTGACCTTGCCTTACCTGAACCTGCCTTACCTGAACTTAAAGTGCATCTACTTCCAAAAACAAAAATATAAATATACTGCAGCTTAAAAGTCATCAGATGTTGTCAAATAACAGGTGGACCAAACAAATACAAATGCACACATTCAGGCCCGGATTCACTCCCTTTGCCGCCCCAAGGCCGGGTACTTCAATGCCGCCCCCCCCTTCCCACACACACACACCACCATTCTCATCCGTTATCGATGACTGCTACAATAGATCTATTAAAAACATATTTCCACACACGAGAACACTGAAAATATCTGGCTTTATTTGACTCTCATGACTTGTCTCTTCTCCTCATGTCACGTCACTGGTCACAGTCTCAGAGACCCCCACTCCCAGCCGCGCAGTCGGCGCAGAGGAGGGTAATGATCCGCTGCCACTGTGCCATCAAATGCTGCCACTGTGCCAAACGTTGTCACTGTGCCCATCAAACGCTGCCAGTGTGCCCATTACATTTTAAAACTTTCCACTTTTCCAGTTCTACATATGGGGTGCAGGAGCCAGGGAAGGAGAAAGAAGACCTACCTTGTCCTCCTGGCCAGCTCAGCTCCGAATCTGATCAATTCCTCCACACTGCTGCTGCTAGTTTCACTTGACCCCCCTCCACTCCGCGCCATGGTCAGACTCCTCATACCGAGGCCTCTGTTCCTCCGAGTCCGATCACGCTTGCTTGCAGGCAGCATAGAAAGGGGCGGGGCCAGAGCGTCAGTGGAGCTCAAGGCCCCGCCCACCCGCAGCCCACTCGTTTAATCAAAAAAAAAGCAGCAATGGCACTGTGTGTTGCTCATGCCGACTGTCTGTGACAGACAGTGGGGATTTTCAGTGCAGATTTGCGGGCAGTGCATGCGGCGCCGCCCCTGCACCACTGCCTCCCCGAGGCCTGGCCTCGGTGGCCTTGTGGGAAATCCAGCCCTGCACACATTAAATATCCAGATGTAGCATGTAAAACTCAAACAGAACAAAACGGAAGCACCCTATAGCATAATCATGTTTTTATTTAGAATAATAAAAAAAGTAACCACTAAACCTCACTTTTGATAAGTGCACAAACAGCACATTCAAATATATATTCCTAAACAAGACACCAGTTTTTGCAATGGTGATCCAATAGGAAAAGCCTTCAAAGGACAGTGTGACTACATACTATATTAAGGGTTTGCAAGCAAATCACTACCTATGCATTACATCATTCTGAATTCATTAGGAGCAGCTGGAATAGATGTATGGAAATTCAGTGCATCTGGAAAGTTTTCACAGCGCTTCACTTTTTCCACATTTTTTAATTTTACAGCCTTATTCCAAAATTTATTAAATTCATTATTTTCCTCAAAATTCTACAAACAATACAGCATAATGACAACGTGAAAGAAGTATGTTTGAAATCTTTGCAAATGTATTAAAAAAAAAAAAAAAACAATAAAAACAAAAAAAAAATTATATGTACATATACATTTACAGCCTTTGCCCTGACACTCCAAATTGAGCTCAGGTGCATCCTGTTTCCACTGATCATCCTTGAGATGTTTCTACAAAAGGATTGGAGTCCACCTGTGGCAAATTCAGTTGATTGGACATGATTTGGAAAGGCACACACCTGTCTATATAAGGTCCTACAGTTATCAGTGCGTGTCAGAGCACAAACCAAGCCATGAAATCCAAGGAATTGTCTGTAGACCTCCGAGACAGGATTGTATCGAGGTACAGATCTGGGGATGGGTACAGAAAAATGTCTGCAGCATTGAAGGTCCCAATGAGCACAGTGGGCTCCATCATCCATAAGTTTGGAACCACCAGGACTCTTCCTGGAGCGGGCCGTCCAGCGATCGGGGGAGAAGTGCCTTAGTCAGGGAGGTGATAAAGAATCTGATGGTCACTCTAACAGAGCTCCAGTGTTTCTCTGTGGAGAGAGGAGAACCTTCCCGAAGAACAATCATCTCTGCAGCACTCCACCAATTAGGCATGTATGGTAGAGTGACCAGAGGGAAGCCAATTCTCAATAAAAAACACATGACAGCCCACCCGGAGTTTGCCAAAAGGCACCTGAAGGACTCTCAGACCATGAGAAACAAAATTCTCTGGGCTGAAGAAATGTCATGTCTGAAGGAAACATGGCAGCACTCATCACAGCCACAGGGTGGATAAAAATCAATGATTTAAAAAAGAAAAAAAAAAAAAAGAAATCGGATTTTTTTTTTGAATTATTTTTTTTTTTTTTATTATTATTATTTAAATTGGATTTTTTTATTTCATTTGTATTTTTTTTATTTTTATTACATTTATTTTAATAAAAATAAATTTTTATTAAAATCTATCTAAAGATAGTTTTCTATTTAAAGTGGAGTTCCACCCAAAAAAGGAACTTCCACTTTTTTGGATTCCACCCCCCCTCCGGAGTCCCATTTGGACCTTTCAGCGGGGAGGAGGGACCAGATACCTGTCTAATACAGGTATTTGCTCCCACTTCCTGGCATAGGTCACTGCGGTGATCACGGTGACCTACGCCACTTCCGGCACCTACTCTGTCCCCCCCTGCTGTCTTCTGGGAGACACACAGGTCCCAGAAGACAGCAGGGACCAGCAAAGACGTGGAGCACGACTCGCACATGCGCAGTAGGGAACCGGGAAGTGAAGCTGCACGGATTCTCTTCCTGATTCCCTTACCGAGGATGGCGGCAGCAGCAGCCGAGAGCCGACGGACAGATTGGCTTTGGCTGTCGACATCGCGGGCTCCCTGGACAGGTAAGTGTCCATGTATTAAAAGTCAGCAGCTGCAGTATTTGTAGCTGCTGGCTTTTAATATTTTTTTTTCGGCGGACCTCCTCTTTAAGATACATTAATAATTTAGTTTATTCAGCATGAAATGGAGCTTAGTTGTGTAGCATGAGGCTGTATATTCTGCGATATTTACATTTTTGGCAAACTCATTCAATGAGTCCAAGCTCTACAAGCTGAGATAACATGCACTGCATTGATGCATTCACACAATTTCACAATAATCATGAGATAAAATGAAGTTCAGGAATATTCCTTTATCCCATTGTTTTGCAAATATATGTACACTACAAACCGCATGATTGAATCGGTTCTGATATCGCTGTTTTACTAACCTGACCACTTATCATTCCAAAAAGGAAACGACCAGCAAGAATAAGTCCTTATATTTAAAGGGCACCTGTCATTTCAGATCCTTCATGGCAGCACCTGTTAGCGGGCATCCACTCACCTGCTGCTGCCATGTCCCTCACCTTGATGTGCCACTGCCGCATCACCAGCCATCCCATTAAAGTGAATGGGACTGTCGTGAGCCAACAGCGGGTCAGAGGAGGAGCCGCTGCAGGACAAAGATGACAGTTGTTCTTTAAAAGTTATGACTTAAATCAAGTTGATTGAAACAAGCCTTTTACTAGTGATTTAAATCATGATTTAAATCAAATCCACCCTACTTGGCCAATACCATCCTTACAGTGAAGCATGATGGTGGCAGCATCATGCTGTGGGGATGTTTTTCAGCATCAGGAACTGGGAGACTAGTCAGGATTGAGGGAAAGATGAATACAGCAATGTACAGAGACATCCTTGATGAAAACCTGCTCCAGAGCACTCTAGACCTCAGACTGGGTCAAAAGGTTTATCTTCCAACAGGAAAATGACCTTAAGCACACAGCCAAGATAATAAAGGAATGGCTACAGGACAACTCTGTGAATGTCCTTGAGTGGCCCTGCCAGAGTCCAGGCTTGAACCCAATTGAACATCTCTGGAGAGATCTGAAAATGAATGTGCACCGACGCTCCCCATCCAACCTGATGGAGCTTGAGAGGTCCCGCAAAGAAAAATGGGAGATACCTCCCAAACATAATTGTGCTAAGCTTGTAGAATCAAATTTAAAAAGACTTGAGGCTGTAATTGGTACCAGAGATGCTTCAACAAAGTATTAAGCAAAGGCTGTGAATACTTACTGTATACAGTATATATGTGATTTTTTTTTTTTATTCTTAATACATTTGCAAAGATTTCAAACAAACTTATTTCTTGTTGTCATTATGGGTTATTGTTTGTAGAATTTTGAGGAAATAATTTAATCCATTTTGGAATAAAGCTGTAGCATAACAAAATGTGGAAAAAGTGAAGCGCTATGAATACTTTCCAGATGCACTGTGCATATTTCAACATGCATAAAAATACTGTTTCTACACCCTTGAAGTGTAAGTTGTAGTGGTCCAGTGGTGGCCTGTCCATGCAGGGCGCAGCCCCCTAATCAACGTGCCCAGCCCCTAATCTACATGCAGGGCACCAGATGCACGGATTTCAATTGGGCTTTTTTTTTTAAGCAAATGATTAGAGCCTGAGGCTCTAAATGGCTTCAAAAAAGGGTAGGCTCAGGGCACAGAGCCCACCCAGTTGTGTGACAATAATGAATATCCGCTATTGTCTTCCCGATTCCTGGTTGGTTTGCTGCCCCCCCCCCCTCCCCAAAATATTGAGCACCAGTCGCCACTGTAGTGTTCACTGCTTTTCCTTATGTTAAATAAAAACAAGATTACTTTATGTAGTACTACCCCTGAAGAGCCGCTGGTACTATTGGGTCTTCTGATGTTGGCCTCAACCATCTTAAACCCCTCAGCCACTCTGACACCCCCAGATGAGTATACAAACACTATCTTTTACAGGGAGCTTCCAATAAGAAAGAAACACAATGTTGTCTTGGATAGGAATTTCATGTGCTGTTCTACTGTTAGCTACTTAAAGTGAGTCTATGTATGTCTTTAGGAATAGTGGTGATAAGCCAACTTCTGGAGAAACTCAGTTCCTGCCAACAGTGCAGATAGCAGGTTAATAACCCTCTCACCAGCCCTGCAGCACAGTGTTAGTTGAGAAGGTAGGTGGGGCCCCACATCTGTCTCCAGCAAACAGCACTGTGGATGATGAGCAGTTTCACTAAGGCTGGGTTCACACCATTGCAAATTGAATGCGGAATCCCTGCATCCAATTCGCAATAGCAGGAGATTTTGAAGGGCTCTCTATGGAGCCGGTTCACATATCTCTGCAGCAGGTCCAGTGCGTTTTGCAGAAAAATGCTGTGCGTCTTTTGGTTTGTTTCAGGTCCGAATTCAGCCCAAAATTCAGTCTGAAATTGGACCCGAAACGGTGAACCAGCACGCACCGGACCCCTGCTGTGAGGTGGATCTGTCTCACTCTCCCTTTGTTAGTACTGCAGCAGCACAGCAGGTAGTGAGGCTGTAACCCTGCTCTCTGGACGTGATAAATAAAGTTTTACCCTTGGCTCGGATCCTGATGGCTGAGTACACTGCCTCGGAAGTCCACGCTGTGCTTCGTCCTGACGCTAACCTCCCCAATAATTCCCAGGCAGTGTGCTATGAATCTCCCAGCTCCACCTCCAAGTTCTGTTGCACCTTGGGAGCTGTATTCTTGCTTCAGTTCCACACAACACAACTGCGCCGCTACAGGACTACGTTTCCCGCCAAGTAATTTGTGGTTGTGTGGTTCACTTTTCTCCTCCCTTCCAGTCTGAGCTGCCAGATGGGAGAACGGGGGGGGGGGGTGAAGTAATGAGAAAGTGGCCAGGCGTGACTGATACCTGCAGCTTTGTGCTACCAAGTGGCCCAAAACATTCAGTGGAGACCAACTCGCCAGTACCTGTCTACATTTATAAAGTGAATGTTTTGTTTGAGTTTTACATGTATAGCCCACCTTTCTGTGAGTTGCTGAATATGACTGCAGGGTGCACCTGCCTTCCACCAGTGGTGACACCCTAAATGATAGATGAGAACCAGTTAGCGACTAAGGATGGGTGAACGGTTCAGACTGAGCAGGAGTTTGGGCCAAACATTGGCTGTTCGGAAGTTCTCCAAACAACCGAATTAAAAGTTCGACCTGCCGACCGACCACAATGCACTGTGCCGCCGCACAGTGCATTGAAAGCCCTAGCTGGCTGAAGCAATGCTTCAGGGCACAGAGCACTGTCAGAGCCATGATTGGACGCTGTCATGATGACTGTATCCAATCATGGCTCAATGCTCCTAGTCCTGCCCTACACTATAAAAGTATTCTTTTTATAGCAGTCATTTGTAGTGTGATAGCGGCGTGGAGAGAGATAGAACAGGGCTCTGTTCAGTGCTATTAGACAGTTAGTGTGCTATAGTGTGCTATTCTGATTCTTTTGTCAGTAGAATATCAGTTTAGTGAGCATCTAGGGATAGTTCACTGTAATGCCGCGTACGCACAACCGCACATTCCGACAACAAAATCCATGGTTTTTTTTCCGACGAATGTTGGCTCAAACTTGTCTTGTATACACACGGTCACACAAATCTTGTCGGGAATTCAGATTGTCAAGAACGCGGTGACGTACAACACGTACGACGAGCCAAGAAAAAGTTCAATAGCCAGTGCGGCTCTTCTGCTTGATTCCGAGTATGCGTGAAATTTTGTGCGTCGGAATTGTGCACACAATCGGAATTTCCGACAACGGATTTTGTTGTCGGAATATTTGAGATCCAGATCTCAAATTTTGTTTGTCGGAAATTCTGAAGAAAATGTCCGATGGAGCCTACACACGGTCGGAATTTCCGACAACAAGCTCCCATCGAGCATTTCCCGTCGGTAAAATCCAACAGTGTGTACGCGGCATAAGTGTAGTGCCACCATTCATCTTTACATTAGTGTCAATGTAGGGATAGTACAGTGAGTGTAGTGCAACCATTCATCTTTACATTAGTGTCAATGTAGGGATAGTTCAGTCATTGTGAGTGTAGTGCGACCACCATTCATCTTTACATTAGTGTCAATGTAGGGATAGCTCAGTCAGTGTGAGCATAGTGACCGCTTACCACAGTTTTTTTTCTGTGCGTTACTGCAAGTTTACGCCATATAGTTCTGTGCGTTACTGCAAGTTTAAGGCTGTATATTTTTTGCACTACTGCAAGTTTATTGCCATATATTTCATTGCGTTACTGCAAGTTTAACGCCATATAGTTCTGTGCGTTACTGCAAGCATAATGCCATATAGTTTTGTGCATTACTGCAAGTTTAACGCCGTATATTTCATTGCATTACTGCAAGCTTAATGGCATATAATTGGGATAATTGCGTTACTGCAAGTTTAACGCCGTATAGTTCTGTGCGTTACTGCAATATTATAGTGTATCCGCGGAGTGTGTCTGTGTTGTGAATATTCAAATTAAAGTGCACCAAACACCACTTTCCATTGATTAAAGTGCATCCACGTACACATTACACATCTTTATTACATTTTGTTAATAAGCACCCCCCACTCCCCCCATCATGTCTGGGAGGACAGCAAAGAGAGGCAGATGTTCCCATGGCACTGTAAGGGGGGCAGCAGGGTATGTGTCCACAGGCAAAGGTGGACGTGGTCAGTTCTCAGGCAGGGCATTGTTTCCTCTGTTTAGTGATGTTGCCCGTGCTATCCAGTCACAGCATGCAGAGAAGGCAGTGGAATGGCTTACTAATCCGTCCTCATCCTCCATCATCCAAGCAGACACTGGTGTGTATTCCCCTGCAGCTGCCAGAGTGGCAAAACCTGCCTCCTTGACCACAGCTATTCCTGCCATAGCTCCATCATCAGGCATGGAAGAGTCAGTGGAGTTATTTGAACACAGTGTCAGCCACTTGCTCCTTGAAGATGCCCAGCAATTACTCGATTCAGATGTTGGTTCTGACTGTGAGGTTGAGGAAGCCAGGAACATAAGCCTACAGAGAGGGGCGAACACTGGTATACAAACTGACAGTCATGTTCCCCCAGCTGCAGCTTATTGCCAAGTTGTCTCCAGATGATGAAGTCTTGCGTGTCGGATAGAGCAGAGGAGGAAAGTGAGGGTGAGGCACAACCCAAACGAGGCAGCCATCATGAAGATTAGAGAGCAGCCACCCTATGCCATCACATTGTGGAGCTGTTATTTCCTGGCCCAACTTCCCACAGCTCAGCTGTCTGGGCCTTTTCTAGTACATGTGCAGCCGATTGCACTGTTGCTATTTGCAAACTTTGTCTCAAGCGCATCAAGCATGGCAAAAACAGCAACCATTTGGGTACCACATGCTTGACAGGGCATTTAACCTCCCACCACTCAGCCCATTGGCAAGAGTACCTAAAAGCCACATAAAAGGGGCACAAATCTGTCCCTCCTCCTTACTCACCTCAGTCTGTTCCTGCTATACCTCATGAACTCTCAGCAGCCTCCACTGACAGCGCAGGGTGTCCCAGGTCCTTGCAGCACATCAGCCAGCAGCACACATCACCTGCTGTAGACTATAGCTGGCAAATTTCTCTGCCCCATCTGCTGCAGCAGGAAAACAAAAAATTACAGTCCCTGCCACCCACATGCCCAACATCTAAATGCAAGCTTGTCAAAGCTGCTGGCTCTACAACTCCTGTCTTTCCACTTGGTGGATTCTGCCCTCTTCCGTGAATTTGCAGAATGTGCTGAATCGCAATGGCAGGTTCCCAGTCATTATTTCTTTTCATGTAAGGCCACTCCATCTCTCTACCAACAATGTTGTGGCATTGTTTGGCAAGGCAGTCAGCTGCAAAGTCCACATTACTGCTGACGTGGTCCAGCAAGCATGGGCAGGGACGATATATTTCTTTTACAGCACACTGAGTAACTCTGCTTGCAACTTGGAAGGATGCAGGACAAGGCTGCAGATTGTTGTGCCCCCACGTCTCCATACAGCTGGTGATGATGCCAGATTACTACTATTATTCCTTTATACTGGCTTTTGAAATTTACAAATGCAGCAATTTAGAAACTGGATGAAAGGTTTAGCACTGGGAAACACTTTTTGAAAGATAAAAAGTGCATTTTATATATAGATCAGACCAAAATGAGGGACAAATGCGGAGGAAAGAGGGACAGAGGGACTTCATTCCAAATCAGGGACAGTTGGGAGTAGGGAAGAGCTTCACGTTCGACTCGAACATCGGCTGTTCGCCAGTTCGCCGAAAAAGCGAACAATTTGGGGTGTTCGCGGCAAATTTGAAAGCCGCAGAACACCCTTTAAAAGTCTATGGCAGAAATCAAAAGTGCTAATTTTAAAGGCTTATATGCATGGTATTGTCATAAAAAGTGTTTGGGGTCCTGCCCCAGGCGACATGGATCAATGCAAAAAAAAGTTTTAAAAACGTCCGTTTTTTCGGGAGCAGTGATTTTAATAATGCTTAAAGTGAAACAATAAAAGTGTAATATTCCTTTAAATTTCGTACCTGGGGGTGTCTATAGTATACCTGTAAAGGGGCGCATGTTTCCCGTGTTTAGAACAGTCTGACAGCAAAATGACATTTCAAAGGAAAAAAAGTCATTTAAAACTACTCACGGCCATTTATGAATTGCCGGTCCGACAATACACATAAAAGTTCATTGATAAAAATGGCATGGGAATTCCCCACAGGGGAGCACCGAACCAAAATTTAAAAAAAAAAATGACGTGGGGGATCCCCCTAAATTCCATACCAGGCCCTTCAGGTCTGGTATGGATATTAAGGGGAACCCCGGCCAAAATTAAAAAAATTAAAAAATAAGGGGGTACAAAAGTACCCCTACCATTTCACAAAAAAACTGTCAAAAATGTTAAAAATTACAAAAGACAGTTTTTGACAATTCCTTTATTTAAATGCTTCTTCTTTCTTCTATCGTCTATCTTCTATCTTCCTTCGGTTTCTTCCTCCATCTTCTTCTTCTTCTGGTTCTTCTGGTTCTTCCTCCGGTGTTCTAGACCGGCATCTTCCTCCACGGCATCGGCGTCTTCTTCCCTTCTTCTCCTCGGGCCGCTCCGCATCCATGATGGCATGGAGGGAGGCTCCCACTGTGTGACGCTTCTCCTCTTCTGATGGTTCTTAAATAACGGGGGGTGGGGCCACCCGGTGACCCCGCCCCCCTCTGACCCATGGGGACTTGACGGGGACTTCCCTGTGGCATTCCCCGTGACATCAGAGGGGGCGGGGTAACCCATTACGTAACCCCGCCCCCTTCTGACATCATGGGGAATGCCACAGGGAAGTCCCGTCAAGTCCCCATGCGTCAGAGGGGGCGGGGTCACCAGGTGGCCCGCCCCCCGTTATTTAAGAACCGTCAGAAGAGGAGAAGCGTCACACAGCGGGAGCCTCCCTCCATGCCATCATGGATGCGGAGCGGCCCGAGGAGAAAAGATAAGAAGACGCCGTGGAGGAAGATGCCGGACGAGAACACTGGAGGAAGAACCAGAAGAACAAGGATATAACAAGTATTCGGCGCAACAATGGACAGCGAAATCCAATAATACAATGATGCACATAAAAGGTATATAATGGATGAAAGGGTTAACAGTTCATAGTAGCAATGAGTGGAGGGTGAGTCCGTAATAAGACCTGCAGGTGGAAAAGGCAGGGGTAATGTGTAGAGTCCACATTCAGGGCAGCCTTCCGGAGGGAGTGAAAGCCATTATCCCAATGCACTGTAAGACAAGGAAAAGGAGGCGCCTCTGGGTGCAGACTGTTAAAACAATTTATTAAAACGAAACAGCAACAGCTGGTAATACACTCACATTTGAGTAGAAAGTATCAGGCATGGGTAAAAAGGGAAATGGGGGGGGAAAGGGGGGGGGAAGGAGAGGGGAAAGGGGAAAAAACGAAAAGGGGAGGGGGAATAGAAGGGAGAAGTATGGGGAGGGGGGGGGAAATAGGGGGGGGGGGAGGAAATGGATAAAAGGAATGTAAGAAAGAGAAGAGGGGGAAGGAAAGGGACTGATACAGACACCTGTATATGTTAAGTACACAGAGTCCCAGTGGGGATAAAACGAAGGTATAGAACAGGGGGAGGAGTGGAGGAAGTGCATGTATACATGTTGTCGACACATATCAACATATATTTACCACATTAAACACTTTGTAAAAAGTCATTATCAATAAAACTAAAAAGTGAAATAAAAATGGAGTAAAAACAGTAATGATTATAATAAAATAAATGGGATAATGGGGATTTTGTGAGTATCATATAGGCTAATATTAGTGTGAATATTACAAAATGGATGAAGTTTCAATGCATTCGTTGATTCCTCCAGGCGAAAGGACATCTAGGCGATAGATCCAATAGGTCTCCCTCGCACATAATTTTTTGAACCTTTCGGCGGGCGAGAGAGACCTAGGGATCTGTTCTATGACCCAAACTGACAGTCCATGGGTGGAGCTCTTGTGTGCTACAGCGAAATGTTTTGGTACACTATGGGGGTCTGTGCCACCCTCAATGTATCTCCTGTGTTCCCCGAACCGTTGTCTCAGCGGCCGACATATATGAGGCCGCTCTTATTACGGACTCACCCTCCACTCATTGCTACTATGAACTGTTAACCCTTTCATCCATTATATACCTTTTATGTGCATCATTGTATTATTGGATTTCGCTGTCCATTGTTGCGCCGAATACTTGTTATATTGCTACTTTGAATGCCTGCTCGTGTCGCACATTGACTGCTACCTCCATAGATGTACATTTGTGTGTGTGTGCGTGTGTGAGCCCATACATGCACACACATATATGTATATATACATACAGTATTGTATCACTGCTATTCCATTTAATTTCCACACAAACCCCCCCCCCCTTCCCCCCCCCCCTTTTTTTTCTACCTCAGTTTATTTATTTATATTTTTCTTACACCTTCCCTTCCTTTCCCACAATCCATGGATCTCCCAGCCACCATAGATGACCATAGATACAAGATTTTAGATAAAATATTTCCCAGCCTGTTCCAAGTTACCTTTTCCAAGGAGGCCACACTTACAGGCAAAACTAGATCACACCTTTGTGGCAAGTTTAAACAACTTGAAAGGTTGATACACTCTGCCAATCAACAGTGATGGGATCAATTTTTTCTAGAACAGTATATCCAAACCCGGATCTCACCCAGAGGCCTTAGAGTCTTGAAAGAAAGCCCTGCTTTTTTAAATGCTGAGCACACCAAAGAATGGGCCAGCCTAGCTGAGTTCTGTACGGCAAAATGGATGGGAATTTTGATATCCCACAGGAAAAATAGGTTTGACAAACTGCATGATCAAATATTTTCCATTATTAATGACATAAAAACAACTTCCACCATCATCCCCTATACATGGTTAGATGTACTTCAGAATAACACCAAAAGAGATGAAGACTCTCTTGTCAGCTCCAAGATGGGAAAATTTAAAAGAGACTTGGACGACTACAATTCTGACAGAATCTTCACGTGGAACAAAAAACCTTATCCGAGTGTTGCAAATATACCACCCACCCAGGTCTCAGGGAGGATAGTACCCCCCATTCCATCTTCTTCTGCCTCAGGTCCTCCTCCCCTTATGAGTCTACCACCCCCCGCCCCCATTTCTTATCCCCCTCCCCTTATGAGCATACAACTTAATATACCCCAGAGACCCAAAACGCTCCCTATATCCCAAAGAATCCGACCTTCTTCGCACACACTTGGTCCACACCCATCTGCTACCTATCATTCCACATCCACACAGAAAAAAAGTAAGAAACTACATGATTCTAACCAAAAATACCCTAGAAAATATTTACAAAGAAATAGAGAACTAATCACTTCTCTAACCCTATTCTACAATAGGCAAAATCACACATCTACGGTTTCGCCCAATCAGACCATGAATGCCGATCCCCCTAACTGGACCACCGGCCTTCCTCACCAACCCACGGCGCACGTGGATAATACACACCCCCATTCAGATACCCAAACTACAGATATGGTCAATAGCCAAATAGACCCACCTGCCCCTATTTTTCATACCACAGGATGCCATACCCCTGCTGGTTTTTCCAACGCCTCTTCTCAGGATACTTTTTTAGTGTCCAGTCCTCCTCCGGCAACCATATCCAGAAAAAGAAAACTCACAGAAGAGGCCGTAGAGGGGGACGAACCAGACGAGCCATTCTACACACAGAACCCAAAAAAAACGGTAAAAATCTTCAATCTTTCCATTTACACCTTGTCCTCTGCTGACACGGCACTCCTTAGCCGTGGCTTAAACTTTGCTCCCACCAATAGGCCAAACCCTTTTTTGCTTTTTAAAGATTTGAATTGCTATATTAGGAATTTAACTCTTCAAAGACACTTTAATATCAAAAAAGCCAAAGATCTACTAACCTCCACTGAACAGGCCAACACTACTACATCTTCACCTCCACTTGAAGATGTCGACAACATTTCTGACATCTATGACTATGACTGCCCAGACATTCTACATATTACGGATGACATTCCATGTACAGAAGATGACCTGTCTAGGTTACTCACACAACACCTTATCACCTCCCCTCCCATTATACATTCTGATTTAAAGCCCAAATCAATTTTCTTTCCCACACACTCGAAAGGGCCCTATATAGAGAGTTTCTACAGAGTGGTCTTTTCCGACATGACCAAACTCTGTAGCTCCACCAATACTAGTAAATCACACAATCTCTCATCATCTAAAACCAGATCTTTACAACAATTCATCCAAGCGGAAGATCTCATTATTAAGCCTGCCGATAAAGGGGGTGGCATCATCCTCCAAAATACAGTTGATTACATTGCTGAGGCTGAAAGGCTTTTGTCTGATCACACTACCTATATGAAACTTCCCAAAGATCCTACCAACGATTTCACTGTAGAAGCGGAAGCTCTGATCTCCACTGCCCTCAGTGATAACATCATCTCTAAGGCAGAAAGCCTTTTTTTCCGTAAACCTTTTTATTCCATCCCCTACTTCTACCATCTACCGAAAATCCACAAGAACCAACACAATCCCCCAGGTAGGCCAATAGTGGCCTCGATGGATAGCATTACCTCAGGCTTTAGCCTATATGTCGACAGATACCTACAACCCTTAGTTCACCAACTTCAGTCTTATATACGGGATGGGACACACCTCATGGAACAACTCTCACCATACAGTTGGGAACCCACGTATTCTTGGCTATCCCTAGACGTCAGTTCCCTGTACACTTCCATCCCTCATGACTTTGGTATCATGGCCCTCGAGCACTTCCTGTCCACAGACCCACTTACCAACCCCCGCCAGGCCTCGTTCATCATAGAAGCCACCAAGTTTTGTTTAACGCACAACTATTTTACATTTGATGGTGACTTCTACTTACAGTTACAAGGGACTGCGATGGGGGCTAACTTTGCCCCCTCGTATGCGAACTTGGCTATGGGGTTCTGGGAACAGCAGTACATACATCACAACAACCCTTTCTCGGCCAACATCGTTTTTTTCGGTAGATACATCGATGACATCATAATTATCTGGGACGGACCCGTAGATCTCATTCCGTCATTCACCTCATATTGCAATAACAACAAGTACGGATTAACTTTCACACATGACAATAACCTGACCTCTCTAGCCTTCCTGGATTTAGAATTAAGACATGACCACCAGGAGATATATGCTAAGAACTATACCAAGCCCACTAGTGGCAATTCTTATCTTCATTTTAAGAGTTGCCACTACCCTCCTTGGATTAAAAATATTCCCAAAGGTCAATTTTGTCGGCTGAGACAAAACTGTACCAGAAAAACCGATTACATGGAAGCCAGTACCCACCTCAAAAATAAGTTTTCCGAAAAAGTTTATCCGAAAGATCTGGTTGAGACAGCCTACGAATCATATCTTCACGGAAAAACTCCACGCAGTAACACGCCCCCTACAAATCGCCCCATCCGGTTCATCACTACTTTCCACTCCCAACACAGTAGAATGGAGAAGATACTTCGGAAACATTGGGACATCCTCCAACAGGATCCCCATCTCAGGTCCATTCTCCCTACACATCCACAGGTTACTTATCGAAAGGCCCCCAATCTTAAAAACAAAATTGCTCCCAGTAAACTCAAGACTACCTCGGCTTTCCCGTCCATTACTCCACTCATCCCTCTAGTAGGGATGTTCCAATGTCGGAAAAAATTGTGTAAGACCTGTCATTTTGTCCAACATGGCCAAAAATCGTTTTCCACTAAAGGCCACACATACATCCTGAAAGACTTCTACAACTGTGCATCCGACTATGTGGTGTATGGTCTCATGTGCCCCTGTGGCCTCATATATGTCGGCTGCACTATCCGGCCGCTGAGACAACGGTTCGGGGAACACAGGAGATACATTGGGGGTGGCACAGACCCCCATAGTGTACCAAAACATTTCGCTGTAGCACACAAGAGCTCCACCCATGGACTGTCAGTTTGGGTCATAGAACAGATCCCTAGGTCTCTCTCGCCCGCCGAAAGGTTCAAAAAATTATGTGCGAGGGAGACCTATTGGATCTATCGCCTAGATGTCCTTTCGCCTGGAGGAATCAACGAATGCATTGAAACTTCATCCATTTTGTAATATTCACACTAATATTAGCCTATATGATACTCACAAAATCCCCATTATCCCATTTATTTTATTATAATCATTACTGTTTTTACTCCATTTTTATTTCACTTTTTAGTTTTATTGATAATGACTTTTTACAAAGTGTTTAATGTGGTAAATATATGTTGATATGTGTCGACAACATGTATACATGCACTTCCTCCACCCCTCCCCCTGTTCTATACCTTCGTTTTATCCCCACTGGGACTCTGTGTACTTAACATATACAGGTGTCTGTATCAGTCCCTTTCCTTCCCCCTCTTCTCTTTCTTACATTCCTTTTATCCATTCCCCCCCCCCCCCTATTTCCCCCCCTCCCCATACTTCTCCTTTCTATTCCCCCTCCCCTTTTCGTTTTTTCCCCTTTCCCCTCTCCTTCCCCCCCCCCCTCCCCCCCCCCATTTCCCTTTTTACCCATGTGGGTGTACGTCCACGTACGTACATGAAATTCAGCCATATTTTTATAGTTAATTCCTGTAACCCACTACATTTGATCGCCTACTGATGTGCTTATATACAACCAACATATAGCACACATCACAATATTCCCTTCCCGTCTCCCTTTTTTCCCTCCCCCCTTCCCATAGGTACATATACATATGCTTATTCATTCTTCCCCCTGTGTCCATCATAGGACACACATGGTCACAGTTTCATCTTCCAATAGCTCTTCTTTCCCTTTTTTTTTCTTTTTTTTTTTCTCCCCCTTCTTCTTTTACCCTCCCCCCCTCACATCATTCCCCTTCCCCTCCCAATTCCATTTACATCCTCCCTCCCCAGTTCGTTCCATGTTTCCTTATGGCTGCCTCTCCCTGATTTCTTATGGCTGCCTCTTCCTGATTCCTATCACTGCTGACACTTCTACACACACAGAGCTCCAGGCCACTCCCCTTCCCCTCCCTCCTTTACTACTCCGCTCTCCTCCCTCTCACTACCTTCCATATATAAATCCTCTTCAGCTCCCAGCCAATCAGCTTGACAAAGGAGCGCCGCCGTCACACCACTCACGGCGTGCCGGCTCAGGAAACGCGTCGCATATCGTGTGACGTCATCATCCCGTGTCTGGATCGGCTGCCTACCAAGCCTCCCTTTGGTGCCTGTCTCCGGATGTGTATCTCGGCCGTCCACATCCAGCGTTCTTAGACTGCCCAGAGCTATTTAACACCCACCAGCCGAGAGATGACTCCACGGATCCCCTGGATTGCCCTGGGACAATTTTAAATGCCTGATACTTTCTACTCAAATGTGAGTGTATTACCAGCTGTTGCTGTTTCGTTTTAATAAATTGTTTTAACAGTCTGCACCCAGAGGCGCCTCCTTTTCCTTGTCTTACAGAAGAACAAGGAGATGGAGGAAGAAACCAGAAGGAAGATAAAAGATAGAAGAAAGAAGAAGCATTTAAATAAAGGAATTGTCAAAAACTGTCTTTTGTCATTTTTAACATTTTTGACACTTTTTTTGTGAAATGGTAGGGGTAGGGCCGGGATCTGGGGGTCCCCTTGTTAAAGGGGGCTTCCAGATTCCGATAAGCCCACCTGCCCGCAGACCCCCACAACCACCGGCCAAGGGCTACCCCAAAGCACCCTCCCAATGTTGAGGGCATGTTGCCTGGTACGGTTCAGGGGGGGGGGCGCTCTCTCGCCCCCCCCTCTTTTCCTGCGGCCTGCCAGGTTGCGTGCTCGGATAAGGGTCTGGTTTGGATTTTTGGGGGGACCCCACGCCATTTTTTTTTAAATTTTGGCGCGGGTTCCCCTTAAAATCCATACCAGACCTGAAGGGTCTGGTATAAATTTTGAGGGGGACCCCACGCCATTAAGAAAAAAAATTTTGGCCCGGGTTCCCCTTAATATCCATACCAGACCTGAAGGGCCTGGTATGGAATTTAGGGGGACCCCCCACATCATTTTTTTTTGTAAATTTTGGTTCGGGGTTCCCCTGTGGGGAATTCCCATGCCGTTTTTATCAATGAACTTT
Organism: Aquarana catesbeiana; assembly: GCA_037953035.1. Classification (NCBI taxonomy): domain Eukaryota; kingdom Metazoa; phylum Chordata; class Amphibia; order Anura; family Ranidae; genus Aquarana; species Aquarana catesbeiana. The sequence goes on from JBBHAA010001022.1 coordinate 175,708, forward strand.
TATGTGTATTGTCGGACCGGCAATTCATTAATAGCTGCGAGTAGTTTTAAATGACTTTTTTCCTTTGAAATGTCATTTTGCTGTCAGACTGTTCTAAACACAGGAAACATGCACCCCTTTACAGGCATACTATAGACACACCCCAGGTACGAAATTTAAAGGGATATTACACTTTTATTGTTTCACTTTAAGCATTATTAAATTCACTGCTCCCGAAAAACGTCCATTTTTAAAACTTTGTTTTGCATTGATCCATGTCCCCTGGGGCAGGACCCGGGTCCCCAAACACTTTTTATGATAATGACTTGCATATAAGCCTTTAAAATTAGCACTTTTGATTATTCATGTTCGTGTCCCATAGACTTTAACGGTATTCGCATGTTCCAACAAATTTTTTGCCTGTTCGCAAGTTCTGGTGTGAACTGAACAGGGGGGTGTTCGGCTCATCCCTAGTTGGGAGTTTTACATCTAGGAGACTAGAAATGTTACCCATTATTCTTTGCAAAATAGCTCAAGCTCTGTCAGATTGGATGGAGAGCATCCATGAACAGCAATTTTCAAGTCTTGCCACAGATTCTCAATTGGATTTAGGTCTGGGCTTTGACTGGGCCAGTCTAACACTTGATCTTGATTTGATCTAAACCATTGTAGCCCTGGCTGTATGTTTAGGGTCGTTGTCCTGCTGGAAGGTGAACCTTTTCTCCATTCTCAAGTCTTTTGCAGACTCTAACAGGTTTTCTTCTAAGATTGCCCTGTATTTGGCTCCATCCATCTTCCCATCAACTCTGACCAGCTTCCCTGTCCCTGCTGAAGAAAAGCATCCCCACAATATTATGTTGCCACCACCATGTTTCACTGTGGGTATGGTGTGTTCAGGGTGATATGCAGTGTTAGTTTACTGCCACACATAGCATTTTGCTTTTAAGTCAAAATTTTCAATTTTGGTCTCATCTGACCAAAGCACCTTCTTCCACATATTTTCTGTGTCCCCCACATGGCTTCTGGCAAACTTCAAAACGGGACTTCTTATTGCTTTCTTTCAACACTAGCTTTCTTCTTGCCACTCTTCCATAAAGGCCAGATTTGTGGAGTGCAGGACTAACAGTTGTCCTGTGGACAGATTCTCCCACCTGAGCTGTGGCTCTCTGCAGCTCCTCCAGAGTTACCATGGACCTCTTGGCTCTTCTCTGATGAATGCTCTCCTTGCTTCGCCTGTCAGTTTAGGTGGACGTACATGTCTTGGCAGGGTTTTCAGTTGTGCCATACTCTTTCCATTGTCATATGATGGATTGAGATGTTTAAAGCTTGGGATTATTTTTTTATCACCTAACCCTGCTTTAAACTTCTCCACAACTTTATCCCTGACCTGTCTGGTGTGTCCCTTGGCCTTCATAATGCTCTTTGTTCACTAAGGTTATCTAACAAACCTCCTGAGGCTTCACAGAACATCTGCATTTATACTGTGATTAAAATACACATAGGTGGATGCTTATAACTAATTAGGTGACTTAGGCAATTGGTTCCACGAGATTTTAGTTAGGGGCATCAGAGTAAAGGGGGCTGAATACAAATGCATGCACACTTTTCACATACTTATTTGTAAGAAATTTGGAAAACCATTTATCATTTTCCTTCCACTTCACAATTATTTGCCACTTTGTGTTGGTCTAAAAAAATCCCAATAAAATACATTTACTTTTCTTGTTGTAACATGACAAAATGTGGCCAATTTCAAGGGGAATGAATACTTTTTCAAAGCACTGTATGTAACACACACACAATATATATATATATATATATATATATATATATATACACACACACACATATATAAACATATACACACACACATACACTGCTTCCATATATGATACTTGGCTTCTCAAACAGGGGGTTAGACCAAACTATTTGCTAATTCCTGCTTTACAATAGCTGCAGTATGTAGGTCAATGAGGGCTTGTTTTAAAAACCCTTTACTGCTTTATAACAATATGTAATTATTTTTTTTTTTTAATTTTTAATTTATCACAGAAAACAGGTCCACAGGAACCGATACATCAGTGTTTAACATTGTAACAGTACAATACGAACCTTTACATAGGTCTTATACCGAAGACTTTGTCCTATGTATTTTAAGGGCCTCTTGTGCTGTGCTGTAGTGTGAGGTTGACATATTCCTGAGGTCCCAAGTGTGTAAGATCTCCTAGAATGATGCTTAACAAAATTGCTCTTTATTGTCTTCGGGTTACGACAATGTCGTGATGTGTTCGTCAAGTGACGTTAGTAATGTAGGGCCTATTAATTGTTCCTTTGTGTGCCCTGTTCTTTTCCTTTTTCTTATTTTTCTAACAATAATATTAAATATTTTAATGCTAATAGTGTGGGCATATGTATACTTTAAATACCTGTTTTATCCTAGGTTACACAAACAACTTTGATATAAAATATACCTTTTTCTAACCTACAGGAAAACAGATGTGTTGACAGTGACACCTTGGCTTGCTCCAATTGTATGGGAAGGTACCTTTAATATAGATATAATCAATGCTCAGCACCACAAAGCAGGCACTCGCATTGGTCTCACAGTATTTGCTATCAGAAAGTAAGTTAAAAACTACAATACATAACATTATAGCTACTGCACATGTTGTTCAGATATAACTTTGGCTGGGTCACCATGCAGCACATTTGACCTCTATAAGTTGTGGTCTTTCCATCTGTCTGGAGCCATAACAAACCTGAATTGCCGATGGAGATATTGTGACTGTATCACAGCAAAGTGCAATAGATCTCTGGCTATTGAGATCTCTCCATTTGGTAAGAAGTGTGTGAGTAATGCTGTCATTCACTTGGAGATCACTTATCATTTGGATTAATGCACAGTTCGTTATTGTCAGCTTTGAGACTTTCTGTACTCTATTTCACATATAAAGACTTTTTATTGTGATTGTTTTTATTTTTAATTATTTTCATATTTTTGCACTCATTTTATTACTATAATTAAATTGTTGTATCTACATTCATATGAATAGCACCTTAAAGTGACAGCGCACCTATTTAGTTTTGATATGTAGTATTCGGATATTTCAGTGTTGCTGTTATCACATATCTTTAATTTGTACAATAATGCAGGGAACCTTTTTGTTTTGTATATCAGATATACCTTTGTCATGTTAAGGAAATTTTAAATTCTGTATAAAATTGTATTCTATTTTGTATGGTTTGCCTATGTATTGCACACTGCACTCATTGTGCACACCGCACTAATAATGTTTTCATTACACGTGTGCATTTTTTCGAGTCCTGGTTAGAATTAGCCTGCCTATGTTATGCCCTTTGTTACCATACAAGTACAATTGTAATATGTGATTCCTACGTAATCATGTGTATAAAAACCTTCAATTGCGTCAAATAAAACAGAACAGTTATTTTGGAAAGATGCTGAGTGTGTCTTTTGGGTTTGCTCCCTACTGCAGTAGTTATTATTAATTTAGAACCGCGGCGTCTGGTTCCGCTCCGCTTCTCCAATGATTTGGGGGCGATCCAGTTCAATGCAGAGGGTTTCTCAACCAGGTTGAGATTTACTTTGAGGTGCTGCCCCAGGCGTTTCCCACGGACAGAAGCAAAGTAGGTTTCCTGATATCTTTGCTTTCTGAGAGAGCCTTGGCCTGGGCAATCCCTCTATGGGAGATGCAAAAACCTGTTGTCTTGAGTTACCCTGAGTTTGTGGCCTCCTTTAAAAGGGTATTTGACGTTCCCGCATGCTAAGCTTCTGCTGCCAAGTGCCTCATTTCCATCGAACAGAGTACGAGAACTGTTGCCAACAACGCCATTGAATTCCGTACTCTGGCAGCAGAGGTTGCTTGGAACAATGAGGCCCTCGTGGCTGCTTTTTCTCATGGTCTCTCGGATTCCAGCAAGGATGAGATAGCAGCCCGAGATATACCCACTGAGCTGGAGACGTTGATCACGTCTGCCATCCTCATTGACTCCAGACTCAGAGAAAGACTCTCTTTTAAGGAGCGCTTGTGGAAGCCTCCTGTACGTTTGCCTTCAAGCTTTGCAGTCCCACCCTTGCCTCCCTCACCTCCCATGCCTACTGGTACAGAGTCGGTCAGTGAAGATGAACCCATGCACTTGGGCTTCACGCGTCTCTCTGCGGATGAAAAAGCCTTTAGGAGGAGGGAGAGATTGTGCCTTTATTGTGGCCAGGCAGGTCACTTTTTAAAGTCTTGCCCTACCCGTCCAGGGAACGCCTGAACCTTGAGATCCTGTCATGGACAGACCTTAGGTGGCGTTGTTTCATCCCCAGTTATCCAGAAGGATAAGCCCCTGGTTTCGGTCACCCTTTCTTGGGGTGAGTCGTCCATCGAGATACAGGCTCTAATCAACTCTGGGGCTGCAGTCCTGTTCATTGATGCTGCCTTTGTATCGCAGCACTCGATTCCGCTGCAGCTGCGTGACACTCCACTTGCCATTGAGGCTCTTGATGGGAGACCTCTACAGCCTGCCCATGTGACTCATGAGACGGTTCCGTTGTCCATGGCCGTAGGGGCTTCACCATAAGATAATCCAATTACAAGTTATTTCCTCACCTAGGTTTCCACTGGTTATTGGTTATCCTTGGTTACAGAGGCACAACCCTTCTTTTGATTGGCTCTGTGCTGAGGTTCTCTCCTGGTCACCTCAATGCAGTGAGACATGCTTCCAGAAGGTAGCCAAGGTCCTGTGCACCTCTTCACTCTCCTCCCTGCCGGAGGAGTACCACGATTTTAGCGATGTCTTTGACAAAGGTCAAGCCGGTAGTTTGCCTCCACACCGGCCTTATGATTGCACAATTGACCTTCAACCTGGTGCCATACCCCCTCGTTTACCCTTTGTCAGTCTTGGAGGATAAGGCCATGGAGGAGTATGTTGCAGACGCACTTTCTCGAGGTTTCATCTACAAATCCTCATCTCTTACTGGTGCTGGTTTCTTCTTTGTGAAGAAGAAGAGTGGTGAACTGAGACTTTGTATTGATTATAGGGGTCTCAATCGTTTCACGATTAAGAATGCCTACCCGATTCCATTGATTACAGAGTTATTTGACCGCCTCAAGGGAGCAACGGTTTTCACGAAGCTTGATTTTAGAGGGGCATACAATCTCGTGCAGATTAAGGAGGGCGACGAGTGGAAAACTGCGTTTAATACCAGAACAGGCCATTATGAGTACCTCATAATGCCTTTTGGCCTTTGTAACGCCCCGGCAGTTTTCCAGGAATTTATTAACTATGTCCTCCGAGATTTGTTGCAGTTATGTGTGGTGGTTTATCTCTGATATCCTCCTATTTTCCAAGTCCCTGGAGAGCCACCACACAGATGTCTGTCTTGTGCTTCAGAAACTAAGAGAAAACAATCTCTATTGTAAACTGAAGAAGTGCGAGTTCCATCGTGAACAGGTTAAATTCCTGGCCTCTCATTTCCACTGCTGGTTTTTCGATGGACCCAGAGAAACTTTCAGCAGTCCTACAGTGGCCCCGACCCGTGGGTTTACGTCCTCTGCAGCGTTTCCTGGGCTTTGTCAACTATTATCGGAAGTTTATTCGTAACTTCTCGCCTCTGGTCAAGCCCCTGACTGATATGACCAGAAAGGACGGTAACCCACAGAGTTGGTCTCCGGAGTCCATTAAGGCCTTTGAGAGTCTCAAGGCTGCCTTTGTTTCTGTTCCTGTGTTGGCACATCCTGATCGTACATTGCCTTTTATCCTAGAAGTTGATGCTCCTGGGACTGGAGTTGGCGCCCTTCTGTCTCAACGTTCTAATTCTGAGAGCGCTATGCATCCGTGTGGCTACTTTTCCAAGAAATTGTCACCTGCAGAGTTCAATTACGAGATTGGTGACAGAGAGCTGTTGCTGATCATTTTAGCCCTGAAAGAATGGAGACATCTTCTTGAAGGTACCACTGTGCAAGTTCTCATTCTTACTGACCATAAGAACCTCACATTTTTGTCTGAGGCTAAGCGCCTCTCTCCCAGAAGGGTGCGATGGGCTCTTTACTTGTCGAGTTTTAATTACATTGTCTCATTCTACTAAGAATGTAAGGGCTCACGCCTTGTCACGACAATTTTCCTCCACTTCCAAGTTGGAGTCAGTTCCGGTTCCTGTGATTCCTCCCGATCGTTTTCTGGCTAAGGTTGGCACCAGTCTTGCAAGAATTTTGAAAATTCTTGCAAGAATTTTGGGTGGCAAAATTCTTGCTGCTCAGGTCCATGCTCCTCCTGAGAAACCTTGTGACCGCTGCTTTGTCCCAGAGAGTCTCCATACTGCTATGCTCCAGACTTACCATTCTCCCAAGGCTGCTGGCCACCCTGGGAGGAATCAACTCGTTTGGGCCATTTCCCAACAATTCTTGTGGACTAGTCTATGGGCTGATGTAACTGCCTTCGTAGCTGCCTGTTCCATGTGTGCTTAGAGTAAGACTCCACGACACCTTCCAGTGGGCCTCCTACAACCCATACCCAATGGGGAGAGGCCCTGGACCCACCTGTCTATGGATTTCATTGTGGAGTTACCCAACTCCCAAGGCAACACTGTTATCCTTATGGTGGTTGACCGGTTCTCAAAGATGTGTCATTGTATTCCACTTAAGAAGTTGCCCACTTCTAAGGAACTGGCTTCCATTTTTGCTCGGGAGATCTTTCGCTTACATTGGCTACCCAAGGTGAATGTCTCGGACAGGGGTAGTCGGTTTGTCTCCTGGTTCTGGCGAGCCTTTTGTGCACAGTTGGGAATTCAGCTTGCTTTCTCCTCTGCGTATCACCCGCAGTCTAATAGGGCCGCAGAACGAGCCAATCAGTCCTTGGAGCAATTCCTACGTTGCTATATTTCTGACCATCAAAACAACTGGCCAGACCTATTACCGTGGGCAGAGTATTCCTGCATTAGAGGAACATCTCCGTGGTCTTCGTTCCACTTAGGCACAAGTTCAGGAGGCTTTGCAACATGCTAATGATAGGTACAGACTCCATGCTGACTGTAGACACCTGTCTGCGCCTTCCTACCAGGTTGGGGACAGTCTGGCTGTCGTCTCGCAACCTCCGACTTCGTGTTCCTTATTTGAAGTCGCACCTTGGTTTATTGGGCCTTTCCATATTCTTTGCAGGATTAACCCAGTGGCTTACGCCTTGGACCTTCCTCCTAGTATGTGCATCTCAAATGTGTTTCATGTCTCCTTATTGAAACCTTTGGTCTGCAACCGCTTTACCACCTGGGTGCCACGTCCTTACCCTATACAGGTTGAGAACCATGAGGAGTATGAAGTACAATCCATTGTTGACTCCCGGTTCCGTGGGTGCATACAGTACCTGGTGCATTGGAAGGGGTACGGTCCGGAGGAACGCTCTTGGGTCTCATCCTCGGATGTACATGCACCTGTCCTCCTCCGAGATTTCCATAGACGTTTTTCCCTCATGCACGGTGGTCCGCAGAGGGGGAGGGGTCGTTGAGGAGGGGTTACTGTCAGGGCTGGGCTCAGCCCTTCCTTCTCTAAACTGGCCGCTCAGCTGTCGGCTAATTGCCAGCTCCCATCTCTTTCCACAGTTACCCAGCTGTTGTTGATTCTGCTTGTCAGTCCTGCCTACTTAAAGCCGTCCGGCTTACTTGATCTCTGCCTTCGCCTTTGTCAACATCACAGAGACTTTTCTCCTGCGTTCCTGTTGAAGACTTGCACGGCTGATGTTCCTTCTGGCTCCTGATCCTGCTTGCTATACTACTACGTTTATCTCTGGCTCTCTGACATTTGCTTGGCTGACTACCCGATCCGGTTACTGAACTCTGGCTTGTTTTGACTAAGTTTACTCTGTTTACCTTATTATTATTATTATTACACAAGTGTGATTAAACTATACTTCTGTCTCGGTCTGATTCATGGTTCCTGATACCTCAATGTTTAAAAGGAGAAATGTTGTGCAGCTTAAATGGGAGGGTGGAGGACTTCCTCCGCATAGGAGGGAAGTGGTGGATAAAATTCTGCAGATGGGGTTTAGGCCCACAGATATCTTTGCCCTGATCAGTCCGGCAGGTTCCTATGAGTAAGATTTGTCTATCCATCTGGAGTTTTGGGAGAAATATGAGCACGTGTGTAGGGGCTTGCTGGACTGGAGAGGGCTCATCCCCAAGCTTGTATCACGCCATCCACTCATTAAAATGATGACAATTCTTGTCCGCAATGAGTCTATACCACAAGGGGATTTATCTGTATGGTTGAGGAGGTATGGAGACGATTTTGTAAGATTTTGGATGATTGGGGAAAATGGATGGGGGAGTGGTCTGTGCAGTTAAAAATTAAAAGTCAAATTGTACACACGCTGCGCTTATCAAAATAAAAAATACGAAATTTCCACTAAAATATTAATAAAGTGATATTGTGCTTAACATATACAAAATCTATTAATACTATACTATACGTTAAAGTGCAATAAATTTCAATGAATGAATAAATAGATAAAAGTGATCCAATAAGCCTGTGTATTGCAAATATTCCACAAAGCTTGTGCAATTTTCAAACATTAATAGATAATTCAACACAAACATCAATGCGATTTGGTGTTGCATCCAAGCATATCAGTACTGCATCTATGCAATATGGTGTTAGTGCAATGTTCGAACCATAAAAAGTTAAAAAATACAAAAAAATGCATCCATGCAACAGGTTGTATGTTGGGACAGATTAGCACGCCACCCCATACCGGCCCCATACCGGCCGCTGTTGCCTGTTTGTTTCTGCTGTTTTAGTGTGGCGCCCTTAAGCGCCTTGTATCTGTGAGTACCCATTGCTGGATTTGTTTATGATTTTAATAAATTTAGTACATACTGCACCATGAAGTGCTTTTTGTGTTGATATATTGAGGTACAAGCGGGACTGCTGTGAGGAACAGAGGCACCAGTGCAAATCTATCCAGGACCCTGCATATAACATCGAACCCGTAGATGTTCTAAGGAGCATTCTGACCAAGCTTAATCGCAAGGTCACACGCCCTAAGGTGAGGGGCTATCACCTGGGGGGGAGCACTTGTATGAGCGCACAGCACTTTAGTTTGTGTTCACATGAATGGATTGTGGAAGATCTGTGGACTGTTAATTTGATCATTGCACAACAACACAGCACTGAATTGCATAGAATCACATGGATGCAATACCAAATCGCATGGATGCGTTTTTTTGTATTTTTTAACTTTTTATTGTTTGAACATTGCACTAATACCATATTGCATAGATGCAGCACTGAAATGCATGGATGCAACACTAAATCGGACTGTTAATTTAATCATTGCACAGCAACACAGCACTGAATTGCAAAGAATCACATGGATGTAGAACCAAATCGTATGGATGCGTTTTTTTGTATTTTTTTAACTTTTTATGGTTCGAACATTGCACTAACACCATATTGCATAGATGCAGTACTGATATGCTTGGATGCAACACCAAATCGCATGGATGTCTGTGTTGAATTATCTATTAATGTTTGAAAATTGCACAAGCTTTGTGGAATATTTGCAATACACAGGCTTATTGGATCACTTTTACCTATTTATTCATTCATTGAAATTTATTGCACATTAACGTATAGTATAGTATTAATAGATTTTGTATATGTTAAGCACAATATCACTTTATTAATATTTTAGTGGAAATTTCTTATTTTTTATTTTGATAAGCGCAGCGCGTGTACAATTTGGTTTAACTATTTTGCATGGTTATGAGACATGCGTAACGTTAGCAGCTGATCATTTGCAAAGATATACTATTTTGGAGACCAGATTTGGTCAATTACCTGGAGGCTCACAGGATTACAAATTAGCATTCTGAGTGAAATTAAAAGTCATTGACAATGTCGTCCAGCATCTGCCATCCTCAGCTTTCCTGGGGAAAGACCGGCTGACCATCTTCTACCCAGGCCAGCCAAAGCTATGCAACAAGTGTGGAGATAAAGGGCATCTTGCATCCTCCTGTCCGGTGATAAAGTGCTCTCTGTGTCAGGGTGTAGGACATTTCGCAAAGGATTGTAACATTATAAGGTGCAAATTGTGCAATGCGGTGGGACATCCTTACAGTCAGTGTACTGAGGCAATGCACAACAAGCCTGAGCTCATAAGAGAGTTCTTCCGCCTGGACATGGAGGATGCTCAGAGCTAAGCAGCTGGAGTGCCTGTGATTCCCTCTAAGTCTGTGCCAATACCCAATATGTCTGTCTTCCCAGTCTGTGGTGCCCCGGTCTGTGCCAATACCCAGTATGTCCTCGTGTGCCTGTGTCTTCCCAGTCTGTATGTAAGGTATCAGTTACTCAGAATGTGTCCAATCCTTCTGTGTCTATGTCTTCCAAAATTGCAGAGGTAGCAAGAGGTGCTGGGGCAGGTGCATCAAGTGTGGTGCCAGTCCCTCCCCCCGGATGCTGCAGGGTTTCTATTGAGGGTTGTGGGGTGCAGAGGAGTGGGAAAAATGGTGAAGAGGCTGGCCTGGTGGTAGATAAGGGAAGGGAGAGTGGTGGGAGGGTAGGAGTGGGGAAGTTGTTGATTCCAGTTTGTCCAAGGATGATATGGAGTGGTTGGAGGATAGGAGGAGAGGCAAATAAGTTTGGGGTCCTGTCAGATGACAACGATGAGTGGGACTCGTTGAGTTCAGCATCCTCTATGGATGAGTTCCAGGGTGCAATGAAGTGCGCTGGTCAGGGCTGGACTGGGACAAAAATTTTGCCCTGGACTTCCTCATGACTGGCCCACTTTAATTTTGAGTGTCCCCAACAGCGTCCCCCTTACATCAGAGTGTCCCCAACAGCGCCCCCCTTACATCAGAGTGTCCCAATCAGCAGCTCACTTCACATAGCAGTCCCCACCAGCAGCTCCCTTCACATCAGAGTCCCCACCAGCAGCTCCCTTCACATCAGAGTCCCCACCAGCAGCCCACTTCACATCAGAGTCCCCACCAGCAGCTCCCTTCACATCAGAGTCCCCACCAGCAGCACCCTTCGCATCAGAGTCCCCACCAGCAGCTCCCTTTGCATCAGAGTCCCCACCAGCAGCTCCCTTCACATCAGAGTCCCCACCAGCAGCCCACTTCACATCAGAGTCCCCACCAGCAGCTCCCTTCACATCAGAGTCCCCACCAGCAGCACCCTTCACATCAGAGTCCCCACCAGCAGCACCCTTCACATCAGAGTCCCCACCAGCAACTCCCTTCGCATCAGAGTCCCCACCAGCAGCTCCCTTCACATCAGAGTCCCCACCAGCAGCCCACTTCACATCAGAGTCCCCACCAGCAGCCCACTTCACATCAGAGTCCCCACCAGCAGCTCCCTTCACATCAGAGTCCCCACAAGCAGCTCCCTTCACATCAGAGTCCCCACCAGCAGCCCACTTCACATCAGAGTCCCCACCAGCAGCTCCCTTCACATCAGAGTCCCCACCAGCAGCCCACTTTACATCAGAGTCCCCACCAGCAGCTCCCTTCACATCACAGTCCCCACCAGCAGCTCCCTTCACATCAGAGTCCCCACCAGCAGCCCACTTCACATCAGAGTCTCCACCAGCAGCTCCCTTCACATCAGAGTCCCCACCAGCAGCTCCCTTCACATCAGAGTCCCCACCAGCAGCCCACTTCACATCAGAGTCCCCACCAGCAGCCCACTTCACATCAGAGTCCCCACCAGCAGCCCACTTCACATCAGAGTCCCCACCAGCAGCCCACTGAGGCAATGCACAACAGGCCTGAGCTCATGAGAGAGTTCTTCCGCCTGGACATGGAGGATGCTCAGAGCTAAGCAGCTGGAGTGCCTGTGATTCCCTCTAAGTCTGTGCCAATACCCAATATGTCTGTCTTCCCAGTCTGTGGTGCCCCGGTCTGTGCCAATACCCAGTATGTCCTCGTGTGCCTGTGTCTTCCCAGTCTGTATGTAAGGTATCAGTTACTCAGAATGTGTCCAATCCTTCTGTGTCTATGTCTTCCAAAATTGCAGAGGTAGCAAGAGGTGCTGGGGCAGGTGCATCAAGTGTGGTGCCAGTCCCTCCCCCCGGATGCTGCAGGGTTTCTATTGAGGGTTGTGGGGTGCAGAGGAGTGGGAAAAATGGTGAAGAGGCTGGCCTGGTGGTAGATAAGGGAAGGGAGAGTGGTGGGAGGGTAGGAGTGGGGAAGCTGTTGATTCCAGTTTGTCCAAGGATGATATGGAGTGGTTGGAGGATAGGAGGAGGAAGGGCAAAAGAAGGAACAAAAAGAGGTTCAGTTACCTTAAATCCTAAGGTTTTGCCTTTGGCAAATAAGTTTGGGGTCCTGTCAGATGACAACGATGAGTGGGACTCGTTGAGTTCAGCATCCTCTATGGATGAGTTCCAGGGTGCAATGAAGTGCGCTGGTCAGGGCTGGACTGGGACAAAAATTTTGCCCTGGACTTCCTCATGACTGGCCCACTTTAATTTTGAGTGTCCCCAACAGCATCCCCCTTACATCAGAGTGTCCCCAACAGCGCCCCCCTTACATCAGAGTGTCCCAATCAGCAGCTCACTTCACATAGCAGTCCCCACCAGCAGCTCCCTTCACATCAGAGTCCCCACCAGCAGCTCCCTTCACATCAGAGTCCCCACCAGCAGCCCACTTCACATCAGAGTCCCCACCAGCAGCTCCCTTCACATCAGAGTCCCCACCAGCAGCACCCTTCGCATCAGAGTCCCCACCAGCAGCTCCCTTTGCATCAGAGTCCCCACCAGCAGCTCCCTTCACATCAGAGTCCCCACCAGCAGCCCACTTCACATCAGAGTCCCCACCAGCAGCTCCCTTCACATCAGAGTCCCCACCAGCAGCACCCTTCACATCAGAGTCCCCACCAGCAGCACCCTTCACATCAGAGTCCCCACCAGCAGCTCCCTTCGCATCAGAGTCCCCACCAGCAGCTCCCTTCACATCAGAGTCCCCACCAGCAGCCCACTTCACATCAGAGTCCCCACCAGCAGCCCACTTCACATCAGAGTCCCCACCAGCAGCTCCCTTCACATCAGAGTCCCCACAAGCAGCTCCCTTCTCATCAGAGTCCCCACCAGCAGTCCACTTCACATCAGAGTCCCCACCAGCAGCTCCCTTCACATCAGAGTCCCCACCAGCAGCCCACTTTACATCAGAGTCCCCACCAGCAGCTCCCTTCACATCACAGTCCCCACCAGCAGCTCCCTTCACATCACAGTCCCCACCAGCAGCCCACTTCACATCAGAGTCCCCACCAGCAGCACCCTTCACATCAGAGTCCTCACCAGCAGCTCCCTTCACATCAGAGTCCCCACCAGCAGCCCACTTCACATCAGAGTCCCCACCAGCAGCCCACTTCACATCAGAGTCCCCACCAGCAGCCCACTTCACATCAGAGTCCCCACCAGCAGCCCACTGAGGCAATGCACAACAGGCCTGAGCTCATGAGAGAGTTCTTCCGCCTGGACATGGAGGATGCTCAGAGCTAAGCAGCTGGAGTGCCTGTGATTCCCTCTAAGTCTGTGCCAATACCCAATATGTCTGTCTTCCCAGTCTGTGGTGCCCCGGTCTGTGCCAATACCCAGTATGTCCTCGTGTGCCTGTGTCTTCCCAGTCTGTATGTAAGGTATCAGTTACTCAGAATGTGTCCAATCCTTCTGTGTCTATGTCTTCCAAAATTGCAGAGGTAGCAAGAGGTGCTGGGGCAGGTGCATCAAGTGTGGTGCCAGTCCCTCCCCCCGGATGCTGCAGGGTTTCTATTGAGGGTTGTGGGGTGCAGAGGAGTGGGAAAAATGGTGAAGAGGCTGGCCTGGTGGTAGATAAGGGAAGGGAGAGTGGTGGGAGGGTAGGAGTGGGGAAGCTGTTGATTCCAGTTTGTCCAAGGATGATATGGAGTGGTTGGAGGATAGGAGGAGGAAGGGCAAAAGAAGGAACAAAAAGAGGTTCAGTTACCTTAAATCCTAAGGTTTTGCCTTTGGCAAATAAGTTTGGGGTCCTGTCAGATGACAACGATGAGTGGGACTCGTTGAGTTCAGCATCCTCTATGGATGAGTTCCAGGGTGCAATGAAGTGCGCTGGTCAGGGCTGGACTGGGACAAAAATTTTGCCCTGGACTTCCTCATGACTGGCCCACTTTAATTTTGAGTGTCCCCAACAGCATCCCCCTTACATCAGAGTGTCCCAATCAGCAGCTCACTTCACATAGCAGTCCCCACCAGCAGCTCCCTTCACATCAGAGTCCCCACCAGCAGCCCACTTCACATCAGAGTCCCCACCAGCAGCCCACTTCACATCAGAGTCCCCACCAGCAGCTCCCTTCACATCAGAGTCCCCACCAGCAGCCCACTTCACATCAGAGTCCCCACCAGCAGCTCCCTTCACATCAGAGTCCCCACCAGCAGCCCACTTCACATCAGAGTCCCCACCAGCAGCCCACTTTACATCAGAGTCCCCACCAGCAGCTCCCTTGACATCATAGTCCCCACTCTGGTTCTCCAGGGAGAGGGAGTAGTCAGGCTAAGAAACAGCTGCCTCAACTACCCTAATGGCAGTTCCCACTCCGTTAAAAGTGGTAACCATTAATGTTGCCAGCTTAAGAATAAGTAAGTGCTCATCATAGGGCCTTATTTTTGCTCAGCGAGTTTGATGCTGACATTTTGTTTTTGCAAAAGACCCATCTGCTGGTGGGTGATTGTGGTAGAGATTGGGAGATGCATGGTCTTGGACATCTCTGTGAGGGGACAGGATCTGTGCCTGATTAACATCTATGGTCCCCAGACAAAGTGAGACAGGAAATGCCTTTTTACAAAGATTTTTCTTTTTACAGCCCAGCAGGTTATCTTTGGAGGTGATTTCAACACCATTACTAGGTCTAAAGACAGGAGAGGTTTCAGAGATAAGCTGGGCTATGACAGCCTTTTTCTCAATGCATAGTTAGGGAAGCAGGTTTGGTAGATGTGCACATTAATCCCTTGCCGACCAACCCCCGCAGTTGTACTGCGGCAACATGGCTTGGCTGCGTGAATCGCCGTTATGTTACGTCGGTAACAGACGGCCACTAGGGGGCGCGCGTGCTGCCCGCTCGCTCCCCGAGCCGATGCTCGGGGCACATGGAGAACCAGGATCTGTATGTGTAAGCACACAGTTTCCGGTTCTCTGAGCAGAGAATTGACAGATCAACTGTTCTTCTGGTTAATGATTGGGTCAGGCAGCCCTTTGTGGTCGGTTCGGGTGTGCATCAGGGGTGTCCACTGCGTCCTCTGCTATATGTGTTTGCAATCGATCCCTTCATTAGAAGGCTAGAGAGTGGACCATTGTTTGGGATACCATTTGGGCATTGCTAGTAAGCCTCCTTTGAAGGTTGTGGCCTGTGCTGATGATGTTTCTGTTTTTGTCTCTGGGACTGGGGAAGCGCAGGAGATGGACTCAGTGATAAGGCAGTATACAGAGGCATCAGATTCAAAGGTCAACCAGGACAAGTGTGAAGCTTTCTGGATGGGCGTGGAAGGTGAGAGCTTTGTTCTCCCGGATGACTTCCCGGAGCCCCAGCAAAAAATTTGAGTTCTAGGCATTGAATTTGGCCCAGGTGACTATGGTCATACAAATTGGGTGAACAGACTGGAGAATGCCTCTGCCAAGATGGCAAGCTGGTAAGGTTGGTGGCTTTCCTTGAAGGAAAAGGTTGATCTGATGAAGACTTACCTGATTCCAATTTTTCTGTATGTCAGTTTTGTTTGCGTTTTGCTAGTTTCTCTCTATACCAGGGTCTATAGTCATTTCTTCTAGCTGTTATGGGGGAACAAAATAAACCTTATCAAAAGGAATGTGACTTACCTTCCTAGGCAGGAGGGTGGTCTAGGAATGATCAACCATGTAGTCTTTTTCTCTCTGATGTTTGTGAAGTACAATCTTGGTAACATGTTGGCAGAGAGACCACCTGGGTGGGTGGTTATTTTCCAGTCCTGGTTTAGGCCCTTTCTGTGAGACTGGTAAAATGGGTCAGTGAAAAGCCTGAGGGTCAAGCATGATAAGCTCCCGGCTTATGTTGTCCTGTGTTTGAAAATGCTTTGGCAGTGGCAAGTAACAGCAGGAGAAATCACATCTCTTCCAAGGAAACTTCTTGAGAAGCAGATCATGAGCTCTGCTTTTTTGCGAGCCACTGGCCTTAAGGGATTGCCCATTCCGGGTTTTAGGGGTGGGTTTGCGATTGATTGATTTGGAGAGAATCCCAATGAAGTTTTTGGGATCAGGCTTGGCTTGCCTTTCATGGAAAACTATATGTGAAGGGCAATTTGAAGTTTCTTTCCATGAGTGATCGGGGCTGCCCGAGAGTGGAGTCCATGGATCACTTTCTACTTCAGTGCCCTTTTAATATAGAGGTGTACAAGAGGGTGGGGAGTTCTCTGAGTATACCCTTCCTCCCCATATGAGTTATGCAGAGTGAGTGTATGGGGCATTCCAGACTCATCGGAATTATGATTTGGAAACACTTTTTTTTAGTTAGTCTAGTAGTCCGTTATTTCACGTGGAGTGCACGGTGTCAGGTATCCTTATGGTGTAAAGTCCTCTGGGTAAGGTTGGGAAGATTCATGGTCTTGAGAAAAACAGGTGGCAGCAGGAGGCCTGGATAAGGGCGTGGAGGAATATCAGGACTCTGTAGCTGCTGCCTGTTAAACTCGGGGTGATCTTTTCTTTGTAGTCTTATTTCATTCCCCTAGATTTTCAGATCAAATATATTTTTCATAAAAGGCTACATGCATGGTGACAGTGATGTTCTTTAGTCTCGTAGGGATTATGTTGTGCGCAATTTGGTTTGCACAATTTATTATGTTCTTCTTTTTTGTTTTGTATAGTCGTATTCAATTATTTTGTAAATGTTTTATTTATTATAGTTTTATTGTATATAAGTTGTTGTTTGTAAGATTTTTTCAATAAACAAATGAACCCCTCATAATGGGCACAGCGGGTGTACAGACCCGGGAACTCAGCACAGGGATGGTGGGAACCCCTCATTGTGGGCACAGCATGTGTTCAGACCAGGCCTGCAGTTCAATTTTTCAGTTTGTTTGCAAAAATTTTGAACACCAGCCGCAACTGCCTTAAAGTGTCGATCAATTTCTCCTGGATCTCTTGTAAAGCAGTTAATCTGTTGGTAACAGCAGGAAATGGAGTTGAGATACGGAGATCAGGGATAAAAGCTGGATGATGCCCAGTGTTTAGGAAAAAAGGGTTCTGAGAGGTGGAGCCATGCTTAGAATTGTTATAAGCAAACTCCGCTGTAGGAAGATAGTTATCTTCAGGATAACTGTGTGGACTAAGAAAACATTGAAGGTACTGCTCTAACATTTGATTGGTCCTCTTGGTCTGACCATTAGACTGGGGATGAAAAGCAGAAGACAGATTGATTGTTACTCCTAAAGCTGAGCAAAAGCTTTTCTGAAATTTTGAAGTGAACTGTACTTCTCTTTCAGAAACTACATCTTCTGGAATTCCATGTAGTCTAAAGACTTCTCAAACCATCAACTCCGCAGTTTGTTCAACAGAGGTTACCCCTTGACAGGTTTAAAGTGAGCCATCTTAGTAGGCGGTCGATAACCAAGATAGTGGTCATTTCTGTATAGGGGGGGGTAAATCGACCACAAAGTCCATAGCAATTGATCTCCATGGTCTTGATAAGACGGAGTGGATGGAGCAACCCCAAAAGGAGAAGCTCGGGGTGTCTTATTGCGAGCACAGACCAGGCACTACATAACCTTTGACATCTCTTTTGTACCCAGGCCACCAAAAGGAACGTGATAAAAGTTCCACCGTCTTAGAAACCCCAAAATTTCCAGCAAGTTTGGAGTCATGAACCAACTAGAGGACTTCAACCCGAGCAACTTCAGGTACATAGAGAAGATGTGCTCGAGTCTAGAAGGCATTTTTGTACTCAAGGATGAGGTCCATAGGAAGATGTACTGCTACCTTTAGCAATATATTTTCTGTACTTTACTCGGAATAGCGCAGCACCAACCCCCACTGTTATTTCATTGCCCTATGGGTTTGGCTTGACCCATACTCGGTGCCTGCAGCAGTTCCACCTTGAGTTCCCCCCTCCTTTCATGGTAGCGCAGAAATAACTATACATCCTTAGTACATAAAAAGATTATTGAGGAGTGGGTCATTCTCGTACTCTTCCTTGAGGAGCCTCAAGAATGCTTTAGAACTTGTGGCCCCTAGAAAGTTCTTTTGAGGCAGGACGGTGTATTCAGAGTTGTCTTACTGGAGAGGCCCAGACAACATTCGTGATAAGACATCGGCCTTACCATTCCTTGACCTAGGTCGATATGAGATAATAAAATTAAACCTGCAAAAGAACAATGACCAACATTTTTGTCTAGAAGACAATCTCTTGGCAGAACGAATGAATTCCAGATTTTTATGATCGGTGAGAACGGTCACAGGATGCTTAGCACCTTCTAGCAAATGCCTCCATTCAGAAAATACTGGCAATTAAGGAAGCAACTCTTTATTCCAAATGCCATAATTTTTTTCAGCTAAAGACATTAAATGAGAGAAGTAAGCGCAAGGATGAAGCTGCATCTTTTCACCACGCTGTTGAGAGAGGATAGCTCCCACGGCAGAGTCCGAAGCATCCACTTCCACTATAAAAAGTAATTCAGGATTGGGATGTATCAATATTGGTGCATAAGTGCCTGTGCCTCAGACGTCCACACAAGGGGCATCCCTTTCTTTGTTAGCTGTGTAATTGGCGCTATCACCTTAGAGAAGTTCCTTATGAATTTTCTGTAGAAGTTGGCAAACCCGAAAAATCGTTGGATTTCTTTAATGTTTCCAGAGGCAGGCTAATCTACCACTGCTTTAATCTTCTCGGGATCCATGCTCACTCCATCTGGAGAAATAATATACCTCAAGAAATTGATCTGGGCTTGTTAAAACTCACATTTCTCCAGTTTGATGTAAAGTCGATTCTGCTTTAATCTTTCAAAGACAGTACAAACATGCTTGCGGTGCTATTTCAGGAAAAGATAAGGATGTCATCCAGATAAGCAATAACAAATTGGTCCAACAGATCTCGAAAAACATGAAGTGTTGAAAGGTCGCAGGGGCATTCCAAAGACCAAAAGGTATGACCAAGGACTTGAAATGTCCATATCTGGTTCTAAAGGCATTTTTCTATTAGTCGCCTGGACCAGGTTACATGCCCCCCCCCCCCCCCCCCCAGGGCATGTTTTGTAAACGCTTTGGCAGAACAAAGTCTTTCCAACATTTCTGAGATCGCGGGGAGTGGATAGCGGTTTTTTAATAGTGACCTTATTCACATGCCTGTAACCAATGCATGGACGCAAGGTGGAGTCTTTCTTTTCAACAAAGAACAGGGCTGCTCCTGCAGGAGATGTTGAGTGTCTAATAAAGTCCTTCGCTAAATTCTCATCAAGTCACTCCCTGAGCACTTTTAATTCAGGTTCTGACAGATTGAAAAAGCGGCCGAAAGGTATTTCTGCCCCTGGGAGCAGCTCAATGGGGCAATCATATGGGTGATGAGGAGGTAATTGATCTGCATTCTTCTCATCACAGACATCACGGAACACATGGTATTGTGGAGGCAAGTTTTCACACCAACTTGCAATTCCTTGACCAACGGAGAACCTGTTTGGTTAGGTTCCCTACAGTGTTCCTTGCAGTGGGAGGATGTGAAATCTATAGTCCATGCTCCCCGGTTAATAGAGGGATTGTGAGTGGAGAACCAAGGAATGCCCAAAATGTCAGAAAATTTGGGTGATGTGATCAACTGAAAGCTAATGGTCTCACGATGGTCAGCCTCAAACTGGAGTACCAGAGGAACCATTTTATGAGTAACAGGTCCTGATGATAAGGGTGAACCATCCACCGTCTCCAACTCAATAGGAGCAGATGTATTTCTGGCTTGAATGTTATTGCTGTGGGCAAACTCTATGTCCATAAAGTTTCCTCCAGCCCCAGAGTCCAGCATAGCAGAGCAGGGGTTTTCACGGCCCTCAGAAATAAGCCTAAAAAGGATGAAAGGGGATAGTGGAGAATTTACTTTATTTTCTTTGAGAATCAGTGGTGAGAAAGACTGGGTAATAGAGTTTATTTGTTCAGGCACGATCACATCAGTCTCCGTAATTGTTCTTCTAACCTTGTTAGGACAGTTAACCGCGTAATGCCCAGAGTCCCTATAATATAGACACAGGTTCTCCGAACGTCTTCTTTCTTTCTCCTGAGTAGAAATGGATCTCTTAATTGCATCAACCTGCATAGGTGCAGCTGCGTCAGAATCTGGAGAAAAGCTTGAATCCTTTTGAACAAATTGACTAGCAGAGAAACGCATGCCACCATTACTTCCAAACATTCCCAGCCTCTCCATTCTCGTTTCTGTAAGTCTCTGATCAACTCGGATACATAGTTGGATGAAGGCTTCAAGATCATTAGGATTCTCTACTCTGGCAAGCTCATCTTTTACCTGTTCAGATAGCCCTTGGCGGAACTGACTTTTTTGCGCTGCTATGTTCCAAAGAGTTCACGGTTCAGCAGAAATCAAGGCACAAGGTAGAGTTGTCCAAAGGATCCAACAAGGCACTGTCCAGCATCTCAGATGGCTCAGTGAGAAGATTCATTGCCAGACACAGCTGAGGTCCCAGGTTCAAGTCGAGGTCCTGACACCCTCTTTTTCTTTTTCTTCTCTATCTTACCTTCTCATTTCTATCCCCTGCGCCCCCCTACCTCACGCTTTCCCCTCCCCCTCCCCTAGTCCCCTGACTAAGCCATTCTCAAAAGACCATCATGCATACACCACATAAGCCCACCCCAACGCATTCAATATGAACCTGATCTAATACGAACTTCTCTCAGCGATGGACCTCACCTACATCACAACCAACTACTCTATGCTCTCTTACTTCTTAGAAACCAATGATTATGACCACTATATCCAAACACAGATAGATCTCTGAATGATTTTTTTGTTTAATTTACTTATAGCCCATAAAACTATTCGGTACCGGACCAGTGTTTTAAAGGTTTATGCACTGTTCAATGACTCTCACATATAATGTGACTCTGTATCACCTATTGTTATTATACAACTACTGTTCAAAATCTCTGTATGTTACTTCTTCTCTTAAATAAAAAACCATTATGAAAAAAAAAAAATAAGAAAAGGAAGAATAATGCTGTTAACAGTTTATATGTGCATCTGCTGTAATGCCCTGTACACACGAGCGGAAATTCCGCCAGCAAAAGTCCGATGCTCCATTGGACTTTTGCTGGCAGAATTCCAGCCAGCAAAAGATTGAGAGCAGGTTCTCTATTTTTCGGTCGGAAAAAGTTCCTATCCGAAAATGCATTCTTCTGTATGCAATTCGGACGCGCAAAAAATCACGCATGCTCAGAAACAATTCAACGCATGCTCGGAAGCATTGAACTTCATTTTCTCGGCTCGTCGTAGTGTTGTACGTCACCGCGTTCTTGACGGTCGAAAGTTCAGAGAACTTGTGTGACCGTGTGTATGCAAGCCAAGCTTGAGCGGAATTCCGTTGGAAAAACCATCCAAGATTTTTCCGACAGAAATTCCGCTCCTGTGTACGGGGCATAATAGTAGTTTAGATGCAAGAGTGTACAGGCACAAGTAGAGAAGAGAAAAAGGCTGGCCAATCATTATGGGCAATGGGCATTAAATTAAGTAAGGTAATGAAGGGTAAGAGACCCTCAAAAATGCCCAGCGCAAGAGGAGCACTAGAAAATATATGAACCAAAGGTGCGGTTCCGCCTTTACTGAGCCCCTAAGTAAAAGTGAACAGGGATCCACAATGGGTAACAGGGTTCCAAGTCCACAGGGACTAAGAATCATGCAGATTACTAGAGAAACAGATATCTATTTAAGCAGGATGGATCAAGGATGACAGACAAATTGACTCAAGACAAAAAAGGGAAATTTTGTTGTTAAAGTTGTTGTAAAGTCAGAAGGTTTTTTTATCTTAATGCATTCTATGCATTAAGATAAAAAGCCTTCTGTGTGTAGCAGCCTCCCTCAGCCCTCCTAATCCACTGCACAGAGCAGGTAACTATAACGTTTGTTCTTTTTATAGAAAAAAAACAAGACTTTAGTATCACTTTAAATTGTGGGGTGAATTTAGGGTTAGGCACTACTTCTAGTAAATTGTAAAACATGAGAAAAAGCCAAACTATAGAAATGAGAGTAAAACTGTATAGGAATGACATAATTCTATGCATTAAGATAAAAAGCCTTCTGTGTGTAGCAGCCCCCCTCAGCCCTCCTAATACTTACATGAGCCCCATCTCTGTCCAACGATGTCCACAAGTGTTTCAGCCATCCCAGACTCTCTCTCATGATTGGCTGAGACACAGCAGTGGCGCCATTGGCTCCAACTGCTGTCAAAGTCAGTTAGCCAATCAGAAGAGAGAAGGGATGGGCCCGGGCCACAGCTCCATGTCAGAATGGACACAGGGAGCTGTGACTCGGCTCAGGTGCCCCCATAGCAAGCTGCTTGCTGTGGGGGCACTCAACAGGAGGGAGGGGCCAGGAGCACAGAAGAGGAATCCGAGAAGAGGAGGATCTGGGCTGCTCTGTGCAAATCCACGGCACAGAGCAGGTAATTGTAACGTTTGTTCTTTTTATAGAAAAAAAAAGCAGACTTTAGTATCACTTTAAATTGTGGGGTGAATTTAGGGTCAGGCACTACAACTACTAAATTCTAAAACATGAGAAAAAACAAACTATAGAAATAAGAGTAAAACTGTATGTTGCGGTGATCACACTATTCTGCAGTATTTGTATTTGGGTCAGGTTTATTTACCATGGCTTTATTATTCAATATGGGTGTTGAGAATATGTGTTTAAGGCTGGGCTCACACTATTGCGAATTGGATGCGGGGAATGTTAGGAGACTGACCGGCTCTTAATAGAGCCAGTTCACACATCTCTGGGATGGCTGCGGAGCAGTTTGCAGAAGAGTCCTACACGTCTTCTGGTCCATTTCAGGTCCAAATTCAGCCAACAATTCGGACCGAAATTGGACCTGAAAACAGTGACGCATCTGACGCCTGCTGTGAGCCGCTCTGCACAACAGTGTGAGCCCAGCCTTACAGTCAATTCACAAAAAATTACTGCATAAATTTTCGAATCTCCTTTATAATGTCAACAGGCTCCAATTGAGGTTAAATTCTAAGTGAGTAAAAACACATCCAAATAGTTGAATGTCACCATTAGGAATAATGACTGCACACCTTTGCGATATTTAATGCTCTAATGCTGCAGTGTGAATGGTTCTTCTGCCAGCAATACATTTCCTATCACAGAGTGACAATGCGTACTCACCATTATTTATCTATGGAGAAGAGGTGTTGTCACACTAGGACAAGAAGTGTGCTAGTACTGCAGGATATCATTTTTATTATTATACATGACTAGGGTACCCCAGATGTTCACCTCCCAACCAAAGGTAGCACTAACTACCTCTCAAGCTTCTAACACAGGGATCTCAAACTTGCGGCCCTCCAGCTGTTGCGAAGCTACAAGTCCCATGAGACATTGCAAGGCTGATAGTTACAAGCATGACTACCACAGGCAAAGGCATGATGGGACTTGTAGTCTCGCAACAGCTGGAGGGCCGCAAGTTTGAGATCCTTGCTCTAACAAAATAACGAGATAAACCCCAATATGGAGAAAATCAGTGAGGCCCGGAACGAAACTGACTAGAAGGAGGGGTAGTATAGGGCCGGACATGACAGTGTGTTTAATGGAGACACTGAAGGGGTTAAAAGAGTAGGTAAAGGTTTTATGGGAGAAAGGGGAGGCAAGAAAGTTAAGTTGGTAGCAAAGGGGGAGTGGTGATATTTAAGGGGGGGGAGGAGTAGAGAGGTCAGTGTGAGGAAAAAGTTTAACAGAGGAGGCAGTTTTTTACTACTGCTCCTCCATAATGGCCGCCGTAGAGGAAATTTTAGAGAAGCTGAGAAGGGCGGCAGCGCAGAAGGGACCGGAATGGTTAAAGCGACAAGTAGGGGACATTGGAGGAGAAGAACCGTGCGGATCGGCGGCGGGTGAGGTGTCCGGCCGCGCGCGGAGGTCTCGGCCTCCGGCGCGTTTTTCACCAGGGCCTTCATCCAGGCCCGTTCGGAGGATGGGAAGCCCGAGGGATGTGCGGTCGGCCCCCCCGGTGAAGCGGAGACAAGAAACAGCGGCCCCTGGGCGGTCTACACGCCGCCGGCCGAACTCGGGGGGCGGGGCCACGGGCCGTAATGGCGCCGGTTCCCTGCCTGGGGAGCGCAGCAGAAGGGATAGTCCGTCCATGCTGCACAGAGGAACTCCAGAGGGGTCGGTGAAGAGGATCGGGGAGCCGAGCAGAGCCCTGGGAGATGGCCCTAGTCAGTCGGTGCGGAACCAGAGGGGGCGGAGCTTGACGGAGGAGCGTGTGGCTGGAGGAAGTGGCAGAAACGGGCGGGAGAAGAGCAGCAGCCTGACCACAGAGCAGGGAGGAGGAAAGAACAAGACGGTCAGAACACAGGCTGTCAGGTCAGGTCAGCGACGCTTGTCTGTCAGCAGCAGTGCTTCTGGAGGAAGGATGGCCCCACCGCTATCTCACACCACGGCCTCGGGGGCTTCACCACCCGGGAGGCTTACCAGTCAAGAGAGTGGAGAGCGGGATGACCGGTCAGAAGGGGAGCTGTCGGACGAAGAGGAGCCGGAAGTGCCAGCGAGGGCGAACACCGCGACGGCTGTGGGGAGTGTGCCTGGTCAGCCTGGTAAGTCGATCTCGTCAGTATTGTTGTCTGGGGCAGTTCAGGATTTATTAGGGGGGGTTACAGTGGGTACGTTAGCACAAGGGGATCGGGGGACGCAATCGGGAGGGGACCGGCCGGAACGGCAGCTGGCGGGGATCGGTCCTGCCAGTGCGGGGTCCGGCCAACAACTGACAGAATTTTTGCAGGGCCTGCGGACCTTAATGGGAAGATTTGAAGGGGGTCACGGGCAACCTCCCCAGGTGGCCCCATGGACAGCACCGGTGATGGAGTCCGGGGGGGGGAACAATGGGGCGGAGAAGGTCGGCGTGCCCCCGGTAATATCGCCTCCTGGACAATCTGGGGTCGGAGGTATGGTGGTTGAGGCAGAGAAAGCAGGGTCCACGGCGCAGGCGGAAAGGTCCGACGTGGTCAGGTTGGCGGATGCTGCGAGGTGTGAGGTTTACGTCTGCTTCGAGGGCCCCTTGGGAGCACATCTGAAGCAGGAGGTTAGGGAGAAAATTCAAAGAGGTGAGTATGTGGAAATTTTTTCTCTGCTGCCATTGGAAAAATTTAATTTGGACAGGGTAAAACCGGATTCTTCCAAGAAGGAGGATGAAGAAAAAAGGAGGTACCGGCTGATACCACGTACGTTTGTGAACTGGCTTCAGGCGTTTGCCATTATGGCGAGCGTAATTGGCGAGAAGAGCCCCGAGCATTGCTCGGCGTTATTCTGTTACATGGACGCTATTGGAGAAGCACATAGGGTATATGGGGGTTCTGCTTGGCTGAGATATGACGAGCAGTTCAGACAGCGGATGGCGGTTCGCCCGTCCCTGCGTTGGGACCATAAGGATATTAGCTTATGGATGAGGCTTATGTCATCGGCGAAGGCCCCGTTTCAGCCGTTTCATGGGGGGGCCGGGGGTGCGAATTCCTCAGGACCCTCGGCCGGAAAAAAGTGGGGTGTGTGCTGGCAATATAACGAAGGCGCCTGTAAATTTGGGGGGACATGTAAGTTTAGACACGAATGCTCGGGGTGTGGGGGAGCCCACCCGTTGTCGAGATGTTTTAAACGGGGAAAGCGTGCCAGTGACGCTGCGCCAAAGAGGGATGACGCCGGTGAGAGTGGAAAGAATGCTTCCTTTTCTAGGTAAGTATCCAGATCAGGGAGCGGCTCGGTTTTTGGAGTTGGGTTTTACGGAGGGATTTAAGATTCCGTGCTCATTGGCGATCGTTCCCCCTATGGCACGGAATCTCAAATCAGCAGTACAGCATCCAGAGATAGTTGGAAAAAAATTGCAGAAGGAAGTGGCGTTAGGACGCATGGGCGGGCCGTTTGCCTACAAACCTTGGCCGGACTTAGTGGTCTCACCTTTGGGGGTGGTGCCCAAGAAGGAACATAACAAGTTCCGATTGATACACCACTTATCTTTCCCAAAAGGAGGTTCGGTCAATGATTTCATTGACCCGGAAGAGTGTACAGTGTCTTACACTTCATTTGATGCGGCGGTTAAGTGGGTGAGGCGCTACGGCCAGGGGAAAAAAAAAAAACTGTGGGAGGACTTCGCGCTTCAAATCTATCACATAAAAGGTGTCAGTATAACAACCTACAAATGTGCAGCTAAAGTGGCTGTACACATATATATAAATGTGAGTGAACACAACAGTGAATAAACACACATAAGAGTAATCAAATAAATCCAAATCTGTTGGTGACACACATAATCTTCATAAGTGAAAAGTTCATATTGTCCTCTTCAAAAAAAACAAAATCCTGTATGACTGTAGCTGGGATCAGGTATGGGGGATAATGGAGACAGTCTATAAATGGGGGGTCCGGTATATCCGGGCTCTCTAGCCTCTCACCTTAAAGAAGGGGAATACAGGCATCAGGTGTCTGCTGCAATCAGTCCTGCAAAGTGCAGTGCATAAGATAATCCGGGTGTTGCACCTCTAATGATAAGATGATCTTCCCGGCGTGCAGATGCCTATAGGAACAGAGAAGGGGAGAGAGAGGAGAGGGGTGCCCACCTTGGGCTCCACCGGTCCGGTGGAAAAGGTAAAGAGGGAAAAGAGAGAAGTCTCCAATAGTGTAGTAGATTTGACCAAAATAGTGTTTATTATCTTATGCACTGCACTTTGCAGGACTGATTGCAGCAGACACCTGATGCCTGTATTCCCCTTCTTTAAGGTGAGAGGCTAGAGAGCCCGGATATACCGGACCCCCCATTTATAGACTGTCTCCATTATCCCCCATACCTGATCCCAGCTACAGTCATACAGGATTTTGGTTTTTTTGAAGAGGACAATATGAACTTTTCACTTATGAAGATTATGTGTGTCACCAACAGATTTGGATTTATTTGATTACTCTTATGTGTGTTTATTCACTGTTGTGTTCACTCACATTTATATATATGTGTACAGCCACTTTAGCTGCACATTTGTAGGTTGTTATACTGACACCTTTTATGTGATAGATTTGAAGCGCGAAGTCCTCCCACAGTTTTTTAGTTTGCTGAAGTGTAGTGTGAACACTTTTGACTTTGCGGCAGTTTTGAGAGACATCATCACATAATACTCACGCTCACTTATTTCTATTGCTTTATTCACAGATTCACTTTTTTATTTAATTTGTTCCATTTAGATTGAGACACATTCCTTTATTCCCTATAGCGCGAGGGACACTACCACATTTATCTGACACAACACATTCACTACCCTTGCCGCTAACATGGACATATTTCAGTTCATGGAGAACAGGAATGTTAATGTAGATGACATTTTCAAATCACAAACTAATGCACGTAACACGGATTTAGAAAGTTTGGTACGAAAACTGGGACATCAGATGGAGAAAAAAGTCTCCCTATGGTGGGACACGATAACATTTGAAAGGTATATTAGAGAGAATATTGTACCTAGAAGGATACGGTGGGAACTACCCCCTAATGACGGGCTAACAGACAAGGAGTCAATGAAGGAGTGGTTCGAGTTCTTCAATAACAAAAGCATAGAAGGACTGAAATTCTTGTTAGGAAGGAAACACAAAAAAACAAGGATTTTGGAACACCAGATAGAGGAGATCAAACAACAACTAGAACCCTATAAAGAGTCTTCTGAGTTTAAAAAACTAGCCACACAACTGAATAAAGACCTTATCAGTAAAGATCTAGAAGTGCAACAACGCAAGATGAAAAAATACCATCGCGATATAGAAGATTATAGAACAGAACAAGTCTTCAAGTGGCAGAAAAAAACAGACCCAGTCGTACCTGATTCAAGATACTCTACACCAGAGAGGGAAGTTAGAATACAAGATCCAACAACGGCCCATGTGTCTGATCCCCCAAGATGGGACAGTAGAGAAGTACACCATGAGACTAGGATACAACACGAATCCAGAACACCCCAATATGAACAGAGATTTTACAATAATGATAACCAACGCACCCCGAAACAACCATGGAAGAAATCTTTCAAAAAACCCTTTAAGAAGCCATACAATCATAGACCGAACAATGGAAGAGATCAAAGAGACTACAACAGATCCCCATATATTCAAGACAGATATAGGGAACCTGAAAGGTACCCTATACCAACCTACAACAGGTTTGAACCAATCAGGAATTACCAAGAGTCATATCAAAATAACTCCAGGGACTATCACAACGATTATGATTATAATCAACAGCGACATTTTTTAGAGAGGGAGAGAAGAGACCACTCCCCACGAAGACAACCACAGAACCCTTACTACTCACCCAGAAGAAGACCACAGGAAGACAGAGTAAGAAACAGTCGAGAGCGAGGAGAGGACGGAGAGCTGGAAAGAGAATCCAAGCGCAAAAGAGAATAAAAGGCGGAAATGTAGTAAATCTGAGTGGATGTCCCATCTCGTCTGAAGAAATCTCTGTCTTAGACAAAGGTCTAAAACATGCACCAGTTAATAACCTAAACAAATTCAACACCTATATAGGAGTATTGAAGTATGTTAGAAAAGTCAATATAAAGAAATACTACCTATCCAACCCCCACAAAACAATCAATATAATGAGAAATACCCCCCTGACAATCAAACATAGTACGCTACGGAACAACTCAATCTTCAATCCGCCAATCTCAGACAATCAACATATTGAAGTGTTCAAGAAACTAGTTCTGAAAGATTTAGAATCCTTGGAAGTGAAAAAAGTCTCAGATCCAATACACATTAAGAAAGGGATCAAATCCTTAAAAGAAAGAAAGGACATTGTAATTCGACCGGCTGATAAAGGAGGAGCAACGGTGATACAATCAAAAGAACAGTACCTTAAGGAATTAGAAAGACAACTACAAGATGAGAGTACTTATATTAAATTATTGGGTAATCCAACAAATAAATATAAAAAAGAATTAGAACATCTAGTACAATTGGGAGAGAAAAAGGAAATACTCAACAAGAAAGAATCAAGGTATCTCATTCCGGAAACATGTAGGATACCAGTCATCTACACCCTCCCTAAAATACATAAATCTCTAGACAACCCACCAGGGAGACCGATTGTTAATGGGATAGACTCCCTTACGTCTAGAGTAGGACAATACCTAGACCAATTCATTCAACCAGCAGTGCAACAGACACCAGCCTATTTACAAGATTCAAAGCATGTATTACAGTTATTAAGTACAACATCGGTTTTGGAAGGACGAACAATATTAGCCACGGCAGACGTTAGTTCGCTATACACTATAGTACAACATCATGATGCGTGCTCAGCAACTAAGTGGCTCCTCAGGAAGTATAGTGATTTGATTTGCAAACAGAGAAAATATCTTATTAAATGCCTAGATGTGTGCCTGAAATGCAACTACTTCTGGCACAATCATGCATATTACAAACAAGCTATAGGCATTGCAATGGGTGCTAAGTTCGCACCAAGTGTGGCCAACGCGTTTATGGCCCAGTGGGAAGAACAATCCGTTTACAAGGATACCCCACCCGAACTCACCCTATACAGAAGATATATTGACGATGTCATTATAGTGTGGAACGGCAAAAGGGAAGCACTAGAACAGTTCCTAGAGAAGCTTAATAGCAATGAAAAGAATATCCATCTATCATGGAAGATTGATGAAAAAACAGTGGAATTTCTGGATTTGCAAATTAGTCTGCAGGAAGACAAATTGGTCACCAAAACCTTTTTTAAACAAGTTGATACTAATAGCTATTTATCCTTAGACAGCTGCCATCATAAAACATGGCTATATAATATACCGAAAGGACAATTCGTTCGAATCAGAAGGAATTGTACCAACGAAAAGGACTATAAGGAACAGGCTGAATTGATTGGGTCTAGGTTCAGAGAGAAGGGATATGATCCCTTCTGGATTAACCAACAAATAGAAGAAGTGTACAATATGGATAGGACTAAAATGTTAGAAACAAACCCTAAAAGAATACTCCATCAAGAAGCACCGAGTCTCATCTTAGACTATAATACACAATATAAACAAGTATCACGTATCATTCAGCGACACTGGTATATCCTCAAAAATGATAAAGATTTAAGTAAAATACTACCTGAACAACCGAAAATCATATTTAAGAAAGCACCAACTATTAGAAATATGATAGTTAAATCAATCATTGAACCCCCACAACAAGTGTCATACTCCTTCTTTTCAGGCAAAGGTTTCTACCCTTGTAGAAACTGCTTTGCGTGTAGACACGCTCAGAAGTTTCAGGGTAAAAGAAAAGAATTTACTTGTACTACAACACAAGAGACACACAAGATAAAGGATTTTGTAAGCTGCCATACGGAAGGGGTGGTATATGTTCTCCAGTGCAGTTGCCGACTACAATATGTGGGACGCACCAAGAGAGCACTCAAAGTAAGGATCAAGGAGCATATTCAAAACATTAAGAAGGGTAACCCCAAGCATAATGTGTCCAAACATTTTGCGATAGCACATAATCAGGACCCTTCACAATTACAATTTTGGGGTATCGAGAAATACAAGGGTTCTTGGAGAGGGAGTCATAAAATCAGAAATTTAAGCCAAAGGGAGTCATTTTGGATACATACTCTACGTTCGCTTACACCTAGAGGAATGAACGTAGAGTTTGATTTAAATTGTTTTTTAAGCAATTTTTAACACTTTTGGTAACAATTATTGTTTAAATTTTTAATCCAGTAATGTTTATACGTTTACCATTTGCACAGACTCCCTGTGTAGCTTCCAGGAATTATGTCTTTTTATGTCTTTTTACCCCCTGGTTTTTGAATTTGTAATTTTAAGGGATGTTCATGTTCATTTGATTTTTAGTATATATATATTGTAATCCTAATTCTATGAAGATGCATGACAGTATAGATAATGTTTACCCTATTTTTATATCTATTTTTTATATTTAATTTTAATTTATTTTATATATACATGAGTGTAGAGACATCTCCTTGACTACTCAGGTTACGACGGGTGTTTTCCGTTGTAAATTCCTCCACAGATTACACACTTACAATTGTTTATCATTGTGCACAGCAATATGGAGAATTTCATATATTGTTAGTCTTCGAAAAAATGGCCGCCATCCATGTCTATCCTGAATAGAGGCAGTTGGAGGCTGACGTACTGGTAGGAACTACAAGAAAATGGCCGACACATAATGGTGTAAATATTCTACATATGTCGCCTATACAAATAGAACATTCTGCTAAGTTATGACTCTTCCTTTTGGGCCGACCGCACTGATTGGACATTATTTTAGTAGACAATAATATAATCTCGTATTATATATATCAGCTATCTTTGTCTGGTTTGATACCTCCTCAACATGGCCCCCGTTCCACACATTTTGCCACCTTTAAGATGGCCGCGGTAACAGGGACACATCCGACCACAACAAAAATGGCCGCTAAGACACTTCCGGGAATTTACTATAAATGACATGCTTCTCTGACCAATCCGGTTCCCCAGATGAAGTCACGAGCGGTGACGTAACGCGTAGGGCGTGGCAGAGACTAATACGTAACCGGAAGTTAGTAAGGAGGCGCCTCGGACGCCGCTCCAGCTTTCTCTCTTGTTTTTATGCTTGTTTATCATGTTTTAAATGTAAGAGACCACCCTCATTTTTAATAAACACTATTTTGGTCAAATCTACTACACTATTGGAGACTTCTCTCTTTTCCCTCTTTACCTTTTCCACCGGACCGGTGGAGCCCAAGGTGGGCACCCCTCTCCTCTCTCTCCCCTTCTCTGTTCCTATAGGCATCTGCATGCCGGGAAGATCATCTTATCATTAGAGGTGCAACACCCGGATTATCTTATGCACTGCACTTTGCAGGACTGATTGCAGCAGACACCTGATGCCTGTATTCCCCTTCTTTAAGGTGAGAGGCTAGAGAGCCCGGATATACCGGACCCCCCATTTATAGACTGTCTCCATTATCCCCCATACCTGATCCCAGCTACAGTCATACAGGATTTTGTTTTTTTTGAAGAGGACAATATGAACTTTTCACTTATGAAGATTATGTGTGTCACCAACAGATTTGGATTTATTTGATTACTCTTATGTGTGTTTATTCACTGTTGTGTTCACTCACATTTATATATATGTGTACAGCCACTTTAGCTGCACATTTGTAGGTTGTTATACTGACACCTTTTATGTGATAGATTTGAAGCGCGAAGTCCTCCCACAGTTTTTTAGTTTGCTGAAGTGTAGTGTGAACACTTTTGACTTTGCGGCAGTTTTGAGAGACATCATCACATAATACTCACGCTCACTTATTTCTATTGCTTTATTCACAGATTCACTTTTTTATTTAATTTGTTCCATTTAGATTGATACACATTCCTTTATTCCCTATAGCGCGAGGGACACTACCACATTTATCTGCTACGGCCAGGGGGCTCTTATGGCAAAAGCTGACATAGAATCGGCTTTTCGATTGTTGCTGGTACATCCGGAGAGTTTTCGACTGTTGGGATGTCACTGGCAAGAACAGTTTTACGTTGACAAATGTTTGCCCATGGGTTGTTCTATCTCCTGTGCCATGTTTGAGGCGTTCAGCTCCTTTTTAGAATGGGTGGTTAGGGATGTCGCTGGCCTAGACTCAGTAATACACTATTTGGACGATTTTCTGTGTATAGGCCCCCCTGCTTCCGCTGTGTGTGCGATTTTGCTTTCCACGTTGCAGCACATCGCAGGCAGGTTTGGAGTGCCTTTGGCGGCGGAAAAGACCGAAGGCCCCACGACAGAACTTAGTTTTTTAGGCATAGTTATAGATTCGCTAGCTATGGAATGCCGTTTGCCCAGGGGTAAGTTGGTGGAACTGCAGAAGGAAATTCGAGATATCCACGGGTTGAAGAAGGTGCAATTAAGAGCTCTTCAGTCGTTGTTGGGTAAGTTGAATTTCGCTTGCAGAATTATCCCAATGGGGAGGGTTTTTTGCCGACGGTTGTCGGCGGCTACAGCAGGAGTAAAACGGCCAACTCATTTCATTCGGTTGACGAGGGAACATAGGGACGATTTGAAAGTTTGGTATAATTTTTTAACTTCATACAACGGGAGGGCGGTGTGGATGTCTGGACCGGTGAGCAATTTCGATGTGGAATTGGTTACCGACGCAGCGGGCTCCACAGGTTTTGGGGCTTATTTTCAGGGGAGATGGAGTGCGGAGCCCTGGCCACAGTCGTGGGAGAGGGCTGGGTTCCTCGGCAATCTGGTTCTGCTGGAATTGTTTCCAGTGGTGTTAGCATTGGAGTTATGGGGTGAGGCATGCAGAAATTTGAAGCTGAGGATCAACTGCGACAACATGGGTGTAGTGCAGGTGGTTAACCGCATGTCAGCGTCTTCGCAGCCGGTTATTCGGCTGTTGCGACAGCTGGTGTTTAGGTGTTTGAGTCTGAATATTTTTATTTATGCGGTTCACATTCCAGGGGTGGATAATGCGCTGGCTGACTCCTTGTCTCGTTTTCAGTGGGACAAGTTCAGGGAGCTGGCGCCAGAGGCAGACAAGGAAGGAGTTCCTTGCCCGGTTTGGATGTGGGAGTTGCCTTTGGAGTCGCCGCGGGATGGATCAGGCAGTCAGTAAGTGATTCCACTTGGACGGCCTACAGCAAGGTATGGAAGGAGTGGTCGATGCTGGTGCAGGAGGCTGGTGTGGGGATGGGGGCGTCAGAAGGCAGGTTACTGGTGTTGTATTTAGTAGCCAGGAATATGGAAAGGGGGTGTGCAGCGTCTTCGATTGACCGAAAATTGGCAGGATTGTCATTTTTGTTTAAATTAATGGGGGGTGATGATTGGTCCAAGGATTTTTGGGTTCGGCAGGCTTTAAAAGGCTATAGGAAGCAATATAAAAAACGGGATGCGAGACGGCCTGTCACTTTTTCGAACCTGGTTTCCATATGTGACATGTTGAGGTTTATTTGTTTGTCGCATTATGAAATCAGATTGTTCACGGCAGCGTTTTCACTGGCTTTTTATGGGGCTTTTCGTGTAGGGGAATTGGTTAGCCCGTCAAAACAGGTTGGGGGCGGGTTGTTGGATCAAGATGTACGATTGAAGGCGGATAGGGTATGCCTACGTTTGCGGAGGTCCAAAACTGACCAGCAAGGTAGAGGGGTGGATGTGTCCCTGTTTGAGTTGCCCGGGTCCAGGGTATGCCCAGTTGAGGCTGTAAGGGCATTTAGGTCAATCAGGTGTAAGGGGGCGGGGCCGTTCCTAAGGCATGAAGATGGGTCTTATCTGTCTCGTTTTCAATTTATAACGATTTTTCGAAAATGTTTAACAAGGGCTGGTTTAGTGGGGTCGGACTATGCTTCACACTCCTTCCGCATAGGGGCAGCTACAGAAGCCGCCAGATGCGGGTTGGACGAGGCGGCGGTGCGCAGACTCGGGAGGTGGGAGTCTAGGAGATTTCGGTCTTATGTAAGACCAAATTTGGTGATGGAATAAATTAATACATATATTAGCATACTGTTGTTCAAGGGGTTGGTGTTATTTTGTGTAGTTGGTTAGTGGGTCAGGTTCAGAATCAGTGGGTGCCGCTATCTTGTGTCTTGTTTGGATTACAGATGGAAATCCTGTGCGCCTTGTCTGGATCGTAGGTCACTCCTATGTTTGCTGGGGGGCCAGGAGAGGTGACGTGCGTCCGGACGGCAGACAGCTGGGGATTTCCAGAAAGGAGGCGTATATACGCTGGTTGGGTAGACCAGGAATGTTATGGGGTAGAGTATTGGGAGAGGTGGAGAGGTATGTGAGGTTGGATAGGCCCCCTGACGTTTTAGTGATTCACGCGGGAGGGAATGACTTAGGTGTCCGGTCGGTCAGGGATCTGATGGCGGACATCAAAGCAGACTTTATGCAGTTGCGGAAAAAATTTCCAGCTACCCTTTTAGTTTGGTCTGACATAGTGGCCAGAACAAATTGGCGTTGGGCTAGATCAGTGGCGAGCATCAATAAAACGCGCATCAGGATTAATAAAGTGGTTGGGCGTTTCGTAAGACAGCAGGGTGGGATTGTGATTCGTCATCGAGAACTGGAGACGAATGTGGGTTTATACCTTAGGAGGGATGGGGTTCATCTCTCCGACGTGGGGATTGATTTATGGTCCCTGGGTTTACAGGAAGGGATACAGCAGGCTCTGAGGGTGTGGAGGTGCCCTCAAACGTAAGGTGGTCACGCTTTCGGGCTGTGGCGGTAGTTTTCTGCTGGTGGTCTTTGACGGGGGCGGTAAAACGGATGGATTGAAAGGGGTGGGGGGCTCATCATTAGCATGTTCCCCTCCGGTGTATTCCTGAACGGTGGAGGGAATACTGGTTTTGGTGGAGCTGCGGGAAAACGGTTGTCTCCGAGCGGCTACAGCTGGAGGCCTATTAGTTGGAAAAGTCCCGCAGTGCGTTGTTTATCCATGGTTATACATAGTTATATATATAGTTATATATATATATGTTTTGGAAAGGGGGGTCACCGTCAGAGACCATCAGACTGGGGTTAACCGTTTACGTTATTAATATGTTATTGTTTTTGTTATTGGTTATTTATTGGTTATTTATTGGAGTGATTTATTTTGGAGTTGTTGTTTTATAATAAAAGGGCTGTTGTGGCCATATTACTCCAAAATAAAATGTGTGGTCTCATCATTTTAAGGTGGGGTTTTGGTTAAGAGGTGGAGTATAAAAGGGGAATTATGGTAATGTAAGGAAGGTAACATTTGGACTACACTAGTCAAGTGAGGCCCGGAACGAAACTGACTAGAAGGAGGGGTAGTGTAGGGCCGGACATGACAGTGTGTCTAATGGAGACACTGAAGGGGTTAAAAGAGTAGGTAAAGGTTTTATGGGAGAAAGGGGAGGCAAGAAAGTTAAGTTGGTAGCAAAGGGGGAGTGGTGATATTTAAGGGGGGGGAGGAGTAGAGAGGTCAGTGTGAGGAAAAAGTTTAACAGAGGAGGCAGTTTTCCCACCCTCCCTCCCTTTTTTAATTGACAGGGAAGTAATGTACTGTGTTGTGTGTGGTGTTTTTTGTATTTTCTCGTTTCAGGAATGAACAGGTCGTCATGACAGCTGAGGTGACTACGTTTGGGTGGGGCGGTAGTTTTCTGCTGGTGGTCTTTGACGGGGGCGGTAAAACGGATGGATTGAAAGGGGTGGGGGGCTCATCATTAGCATGTTCCCCTCCGGTGTATTCCTGAACGGTGGAGGGAATACTGGTTTTGGTGGAGCTGCGGGAAAACGGTTGTCTCCGAGCGGCTACAGCTGGAGGCCTATTAGTTGGAAAAGTCCCGCAGTGCGTTGTTTATCCATGGTTATACATAGTTATATATATAGTTATATATATATATGTTTTGGAAAGGGGGGTCACCGTCAGAGACCATCAGACTGGGGTTAACCGTTTACGTTATTAATATGTTATTGTTTTTGTTATTGGTTATTTATTGGTTATTTATTGGAGTGATTTATTTTGGAGTTGTTGTTTTATAATAAAAGGGCTGTTGTGGCCATATTACTCCAAAATAAAATGTGTGGTCTCATCATTTTAAGGTGGGGTTTTGGTTAAGAGGTGGAGTATAAAAGGGGAATTATGGTAATGTAAGGAAGGTAACATTTGGACTACACTAGTCATGGCTGTGATGTCCATTTATTAACAAAACCAAAAATCTTTAACATTCCTTAAAACAGAAACAGTAGTAATGTCAGAGAGGTTCTCGGTTCAGGACACTTGCTGGGCACTCTGGAGTGCGCCGGCGAGCGCGTGCTTGCGGTGTTTGGCGCCGGTTGCCCTATTTAAGCTGATGGGATGCTGTGCTCGGTGCTGTCCAATCATCAGCTTCCTGTTTCCGAACTTCCTGTTTCCTGTGTATTGCTCTGATCTCCCTGTGACCCGGCTTGTTTACTGGACTCTCTCTCTCTGCTATCCGCCTGCAAACTGATCCCGGCCTGCCTCTGACGTTGAACCTGCCTGACCCCTTGTACCGTGCTGATTGCCTGTTGCCAAAACCTGCCTGTGACCTGCACTTTGTATCTGCCTGCTCCCTTTGTACCGTGCTGACTGCCTGCTGCCAACTTTGCTAGTGACCGGATCTGCCTGCTCTGCACCTGTTAGCTGATCTCCAGCCTACCTATTACCACCTGCCAGCTTGTGTCAGGATCCTGGGCCTTATCCCTGCAAACCACCCGCCAGGCTCTCATACCATTCTGTGCTCCCGTGCCTTCTGTGTACTCTATTAGGGGCCGGGAACCAGATACGTACGGGAGGCCATCCTCTGCTACATCGGGTTCGTCAGTCTGGTACGGGTAAGTCTGACAGTATCGGACAGCCATGTCCGAGCCCGAGCAGGGGACCTCTCCCATGGATGAATTATGCAGACACCTGGCGGGTCTCACACAGGCGGTGAAAAGCCTTCAAGAGGGCTATACCAGACTGGAGGAATGAGTTCAGGTGTTGTCCTCACCTGCGAACCCACAAGTTGCTTCCTCTGCTGGACTCTCACCTGCACCCTCAGTGGTTATGTTACCCCCTGAACCCAGGGTCCCTACTCCCAAAAGATTTACCGGTGAGCGCAATAAGTATCGAGCGTTTCGCAACGCTTGCGAATTGTACTTCGCATTGCAACCACGCACCTTTTCTTTGGAAGCAACCAAGGTGGGTTTTGTCATCTCCCTGCTATCTGGAGAACCACAGTCCTGGGCCCACCACCTCTTGGAGCAAAAATCAATCTGTCTGGATAACCTGGATGCTTTCTTTACCGCCATGTCTCAATTATATGAGGACCCTCAGTTAAAAGCCACCGCTGAATCCGCCTTACACGCCCTACAATAAGGGCGCAGGCCCGCGGAAGACTACGTTCTGGAATTTAGGCGGTGGAGTTCAGACACGGAATGGAACGACGCGGCCCTCCGTTACCAATTCCGTTTGGGGTTATCCAATGCACTCAAGGACGAACTAGCATGGGTTGGCGTACCCCAAACCCTAGAAGATCTCATTAACCTGTCGGTGCAGATTGATCAGCGCTTGAGAGAGCGTCATTCCGAGAGGTCTGTTAGCCAGTTCCGTCCTACTTAGGTCCTCCCCAAGGTCCCAAGTGCTACCAGCTCTGTAAGCCAAAATCTTCATGCACCAGCTGCCTCAGCCCTTGATACTTCTGAACCAATGCAACTGGGGGTTCTCCGCCCGTCCCTCACTTCTGAAGAACGACAGCGCTGACGAGTCAATAACTTATGCATGTATTGCGGAGAACCAGGTCATTACGTGAGGTCTTGCCCAAATAAGACACGTAAGTCTCTTTCAGCTACTTCTAAGTTTGCACCTGCCTTGCCTATCCTTGCTAACCATCTGGCTCTCTCCGTTATCCTCCAGCTTCCAGGACAGGATCTGCTTACCTCGGCCATCATTGACTCAGGAGCCTGCAGTTGCTTCATTGATCTCACCTTTGCGGCCCATCATCGCATCCCTCTTCAATCAAAGTCGCAGGGACTTGCTGTCCACCTCACTGATGGGTCCACCCTTGGCTCTGGTCCGGTCACTCAGGAAACCATCCCACTGCTGGCTATCCTGAACACCTGTCATCGGGAGTTTCTCCGGCTGGACGCCATTTCTTCACCACTCTTCCCTATTATTCTTGGAATGCCTTGGTTGCAGGCTCATAACCCCAGCATTGATTGGGTTTCTGGAAAAATCAAGTTCCCGTCCAGTTACTGCCAACAGCACTGTTTATACAGAACTCTTGTGGAACCCAGTCAACTCTTGGGTCTGAACACCGACATGGAATCGCAGCAGGCGATTCCTGCCGCTTACCGAGAATTCTCCGATGTTTTTAGTAAGAAAGGGGCAGAAACCCTTCCGCCCCATAGACCCTACGACTGTCCCATAGAGCTGTTGCCGGGATCTGAAGTTCCCTTTGGGAGAATATTCCCTTTAACTGAGCAGGAGTTGGTTACCCTCAAAAAGTATAACTGTCAAAGACTATACTCACCGAGGCCGAGATGCCGAGAGCGGCTCGCCCTTACGACCACGCGCACCCGACCCCTGGAGGTGATACAGGGAGTTGGGGGCACGCGGAGGCACGGGCTTCTGGTGGTGACTGAATTCCTGAAGGAAGTCCGTGTAGCCGCTGGGCACTGGAGAAGCTGCAACACAAGTGGTTAAATGGAACCGGGATATCAGCTCGGGCAAGTCCGTTATTCAGGCAAGGATCAGGGGTATCAGACAGGCAGAGAGAGTAATCGTTGAACAAGCAAGGGTCCGGGGTATCAGGCAGGCAAAGAGTAGTCCGTTATACAAGCAGAGGTCTGGGGTATCAGGCAGACAAAGAGTAGTCCGTTATACAAGCAGAGGTCTGGGGTATCAGGCAGGCAAAGAGTAGTCCGTTATACAAGCAGGGGTCGGTACTGGTAACACACTGGAAGCAGGAGAATGACAGGCACAGGGGACAGGGTACAGCTGACGACAAACCAGCAACCCGACTGGGTGCTGGAGCCGTCAGAAGTAGCCCTCCGGCGAGCGCGTCACCGTGACGCGCCGCCGTGCACCCGCACGGTCACGGCGCGCACACGGGGACCGCCGTGCACCCGCGCGCGCCGCACCAATGGGCCGCGAACGGGTGTACGGCGCAGCGTGAGTCCTCCGCGCATGCGCCGTGGAACCCGGCGGACGGAGGCGGCTTGTGCCTCCTGACAGTGCCCCCCTCCTAAGGGCGGACACTGGACGCCCAGACTGGACATCACCTCCGGGTGGTCTCGGTGAAAGGCTTGAATTAAGCGTGGTGCATGTAGATTCTTCGCGGGTTCCCAAGAGTTGTCCTCAGGTGGATAACCCTTCCACTGGATCAGATACTGCAGTTGTCTGCCCTTCTTCCTACAGTTAAGGATGGACTCCACCTCAAACTCATTTTCTCCATCCACCCTAACTGGTGGCGGAGGAAGCTCCCCTCTTTCCGGGAAAGTGCTGTCCACTACGGGCTTCAGTAAGGACACGTGGAAAACAGGATGGATTTTGTAAGTCTTTGGTAGTGCTAGCTCCATAGCCACAGGATTGATAATTCTTTTGATGGGGAAAGGACCTATGAACTTGGGTCCCAATTTCCGCGAAGGCACAGATAGTTTAAGATTGGTAGTGGATAGCCAGACCTCTTCTCCTAGTTTAAAGGTTGGATTCTCCCTCCTGCCCCGATCATACTGCTCCTTGTAATCCGTTTGGGCCCTTTGTAACATATCTTGAATCCTCTGGAAATTTGCTTGTAAAGAGGCTATTCTGTCCTGCACTGCAGGGACTGATATCTCAGGAACCTCGTTGGACAGAAAGGTGGGATGGAATCCACAATTCGCCCAGAAGGGCGTTTGGTTAGTAGCAGCGTGAACGGAATTGTTATACGCGAACTCTGCGTATGGGAGAAGACTTGCCCAATCATCTTGAGATCCCGAGCAGAAACACCGCAGGTATTGCTCTAGAGTCTGGTTCGTCCTTTCCGTTTGGCCGTTACTCTGGGGGTGATAAGCTGATGAGAGGCAGACTTGGATATTTAAGGCTTTGCAGAGCTCCCTCCAAAATTTGGACGTAAATTGTACACCCCTGTCTGATACGATGTTCTTTGGTACTCCATGGAGCCTGATGATCTCCTTCAAAAAAATATTGGCAGTCTCTAGGGCCGAGGGGGTGCCCTTCATGGGCAAAAAATGGGCCATCTTGGAGAGACGGTCAACCACGACAAAAATAGTGGTAAAACCCCCCGAGGCTGGCAGGTCCACTATAAAA
Organism: Aquarana catesbeiana; assembly: GCA_037953035.1. NCBI lineage: Eukaryota > Metazoa > Chordata > Amphibia > Anura > Ranidae > Aquarana > Aquarana catesbeiana. The sequence continues at coordinate 216,700 of JBBHAA010001022.1, forward strand.
TCCATAGAGACGTCAGACCATGGTCGTTCGGGGATAGGTAGAGGTCTTAGTAAACCCCAAGACTTGGCGTTTCGACCCTTGTTTCGCTGACACAAAGGGCAGGATGCCACGTATTCTTTGCAATCCCGTCTCCACCCAGGCCACCAAAAGGAACGAGAGACTAGTTCGGACGTTTTCCTTACTCCAAAATGCCCTGCGAGTTTATGGTCATGGCACATCTTAAGGGTTAGCGACCGTGTCTCCTGTGGTACAAAGATTTTTCCCCGGATCCAAAAGAAATTACCGTTTCTTTTCAAGGATTGCACCTCTGATTCCATGCAAGAGTTGGACGCTGTTTTAATGGATGACATCAGATCCACTTGTGTTACCCCAAGGAAGTTTTGGGACGAGAGGATTGTTCCAGGTTCTGAAGCTTGGGACTCTGCTGAGAACATCCGTGAGAGTGCGTCTGCCTTTCCATTCTTTGAGCCAGGTCTATAGGATATGTGGAAGTTGAAGCGAGAGAAAAAGAGAGCCCAGCGGGCTTGTCTAGGTTTTAGTCGTTTTGCTGTCCGTAAATATTCGAGGTTTTTATGATCTGTAAAGATCATTACCGGATGTAATGCGCCTTCGAGCAGATACCTCCATTCTTCTAAAGCAAATTTTATGGCCAGCAGCTCCCTGTCACCCACGTCGTAGTTTAACTCTGGCGGGCTGAGTTTCCGAGAAGCGAAAGCAACGGGGTGAAGGATGGCTTTGGGCCCTTGTCTTTGAGAGAGAATGGCCCCTGTGGCAATTTCCGAAGCATCCACCTCCAGAACATATGGCTGAGAAGGATCGGGGTGGCAAAGAATTGGAGCCGAACTAAACAGATCCTTTAATTTTAGGAAGGCCTCTTGTGCGGCCTCACTCCACCGGAAAGGGTTGCGCTGACGGGTTAGCTGGGTGATAGGTGCTACAATGGTCGAGAATCCGATAATGAACTTCCGATAAAAATTAGCAAATCCTATGAATCGTTGGACCCCTTTTTTATCAGATGGAGCTGGCCAATCTTGGATAGCTTGTATCTTTTGGGGATCCATTGCGATCCCGCCAGCCGATATGATGAACCCCAGAAATTGTACCACTGACCTCTCGAATTCACACTTCTCCACTTTCAGATAAAGCTTGTGTTGTTTTAATATGGAGAGGACTCTTTTGACATGCTCCTTGTGTAGTTCCATCGTGGGAGAAAAAATGAGTATGTCATCTAGATAGACAACAAGGAAGTCATCCAGGTATTCTCGGAAGATGTCATTAACTAGGTGCTGGAAAGTAGCTGGAGCATTGCATAGCCCGAATGGCATCACCAGGTACTCGAAGTGCCCATACCTGGACCTGAACGCTGTCTTCCATTCATCTCCAGCTCTGATTCGAATAAGGTTATAGGCACCCCGCAGGTCTAATTTGGAAAAGACCTTGGCAGATCGGAATCGTTGAAATAACTCCGGGATGAGTGGTAGTGGGTACCTGTTTTTAATGGTAATATTGTTGAGCTGCCGGTAGTCCACACAAGGTCTAAGGGACCCATCTTTTTTCCCCACAAAGAATATCCCTGCTCCCGCAGGTGAGGACGAAGGACGGATAAAACCCTTTTCCAGGTTCTCATCGATGTATTGTCTGAGCGCCTCCAGTTCGGTCTCGGAGAGAGGGAATATACGACCGAACGGGATCACTGATCCTGGCAACAGGTCGATCGGACAGTCATAAGGCCGATGAGGTGGTAGGCGATCAGCCATTTGTTTATTAAAGACCTCCTGGAACTCCAGATATTCAGAGGGAATCTGCTGCAGTTTGTCGGACGAGGTTGTAACTGTAGCACAAACCTTCGAGGTTAAAGGGAGGCAATGCTCCGAGCAGTATGGAGAGGAGAAGGACACCACCTTGGTGCTCCATTGGATCTGCGGATCATGAGCTTGTAACCAGGGCAGGCCGAGGATGACTGGGAAGATGGGAGACTGGATGAGGTCGAGCCGTAGGAGTTCCTGATGCCCGGAGTCAGTGGTTACTAGGATAGGCTGGGTCTCTTGGGTGATTGGACCGGAACTAGGAAGAGACCCATCAGCTAGATGCACCTGTAGCCCTTGGGTCTTTGTTTGCAAGGGAATACGGAGGCTGCGGGCCAAGGCTGCATCCATGAAGCAGCTACAAGCCCCCGAATCAATGATGGCGGGTAGGCGAGACTCCCCTTCCGGTAGCTGCAAGGAAACAGACAACATCACATAAGATTTTGGAGCATCATTATCCTGGTAATTCATCAATCTAGGCTGAAAGGACTTACTGGGCCTTATTGGACAACCGCGCAGGAAGTGTCCCGCTCCCCCGCAGTACAGACACAGATTGGACTGCCGTCTGCGTTGTCTCTCCTCTGATGTTAGCGGGGCCCGAACCAGGCCTAGCTGCATGGGTTCAGCTTCCGGAGGTGTGATGGAGGAGGTTGACGGCATGGATGGGGCTCTGAATGGCGTCCACGAAGGGCGTGGACCCTGAAACCGCTCCGAGCGGCGTTCTCGCAAGCGCCTGTCCAACTGCGTGGCTGCCTGAATGAGTTCTTCCAAGGTCTCCGGGGTCTCCATCCTGGCTAGCTCATCCTTAAGGAGTTCAGACAAGCCTTGACGATACTGGTAGCGAAGAGCCGGCTCGTTCCAGTTCGTGTCGGCCGCCCATTTACGGAACTCGACCGTGTACTCTTCAATGGGCCTCCTTCCTTGGGACAAGTGGTGTAGAGTGGCTTCAGCGGTAGCCTTCCGTTGCGGGTCATCATAAAGTTTGGACATACCCTCAAAGAAGGTATCTATGGAATTTAACACAGGACTTCCCTGTTCCATTAAGCCGTGGGCCCAAGCCTGAGGTTCCTCTGACAGCAACGAGATAGCGAACCCCACCTTGACGATCTCTGATGCAAATGTCCGGGGCTGGAGGGCAAAGTAAAGAGAACATGCGTTCTTAAAAGCTCTGAATCTTTTACGGTCCCCTGAAAACCGTTCAGGCGTAGGGACCCTAGGCTCGGGAAGCGCCATGACGACCGTAGGGCTGGCGGTGGCCTGGGGAAGCCGACCTTCATTGCCGGGTGCCGGAACTGCAGCGGCGGAGGGAAGTACTCCAGCAATCTGTTGGAGGCGATTGTCAATCTGAGTATACCCCTCTTGTAACTTCTGGACTGAGTCGGCCAAGGTGGAGACCTGTTGACATAGGATCTCCAGAGGAGAGCGCGCTCTGTCGGCCTCGTACATCCGGCTGGTTTGTACTGTCAAAGACTATACTCACCGAGGCCGAGATGCCGAGAGCGGCTCGCCCTTACGACCACGCGCACCCGACCCCTGGAGGTGATACAGGGAGTTGGGGGCACGCGGAGGCACGGGCTTCCGGTGGTGACTGAATTCCTGAAGGAAGTCCGTGTAGCCGCTGGGCACTGGAGAAGCTGCAACACAAGTGGTTAAATGGAACCGGGATATCAGCTCGGGCAAGTCCGTTATTCAGGCAAGGATCAGGGGTATCAGACAGGCAGAGAGAGTAATCGTTGAACAAGCAAGGGTCCGGGGTATCAGGCAGGCAAAGAGTAGTCCGTTATACAAGCAGAGGTCTGGGGTATCAGGCAGGCAAAGAGTAGTCCGTTATACAAGCAGAGGTCTGGGGTATCAGGCAGGCAAAGAGTAGTCCGTTATACAAGCAGGGGTCGGTACTGGTAACACACTGGAAGCAGGAGAATGACAGGCACAGGGGACAGGGTACAGCTGACGTCAAACCAGCAACCCGACTGGGTGCTGGAGCCGTCAGAAGTAGCCCTCCGGCGAGCGCGTCACCGTGACGCGCCGCCGTGCACCCGCACGGTCACGGCGCGCACACGGGGACCGCCGTGCACCCGCGCGCGCCGCACCAATGGGCCGCGAACGGGTGTACGGCGCAGCGTGAGTCCTCCGCGCATGCGCCGTGGAACCCGGCGGACGGAGGCGGCTTGTGCCTCCTGACAATATCGATGAAAATCTTGAGAGAGGCTTTATCCGCCCTTCTACCTCACCAGCCGGAGCCGGCATCTTTTTGCAGAGAAAAATTATGATTTAGGAGATCGGGAGTTGCTGGCCATTAAAGCTGCACTTGAAGAATGGCGCTACTTATTGGAGGGGGCTGCTCACCCCATTTTGGTCTACACGGACCATAAGAATCTAGAGTACTTGAGGTCAGCCAAGAGATTGAGACCACGGCAGGCAAGGTGGGCTCTGTTCTTCTCTAGATTCCAATTCCACATAACGTACAGACCAGGTACCAAAAACACCAAACCAGATGCATTATCTCGTATGTTCCATGACTCCAGGGAACCTTTGCCTCCAGACACCATTCTTCCGGCTGGAAACTTCCTGCTTCTTCAAGGAAATCTCATATCCCGAATTAAACTGGCCTCAAGGAATTGGTCCCCTCCTGTGGAAGTTGATGTAAGCGCGCAAGACGGCCTGTTCCGATACAAGGACAAAATCATGGTCCCAGAGGGTCTGAGGATTGCTGTACTGGAACTCTGTCACGACCACAAATTGGCTGGGCATTTCGGTGTGTTGAAGACAACAGGGCTGGTACAACGTACCTTTTGGTGGCCCCAGCTGGTAAGCGACTGCAAGAGTTTTGTGGAGTCTTGTATCACCTGTGCTCGGAGCAAGAGCAGTCGAGCGAAGGCCTGGGGTCTATTAAGACCCTTACCCGTGCCGGAAAGGCCATGGAAAATGATCGCGATGGACTTCATCGTTGAGCTCCCGCCGACAGAAGGCTACTCCACCATCTTTGTCATTGTAGACAAACTGTCCAAAATGGCCCACTTCCTACCCATGAAGGGTACCCCATCAGCTTTGGAAACTGCAAAAATATTCATTAAGGAAATTGTACGCCTACACGGAGTCCCCTCAAGTATAGTATCTGATCGGGGGGTACAGTTTACTTCCAGGTTTTGGAAAGCTCTCTGCAGATCTCTTGAGATAGAATTGGCATTCTCATCGGCCTACCACCCCCAGACAAATGGGCAGACGGAGAGAACTAATCAGACTCTAGAACAGTATCTCCGATGTTTTTCTGCTTTCTCACAAAATGACTGGGTCTCTCTTCTGCCTATTGCCGAGTTTGCCTACAATAACTCTGTGCATTCGGCCATCAAGCAAACACCATTTTTTGCAAACTATGGTTTTCACCCATCCTTTTTAACCAGCTCCTTACCTGAATGTGCCATTCCTGCAGTCTCTGAAACTATGAACTTCTTCATCAGTAACAACAAATTATTGCAGGAAACCATGGCTAAAACCCAAGAGTACAATAAGAAGATGTATGACAGGAAGAAGCGAGGACAATTGTTGTTGGAACCTGGCAACCAGGTCTGGCTGTCCACCAGTAATGTAAGGATGGCCTGTCCCTCGAGGAAGTTAGGTCCCAGGTTCATGGGTCCCTTTTCAGTCAAGAGGAAGATCAATGATGTGACCTATGAGCTGGACTTACCTAACTCACTGAAGATCCATCCGGTCTTTCATGTGTCTCTACTTAAACCCGTTACCCCCAATTCCTTCTTGGGTCGCAATACTGGCCCGCCTGAACCCGTAATTATCGACGAGGAAGAGTTTGAGGTGGAGGCAATGTTGGATTGCAGGAAGAGACAAAACCAAATCCAATATTTAATCAAGTGGAGGGGGTACGGACCATACGATAATTCTTGGGAGCCGGAGGGTAACTTACACGCTGAAGAACTCTTGAGGGATTTTCGGAACACCAATGCGGATAGACTGGCCCGGCTGGGCATCCGGAGGCTGCCCTTAAGGAGGGGGCATTGTCAGAGAGGATCTCGGTTCAGGACACTTGCTGGGCACTCTGGAGTGTTTGGCGCCGGTTGCCCTATTTAAGCTGATGGGATGTTGTGCTCGGTGCTGTCCGATCATCAGCTTCCTGTTTCCGAACTTCCTGTTTCCTGTGTATTGCTCTGATCTCCCTGTGACCCGGCTTGTTTACTGGACTCTCTCTCTCTGCTATCCGCCTGCAAACTGATCCCGGCCTGCCTCTGACGTTGAACCTGCCTGACCCCTTGTACCGTGCTGATTGCCTGTTGCCAAAACCTGCCTGTGACCTGGACTTTGTATCTGCCTGCTCCCTTTGTACTGTGCTGACTGCCTGCTGCCAACTTTGCTAGTGACCAGATCTGCCTGCTCTGCACCTGTTAGCTGATCTCCAGCCTACCTATTACCACCTGCCAGCTTGTGTCAGGATCCTGGGCCTTATCCCTGCAAACCACCCGCCAGGCTCTTATACCATTCTGTGCTCCCGTGCCTTCTGTGTACTCTATCAGGGAGCGGGAACCAGATACGTACGGGAGGCCATCCTCTGCTACATCGAGTTCCTCAGTCTGGTACGGGTAAGTCTGACAAGTAATGAATAACATAAAGGTTGCTGGTATTAGGAGGCACAACGAATCAACATCCCTTTTGTATCTGCGTTTCTACTAAAAGCTCCCCAGCCACGCTACACCGGCTCGGGGACAAACCACCTCTTTGCAGATACTTCCTCTTTTCTACTTCCCAGTTAAACCACTGTTAACTGGGATACCACAGGAGGACTCCATACCTTAGATGGGTCCTTACACTGAACTATTGAAAATCTGAACACCTCTGAAGACCCCAACCGCCACCTCTCTCATGTGTAAAGCCTTACACCTGAGAGCTCCTCCAAAAATGCAAAGCTCTCTGAACACCATCCTGCAGGCCCAAGAACAATAAATTAGTTCCAATAGTGTTCTTGCCACTCTTCCATAAAGGCCAGATTTGTGGAGTGCACAACTAATTGTTGTCCTGCGGACAGATTCTTCTACCTGAGCTATGGATCTCTGCAGCTCCTTGAGAGTTACCATGGGGCTCTTGGCTGCTTCTCTGATAAATGCTCTCCTTGTCCGGCCTGTCAGTTTAGGTGGACTGCCATGTCTTGGTAGGTTATCGGTTGTGCCATACTCTTTTCACTTTCAGATGATAGATTGAACAGTGTTACGTGAGATGTTCAAAGCTTGGGATATTTTTTTTATAACCTAACCCTGCTTTAAACACACCACAACTTTATCCATGACCTGTCTGGTGTGTTCCTTGGCCCTCATGATGCTGTTTGTTCACTAAGGTTCTCTAACAAACCTCTGATGGCTTCACAGAACAGCTATATTTATACAGATATTAAATTACATGAAAGTGGACTAATAATTAGGTGGCTTCTGAAGACAATTGGTTCCACTAGATTTTAGCTAGGGGTATCAGAGTAAAGGGGGCTGAATACAAATGCACTCCACACTTTTCAGATATTTAAAAAAAAAAAATTGAAAACCATTTATCATTTTCCCTCAACTACCTTAAACATACAGCCAGTGTTACAATGGGATGGTTTAGATAAAAGTATATTCATACATTCATGTGTTAGAATGGCCCAGTCAAAGTCCAGACCTAAATCCAATTTAGAATCGGTGGCAAGGGGATGGAGGAATGCTCACAGGTGTGAGGCTGGAAAATCATCCCTCCTAAAGCCTCAGCATCTACAGATTCCCCACAAACCAACCCACAATCCTCTGACTGGCAGGCTGCAGCTCTGGCAGGACCTTTTATTGCTGCACATTGCTGCCTATTCATTTCTTTTTTTTTGCACCCCAAAGTTATAGCAGATAGTATCTGCCCAGACTTTTTTTTTTTTTAAATCAAGCGGTTGCTTCACCTGTTTTTCTGTTGTCGGTGTGCATTCGCATATAGCCATCTCATTTTCTTTTGATACATTTTTTATTTCCTACTTGCTTAGCGGTTTGCTGAATATCTAATTTCTTACTGAAGGTGCGCATAGGAATTAAACTCTAACTCACCAAACTTTAAAAGCTCTTCATCTTCAAGCCAGAAGACATATGCAAATCATCTCTCCTTATCACTTAGGGGACTTGGCCATCTGAAATTTTCTTAAGATACTGTTCCCATCTCCGTAGCCTTCATCTTAGCTGTACATCACTGATCTCCCAAAAGATGCAGTTTAAAATTTCCATGGATTTGGAAAGAGGCCAGATCCTTACAATGTGATATCCTGTGCCTACTGGAGACTCAATTCTGCTCTCAGAAGCCTCCATCCTTCACAAACAAGCACTTGCCATGTATTTATTAGTCCAATGCTCCTGCCAAGAAGAGAGGCATTCTCATCACAATAAAAAATGCTGTGTCTTTCAAACTTCTCTCTACACTCCAAGACGACCAAGGCTGATACCTCGTGATAGTGTGCGAGATCAGCAACATTCTATACACAATAATTAATCTCTACCTCCCAAATGAACGAACCTTACCTTATCTCAGAAAAATCTGGAAAAAACTATCAAAGTTTTGCCAGGGCCATACTATAGTATGTGGAGACCAACGCTATCCTGGATAGTAACTTGGCTCTGTCTTCTTCCAAACATACTCGCTTACACAGAGCAACTTTGTCTAATTTAATTTCTTCTTCTCAACTTTTTGATGCATGGGGATGCCAACACTCAACATAATGTTCTTTTCGCATTTTCATTTATCATATTCCCGCATTAATTTATTCCTGGTGGATAAGTTCCTGTTGGATAAGTTCCTGTTGCAAAACATAACTAGATCTGATGTACTATGTATAACTTGGTCAGATCACTCCCCTGTGTCTATCATGGTGAAGGGGGGGGGGGGGTTCACGTTGAAATCCAAACCAATAGGTGGAGAAACAATGTTATTCTAATATCCCACCCAGTGTATCCCAACAAGCATAACGTAGCTCGGCATATCAAAATATGTTTTGACATAAATAATCTGTTTCCGACCATTTCACTTTGTGAGTCACACAGAAGGCATATATTCGAGTTATTCTCTTGAAAATTCGTACAGTTGCTAAAAAGCAAAGGACATGGCTGCTGGATGAACTTCTCACTAAGATAAAAAAAAAATCAACAAACATCAGCCCTCTGCCACTACAAGTTCCCAACTGTCCCAAACTAGACATGATCGCAGACAATTATTACTATCCCAGCATAATCATCAACTGAAAATAACATCACTACTATTATGGGAACAGGGCAGGAAAGCTCTTAGCAAGCCAAATCAGGGAAAACATTTCTAAACAAAAAATACCTTTTTTGAAACACCCAGTTACGAGAGTTAAAGCGGTAGTAAACCACAGAAAAAACAAAAACAAAAAAAACTGCAAGACAATGGCAAAATGTAATAAAGTATGAGATGCATACTAGCACATTATGAAATACTTACCTAAGAATGAAGCCCTTCCAGTGGCACCCAGTCACTGCTGAGAGGGCTGACATATTCCCCTGACCTTTCTTCCTGGTTCACGGTCTCCGGTGCTGTGAGTGGCCGGAGCTGTGATGACGTCACTCCCGCGGGGGCCCTCAGTTCCCACAAGAAGCTCTGAAGGTCAGGCACGGTATTGTGGTGGTGATAGGCACAACACTGTAACCTTGGCCTATGTTATTTTAACTCTATATAACCCAGCTCTCTCATTACCCAAAGGCTATGAGGTATTACAGACATTTAACACAATATCATACTATAAAATCAATAAAACTAAATCAACCATTTTAGCCATTAATATCCCAAAGATTTAAAGTTAGCTATCCAATCTCAATGTCCCTTCCCATGGGCCCAGTTCCCTTCCCATGGGCCCAGTGATCTTTGCAATATCTGGGTATCACCATTCTGTCTTCCCTTTCCAACCTATTTAAAGCTAACTTTATTCCTCTCACAGAATTGGTTGGCTAAGAACTGGAATGCCTTAAAAAAAATAATTTGTCGTTGTCGGGAGATTGGCAACTGTTAAGATGTCGATCCTCCCAAAAATCCTATACTTCTTTCGGATGTTGCCCATAGATATCCCTAACTCCTTTTATCAATTGCTACAGATAATGGCGTCTAAGTTTATCTGGCCGCACAAACGACCTAGATGATCTCTTGATATCTTAGCCAAGCATAGAAGTGTGAGAGGCCTGGATGTTCCTATTTTCAAGAATTACCACATGGGTACCATTTTAGAACAATTAAAGTACTGGATAAACCCGACCAATTTGACACTGTAGAGCCAGGTAGAACAGGCGTACATCACATTGGGAAATTTGTGATCACTATTCTTAATTTCATGTTTTTTCAGTATACCTTCAGTGCTTTCACATCCGACCATTGCAGCATCCCTGCAAGCGTGGGATTATTACGTTTTGTTTACAGTGCAAAAATTAAAAACTGCAGAGGTGATCAAATACCACTAAAAGAAAGCTTGATTTGTGGGAAAAAAGCACATACATTTTATTGAGGTACAGTGTCACAGAACCATGCAATTGTCAGTTAAAGTAACATAGTGCCATATCACACATTTTCATCTCCAAATTTTCTATTTTACAAAATTACTTTCTCCTGTATGCTAAATTAGCAGCCTGTATTTGTAAATACTGTATCTCTACCCTGAGATATGGAACTCTCTTCTACAATTGGTGGTGTCAGCGTGGAGTATGGATATTTTTAAAAGACTCTTGGATGTGCATCTTAAAGAACACAACATACAGGGATATGGGAAACAATTATAGACACTGACACATGTACATCTACACAGGTTGAAATGGATGGACTATTGTCTTTATTCAACTTTACTTACTATGTAATTACGTTGCCTTGAAAAAGTATTTATACCCCTTGAAATTTTCCACATTTTGTCATGTTAAAACCAAAATTTTTATTGGGATTTTTTGTGATAGACCAACAAAAAGTGTCACATAATTGTGAAGTGGAAGGAAAATTATAAATGTTTTTCAAAATTTATTTACAAATAAATATGTGAAAAGTGTGGCGTGCATTTGTATTCAGCCCCTTTTACTTTACATAGTTACATAGTAGGTGAGGTTGAAAAAAGACACAAGTCCATCAAGTCCAACCTATGTGTGTGATTATGTGTCAATATTACATTGTATATCCCTGTATGTTGCGGTCATTCAGGTGCTTATCTAATAGTTTCTTGAAGCTATCAATGCTCCCCGCTGAGACCACCGCCTGTGGAAGGGAATTCCACATCCTTGCCGCTCTTACAGTAAAGAACCCTCTACGTAGTTTAAGGTTAAACCTCTTTTCTTCTAATTTTAATGAGTGGCCACGAGTCTTGTTAAACTCTCTTCTGCGAAAAAGTTTTAACCCTATTGTGGGGTCACCAGTCCGGTATTTGTAAATTGAAATCATATCCCCTCTCAAGCGTCTCTTCTCCAGAGAGAATAAGTTCAGTGCTTGCAACCTTTCCTCATAACTAAGATCCTCCAGACCCTTTATTAGCTTTGTTGCCCTTCTTTGTACTCGCTCCATTTCCAGTACATCCTTCCTGAGGACTGGTGCCCAGAACTGGACAGCATACTCCAGGTGCGGCCGGACCAGAGTCTTGCAGAGCGGGAGAATTATCGTTTTATCTCAGGAGTTGATCCCCCTTTTAATGCATGCCAATATTCTGTTTGCTTTGTTAGCAGCAGCTTGGCATTGCATGCCATTGCTGAGCCGATCATCTACTAGGACCCCCAGGTCCTTTTCCATCCTAGATTCCCCCAGAGGTTCTCCCCCCAGTGTATAGATTGCATTCATATTTTTGCCACCCAAATGCATTATTTTACATTTTTCTACATTGAACCTCATTTGCCATGTAGTCGCCCACCCCATTAATTTGTTCAGGTCTTTTTGCAAGGTTTCCACGTCCTGCGGAGAAGTTATTGCCCTGCTTAGCTTAGTATCGTCTGCAAATACAGAGATTGAACTGTTTATCCCATCCTCTAGATCGTTTATGAACAAATTAAATAGGATTGGTCCCAGCACAGAACCCTGGGGAACCCCACTACCCACCCCTGACCATTCCGAGTACTCCCCATTTATCACCACTCTCTGAACTCGCCCTTGTAGCCAGTTTTTAATCCATGTACTCACCCTATGGTCCATGCCAATGGACCTTATCTTGTACAGTAAACGTTTATGGGGAATTGTGTCAAATGCTTTTGCAAAATCCAGATACACCACGTCTACAAGCCTTCCTTTATCTAGATGGCAACTCACCTCCTCATAGAAGGTTAATAGATTGGTTTGGCAAGAACGATTCTTCATGAATCCATGCTGATTACTGCTAATGATACCGTTCTTATTACTAAAATCTTGTATATAGTCCCTTATCATCCCCTCCAAGAGTTTACATACTATTGATGTTAGGCTAATTGGTCTGTAATTCCCAGGGATGTATTTTGGGCCCTTTTTAAATACTGGTGTTACATTGGCTTTTCTCCAATCAGCTGGTACCATTCCAGTCAGTAGACTATCTGTAAAAATTAGGAACAACGGTCTGGCAATCACTTGACTGAGTTCCCTAAGTACCCTTGGATGCAAGCCATCTGGTCCCGGTGATTTATTAATGTTAAGTTTCTCAAGTCTAATTTTAATTCCGTCCTCTGTTAACCATGGAGGTGCTTCCTGTGTTGTGTCATGAGGATAAACACTGCAGTTTTGGTTACTGAAGCCCCATGATTCACTCGTGAAGACTGAGGAGAAGAATACATTCAATACCTTTGCCATCTCCCCATCCTTTGTAACCAGATGTCCTTCCTCATTCTTTATGGGGCCAATATGGTCTGTCCTCCCTTTTTTACTGTTTACATACTTAAAGAATTTCTTGGGATTTTTTTTGCTCTCCTCCGCTATGTGTCTTTCATGTTCTATCTTAGCCGTCCTAATTGCACCCTTACATTTCCTGTTGCATTCTTTATAAAGTCTGAATGCTGAGGATGATCCCTCAACCTTGTATTTTTTGAAGGCCTTCTGCTTTGCTTTTATATGCATTTTTACATTGGAGTTAAGCCATCCAGGACTTATGTTCCCTCTTTTAAATTTATTACCCAATGGGATACATTGGCTAATGCCCTTATTTAATATGCTCTTAAAGCAAACCCATCTCTCCTCCGTATTCTTTGTTCCTAATATTTTATCCCAGTTTATGCCTTTTAGCAAGGTTTGTAGCTTAGGGAAGTTGGCTCTTTTGAAATTCAGTGTCTTTGTATTCCCTTTATGTTTCTTATTTGTGTGATTTATACTGAAACTAATTGACCTGTGATCGCTGTTACCTAAATTGCCCCGTATTTCCACATCCGTGATCAGGTCTGTATTGTTGGTAATCAGTAGATCCAGTAATGTTTTATTTCTAGTTGGTGCGTCTACCATCTGACCCATAAAATTGTCCTGCAAGACATTAAGGAATTGGCGAGCCTTAAATGAATGCACGGTTCCCTCCACCCAGTCTATGTCTGGATAATTAAAATCCCCCATTATGATAACACTTCCCATCCTTGCTGTTAATCCAATTTGTGATAGGAGATCCGTCTCCACTTCCTCCCTCAGGTTAGGGGGCCTATAGCATACTCCCAGTATTATTTTCCCCTTAGCTTCATCCCTTTGGAGCTCTACCCATAAGGATTCCACCTCCTCCCTAGCTCCCTTAGTGATGTCATCTCTCACATTCACTTGTACATTATTCTTGATATATAGGCATACCCCTCCCCCTTTTTTACCCTCCCTATCCTTGCGGTAAAGGGTATACCCTTGAATGTTTGCCAGCCAATCATGAGAGCTGTTGAACCAGGTCTCTGAAATTCCCACAAAATCCAAATCCTCCTCGTACAACAGTATCTCTAGTTCACCCATCTTGTCTGCCATGCTCCTGGCATTGGTGAACATGCCACATAGTTTAGACCGGTCGCATATTGTCCTCGTATTGGGTGTTTCGAGATTGCAACTAGGACTTGCTACTATACTCACCTTGTGTTTTTGTGCTTTGGTTAACCTGCCACTAATGCCCCCAATATTACCCTCTGGAATATCTTCCGCGCTGGCTATCTCTGCCTCTGGACCCTCCCCCCCATCGCCTAGTTTAAAAACCCCTCTAACTTTTTGGCCATCTTCATTCCCAGCAGATCTGCACCCTCTTCATTTAGGTGCAGTCCGTCCCTTCTATAGTACCGGTTACCGACTGAGAAGTCGGCCCAGTCCTCCAGGAACCCAAACCCCTCCTTACTACACCAGCTCTTCAGCCACTTGTTTACTTCCCTAATCTCCCTCTTCCTTTCTGGTGTGGCTCGATGTACCGGTAATATTCCTGAGAATACTACCTTGGAGGTCCTTTTCCTCAATTTAGCTCCTAAGTCCCTAAAATCGTTCTTTAGGACACTCCATCTGCCTCTGACTTTGTCATTGGTGCCAACGTGCACCATGACAGCCGGGTCTTCCCCAGCCCCTCCCAGTAATCTGTCCACAAGATCCGTGATGTGCCGAACCCAAGCGCCCGGTAGACAACATACTGTTCGGCGCTTCAGGTCTTGGTTACAGATTGCCCTCTCTGTCCTTCTAAGAATTGAGTCCCCTACCACCAGAATCTGTCTTTCCTTTCCCTTTGCTGCCCCCCCACTCTCACTGGAGGAGTTCTTCCCCCGGCAGCTAGGAGAGTCCCTCAGCTCCAGCAGTGCTGGTCCCTGACTGATTTCACCAATCTCACTCAAAGTAGCGTACTTATTGGGATGCTCCAGTCCTGGATCGGCCTCCCTGGCACTTCCGCCTCTACCCCTCCTGACTGTCACCCATCTACTCTTTGCTAGTGCCTGCACCTCTTTGTCTCCACCCGCCTCTGTGCTGGCCCCTGCCGGCACCTGCCGTGTACGTTCCTGGCTCACCTTTAGTATGGAGGGACTGCTCAGTGCTGACAGTTGCTTCCCCAGATTCAGAACCTGGGCTTCCAGGGAAACAATGTGCTTACATTTTGCACAGCAGTATTCGCCCTCGATCGGATGATCAAGGAACGCATACATGCGGCAAGATGTACAAAGAGTCGCCTCTCCACACCCGCCGGGCATCGTACCTATTAAATTTAGTGAGGATTGGGGATTTTACCCTGTCCAAATTACCTAACAGCTAGCTTCCTGGCACTAATACTCAAGACAATACACAGGTACACAACAAGACAATACACAGGCACTTTGATACCCCTAACCAAATATTAGTGGAACCAATTGCCTTCAGCAGTCACCTAATTAGTAAATAGAGTCCACCTGTGTGTAATTTAATATAAGTATAAATACAGCTGTTTTGTGAAGCCCTCAGAGGTTTGTTAAAGAACCTTAGTGAACAAACAGCATCATGAAGGCCAAGGAACACACCAGACAGGTCAAGGATGAAGTTGTGGAGAAGTTTAAAGCAGGGATGGGTTATAAAAAAATATCCCAAGCTTTGAACATCTCACGGAGCACTGCTCAATCCATCATCCAAAAATAGAAAGAGTATGGCACAACTGCAAACCTACCAAGACATGGCCGTCCACCTAAACTGACAGGCGGGGCAAGGAGATTATTAATCAGAGAAGCAGCCAAGAGGTCTATGGTAACTCTGGAGAAACTGAAGAGATCCACAGCTTAGGTGGGAGAATCTGTCCACAGGACAACTATTAGTCATGCACTCCATAAATCTGGTCTTTATGGAAGAGTGGCAAGAAAAAAGCCATGGTTGAAAGAAAGCCATAAGAAGACCCGTTTGCAGTTTGCGAGAAGCCATGTGGGGGACACAGCAAACATGTGGAAGAAGGTGCTCTGGTCAGATGAAACCAAAATTTTACTTTTTAGCCTAAAATCAAAATTCGATGTGTGCCGGAAAACTAACAGTGCATATCACCTAGGGATGGGCTTTATGTTCAGGTCGAACATGAGTTCGACTCGAACATTGGCTGTTCGCCCGTTCGCCGAACAACGAATAATTTGGGGTGTTAGCGGCAAATTCGAAAGCCGCAGAACACCCTTTAAAAGTCTATGGGAGAAATCAAAAGTGCTAATTTTAAAGGCTTATATGCATGGTATTGTTATAAAAAGTGTTTGGGGACCTGGGTCCTGCCCCAGGGGACGTGTATCAATGCAAAAAAAAGTTTTAAAAACGTCCATTTTTTCGGGAGCAGTGATTTTAATAATGCTTAAAGTGAAACAATAAAAGTATAATATTCCTTTAAATTTCTTACCTGGGGGGGTGTCTATAGTATGCCTGTAAAGGGGGCGCATGTTTCCTGTGTTTAGAACAGTCTGACAGCAAAATGACATTTCTAAAGGGAAAAAAAAGTCATGTAAAACTACTATCGCTAGCGCCGGCTATAATGAATTGTCGGTCCGGCAATACACATAAAAGTTCATTGATAAAAACGGCATGGAATTTTCCCACAGGGGAACCCCCGAACCAAAATTGAAAAAAAAAATGACGTGGGAGTCCCCCTAAATTCCATACCAGGCCCTTCAGGTCTGGTATGGATATTAAGGGGAACCCCACGCCAAAATGTAAAAAATGGCACGGAGTCTCCCAAAAAATCCATACCAGACCCTTATCCAAGCACGCAACCTGGTAGGCCACAGGAAAAGAGGGGGGGACATGAGAGAGCCCCCCCTCCTGAACTGTACCAGTCCACATGCCCTCAAGATTGGGAGGGTGCTTTGGGGTAGCCCCCCAAAGCACCTTGTCCCCTTGTTGATGGGGAGAAGGGCCTTATCCCCACAACCCTTGCCCAGTGGTTGTGGGGGTCTGCGGGCGGGGGGCTTATCGGAATCTGGAAGCCCCCTTTAACAAGGGGACCCCCAGATCCCGGCCCCCCCCAGTGTGAATTGGTAAGGGTACAAATGTACCCCTACCATTTCACAAAAAAAGTGTCAAAAAGGTTAAAAAAACACAAGAGACGGTTTTTGACAAGTCTTTTATTCATTTCTTCTTCCATCTTCTTTCTTCTGGTCTTCCATCGGTGTTCTTCTTCTTCCTCCATCTTCTTCTTCCTCCGATCTTCTTGTCCCGCATCTTCCTCCGGCTTCTGCTCCGCTCCGTCGGCACGATCTGCCTCAGTGGGAGTCTTCCGCCATGTGACGCTTTGGTTCTTCTGACACTACTTATAAAACGGAGGGCGGGGCCACCAGGTGACCCTGCCCTCCTCTGACGCATGGAGACTTCACGGGGACTTCCCTGTGGCTTTCACCGTGTTGTCAGAGGGGGGCGGGGTCACCCATTTACGTCACCGGGTGACCCCGCCCCCTCTGACAACATGGGGAAAGCCACAGGGAAGTCCCCATACGTCAGAGAAGGGCGGGGTCACCGATTGGCCCCGCCCTCCATTATATAGGAAGTGTCAGAAGAACCGAAGCGTCACACAGCAGAAGACTCCCCCTGAGGTGGATCGTGCGGACGGAGCAGAAGAAGCCGGAGGAAGATGCAGGACGAGAAGAGCGGAGGAAGAAGATGGAGAAGAAGATGGAGAAGAAGAAGATGGAGGAAGAAGAACACTGAAGGAAGACCAGAAGAAAGAAGATGAAAGAAGAAGGAATTAATAAAGGACTTGTCAAAAACCGTCTCCTGTGTTTAACCTTTTTGACAGTTTTTTTGTGAAATGGTAGGGGTAAATTTGTACCCCATTACCAATTCACACAGGGGGGACCAGGATCTGGGGGTCCCCTTGTTAAAGGGGGCTTCCAGATTCTTATAAGCCCCCCGCCCGCAGACCCCCACAACCACCCAGCAAGGGTTGTGGGGATGAGGCCCTTCTCCCCATCAACATGGGGACAAGGTACTTTGGGGGCTACCCCAAAGCACCCTCCCAATGTTGAGGGCATGTGGCCTGGTATAATTCAGGAGGGGGGGTGCTCTCTTGTCCTCCCTTTTCCTGCGGCCTGCCAGGTTGCGTGCTCGGATAAGGGTCTGGTATGGTCCCTTAATGGTGCCACAGACACAAAAGTTTTACGGATATGGTACCATCAATGACTTGCAACCTCATTTAATATGAAATGCTACGTTTTGGTTATATATTTTGTATGTTGTTATATAATAAAAGGCCTAACGGCGATTTTACTCCAAGTGGTGGAGGAGTTTATTAGGACTCGTTGCCAAAGAGCCCTATCCATTAGTCAGCTGCATGTAATTTCAATCTACATGCATTGATATCTCTGTTCCCAAAATTTTAAGCATTGTTTGTGAAAGGAGGTTATATACATGGAACAACAGAGCAAAAATCTAATTCAGTATTTGGGATCTGAAGCCTGTGATATGTATCCCAGGACAGGGATGATTTTTCAAATGATCATCAACTAAATTAAATTTTTGGGCTTGATATACCACCTGACACTATATGCTATTTTATTTATGCTTGGCCATGCTTTGTGAAGTGCATATTCGCTATGTTGGGGTATACTCTACTGTTGCCTCTGCATGGATATCCTATGCACATGACTTTGAGCTTCCACTTTATGTTGCATGGCTGTTTGAACCTTTTAACATTCATGTACAGTATGTTGCAATATAATTACATATTGTACTTTATTAAAGTGTCAGCTAATCTGCTTTGCTAGGATTCTAAGGTTTATACATTTAACTGCTTGCCGACCAGCCACCGTCGTTATATGATCGCAGTAGCTGTATGGTGGCTCGCGCAGGCGCGATAGCGGGCGGGCAGACTCGATGTCCGCTGGCGACCCAGGGTTGCCTAGTACAGAGGCAGGATGGGGATCTGCCAGTGTAAACAAGTGGATCCCCATTCTGACAGGGGACATGTTAGCGATCTTCTGTTCCCAGTGATTGGAAACAGAGATCTCTGGCATGTCCCTGCCAGCCCCGAAAGTTAGAACACTCTGAGGGAATATGCTTAACTACTCGAACGCTCCCTAGTTTTAACCCCTTCCCTGCCAGTGTCATTTTTACATTGATCAGGGCATTTTTATAGCACTGGACCCCAAGAAGTGTCATTTGGGGTCAGATTTGCCCCTCGCAATTTAGAAGAAATATTATATATATATATATATATATATATATATATATATATATATATATATATATATATATATATATATACACCTAAACTGATGAAATTAGATTTTTTATATTTTTGGGGGGATATGTATTATAGCAAAAAGTAAAAAAATATATATTTTTTTCTTTTCAAAATTGTTGTTCTCTGTTTGTTTATTGCGGAAACAATAAAAACCGCAGAGCTGATCAAATGCCACCAAAAGAAAGCTCTATTTGTGGGGAAAAAAAAGGACGTCAATTTTGTTTAAGTACAGCGTTGCGCACTGAAGTGGTTTAAGAATCAACTGGATAAAGACTGATAGTATCAACATTAAAGCTGGTCTTGTTTCTTTCAAACTGCTAACAGTGACATGTTTTTGATGTTTGTAATCTCATGTTTATGCTGATATATATTTAATTTCTGGTACATCAGTCTTAGATATGTGTTATTGCTGAGGAAACTTACCAATATACAATGTGTGAAGGTTCTGCTTGTGAGCCCATTCTGTGTTCTTTTTTGATTTGTTTGCTAAGGTCTGAATTTTTGCAGGTGCCTGTTAGAATTTCTATGATTAAAACATTATATTTTTATAATTTCTCTCATTTTAAATGTAGCGCTGGTATTTTTAATACAGACGCTGTAAGTAAAAATTTAGTTGTCTGAGGCTGTAGTTTAACTCAGACTGTGATTATTATAAATACTGGTTCTGTTTCAGCTTGGCTCGTTGTGTGGTTTTCCCCTTGGCCTGGAGATGGCGCCCTTTTATTTCAGCCAAGGTTGGAAATTGCAGCAAGCTGGGTGTATTGAGTGCCTACCTGCCCGGAAAATAAGTCAGTGGGTGTGGTCTGCCTGCTGTGCGTTCTGGGAGAGGGTACTTAAGGGAAAGACCCCGTGACAGAAAAGAGTTCCGACCTGATGGATAAATTATGGAGGATTGAAAGATTTGGTTAATGTGAAATCCTCTCCTAGTTGATGATAAAATGCCTTGGAAGGACTGTTTTTCAAGATAAGGAGACACTGGGGTTTATTTACTAAAGGCAAATACACTGTACACTAGGAAGTGCACTGCAAGTGTAGTTAGAAATGCAGTTGCTGTAGATCTGAGGGGGAAATGCAAGGAAAATAAAAAAACAGCATTTTTGCTTGCACATGATTGGATGATAAAACCAGCAGAGCTTCCCCTCAGATCTACAGCGACTGCACTTACAAGTGCACTTGTAGTGCAGATTGGATTAGCCTTTAGTGAGTCAACCCTACTGTTGGCATCCAATATCCTAGAACAGTGATGGCGAACCTTGGCACCCCAGATGTTTTGGAACTACATTTCCCATAATGCTCAACTATACTGCAGAGTGCATGAGCTTCATGGGAAATGTAGTTCCAAAACATCTGGAGTGCCAAGGTTCGCCATCACTGTCCTAGAACAATGGAGAAATTTGTCTAGTAAATAGACCTGGAAGTAGGGAAATCCCAGGTACATTGAAAAGCTGTCAAATTAGACATAGTTTTCTTTTCAGGTACATTGAAAAGCTGTCAAATTAGACATAGTTTTCTTTTCCTATGAACAGGACAAAAGTTCAGTAAAACCCCTGGTCTATTTTTACGAAACTTCAGAAATCACACACATTCGTATTGTGAATGAGGCCACATCTGTTTGCCCAGATGAGGAGAGTAAAAATCTTGTATACCCCATTCAATGATAGCTCCTCTATTGTTCACTGAAATGAAGAAGGACAGCCAAAGAATCAACATGGGAGAAATCTTTTTTGGAAGGAGCTTGAAACCAAGAGAAAAAAAAAAAATGAAATTATATATTTCAGGATTTTATCAAATAAAACATGACATTGTAGAAACTGAAAAATGTAGAGTATTTAGAAATCTTATGTATTTATGTATATATATATATATATATATATGTATATACACACAGTGGGGCAAAAAAGTATTTAGTCAGACACCAATTGCGCAAGTTCTCCCACTTAAAAAGATGAGAGAGGCCTGTAATTGTCTTCATAGGTATACCTCACCTATGAGAGACAAAATGTGGAAACAAATCCAGACAATCACATGTCTGATTTGGAAAGAATTTATTTGCATATTATGGTGGAAAATAAGTATTTTGTCAATATCAAAAAACTTTGTTATATATCCTTTGTTGGCAATGACAAAGGTCAAACATTTTCTGAAAGTCTTCACAAGGTTGTCACACACTGTTGCAGGTATGTTGGCCCATTCCTCCATGCAGATCTCCTCTAGACCAGTGATGTTTTGGGGCTGTCGCTGGGCAACACGGACTTTCAACTCCCTCCAAAGGTTTTCTATGGGGTTGAGATCTGGAGACTGACTAGGCCACTCCAGGACCTTGAAATGCTTCTTACGAAGCCACTCCTTCGTTGCCCGGGTGGTGTGTTTGGGATCATTGTCATGCTGAAAGACCCAGCCACGTTTCATCTTCAATGCCCTTGCTGATGGGAGGAGGTTTGCACTCAAAATCTCACGATACATGGCCCCATTCATTCTTTCATGTACACGGATCAGTCGTTCTGTTCCCTTTGCAGAGAAACAGCCTCAAAGCATGATGTTGCCACCCCCATGCTTCACAGTAGGTATGGTGTTCTTTGGTTGCAACTCTCTCCTCCAAACACGACGAGTTGTGTTTCTACCAAACAGTTCTACTTTGGTTTCATCTGACCATATGACATTCTCCCAATCCTCTTCTGGATCATCCAAATGCTCTCTAGCAAACCTCAGATGGGCCCGGACATGTACTGGCTTAAGCATGGGGACACAACTGGCACTGCAGGATCTGAGTCCCTGGTGGCGTAGTGTGTTACTGATGGTAGCCTTTGTTACATTGGTCCCAGCTCTCTGCAGGTCATTCACTAGTTTCCCCTGTGTGGTTCTGGGATTTTTGCTCACCGTTCTTGTGATCATTTTGACCCCACGGGGTGAGATCTTGCGTGGAGCCCCAGATCGAGGTAGATTATCAGTGGTCTTGTATGTCTTCCATTTTCTAATTATTGCTTCCACAGTTGATTTCTTCACACCAAGCTGCTTGCCTATTGCAGATTCAGTCTTCCCAGCCTGGTGCAGGTCTACAATTTTGTTTCTGGTGTCCCTCGAAAGCTCTTTGGTGTTCTCCATAGTGGAGTTTGGAGTGTGACTGTTTGAGGTTGTGGACAGGTGTCTTTTATACTGATAACAAGTTCAAACAGGTGCCATTAATACAGGTAATGAGTGGAGGACAGAGGAGCCTCTTAAAGAAGAAGATACAGGTCTGTGAGAGCCAGAAATCTTGCTTGTTTGTAGGTGACCAAATACTTATTTTCCACCATAATTTGCAAATAAATTCTTTCAAAAATCAGACAATGTGATTGTCTGGATTTGTTGCCACATTTTGTCTCTCATAGTTGAGATATACCTATGATGACAATTACAGGCCTCTCTCGTCTTTTTAAGTGGGAGAACTTGCACAATTGGTGGCTGACTAAATACTTTTTTGCCCACTGTATGTATATATATATATATATATATATTTATTTATTTTATTTATTTCAGGTACTTATATAGCGCCGTCAATTTACGCAGCGCTTTACATATACATATTATACATTCACATCAGTCCCTATACCCTCAAGGAGCTTACAATCTAAGGTCCCTAACTCACATTCATACATACTAGGGCCAATTTAGACAGGATCCAATTAACCTACCAGCATGTCTTTGGAGTGTGGGAGGAAACCGGAGTACCCGGAGGAAACCCACGCAGACACAGGGAGAACATGCAAACTCCAGGCAGGTAGTGTCGTGGTCGGGATTCGAACCAGCGACCCTTCTTACTGCTAGGCGAGAGTGCTACCCACTGCGCCACTGTGCTGCCATATATATATATATATATATATATATATATATATATATATATATATATTATAGCTGCCTCTATAATATTTGGTTCCTGTACTGGTAGTTATAACCTTTTCTCTTGGTGAACCGACAACGCCCCTCTGAAATGACACCTTGGGACTTTGGGACTCAGATTTTTAAGAAGAGCTAGGCCTCACCTGCCCATCTTGACTTCTGCAATCCTCCCTGGTTGATTCAGGAAAAGTCCGAGATTGCCCCCATCTACCGCATCCTCTTGACAGTCACTTCCTGTTCCGCATGTTCAGAACCATCCCATACGGTAATGTCTGATCCATGACTCCTGGAGATTCTTTAAGTGTCTTTAGCAAATGAACCATCCAGCACTGAGGTCTCTGAACCCTCAGGCCTTCAGGTTCACAATCTGGTGCTATCCAGCGCTGAGAGCTTTACACCCCCAGGCCTTCAAGCATGAACCCCTAAAGGTCACATCCTGGCTGCTCCTCTGGATCACATTCCCATCTCCAGCCACCTTCTTCCCTGCATGGCACGTTCCACCCCCCCCCCCCCATAGGGGAAGAGCTCCTGAGCTGCACCAACTCCTACATGCTGTCTTCTTCTGCCAAACTCTTTTCCTATCCACCCTTGGAGCATGTGACCCATAGTTTATATGGGCTTGATAGCACCTGCCCACTCAAATGAATGATTGGTTCAGGGTAGCCCATACAAACTAACTGCATCCTGTGTCAAATCACCTTCCCTCCAGCACTTCTCACTGGAAGAACAGGGCATCAATCTTAACAGAATACAGGTGATCACACCCCCAGTTCTACTCTGTCACTTCTCCCAACCAAATCAAACCCAACCAAGCTTAAACCAATAGGGTAATGCACTGGAAATTTTACCTAACACTAACCCTCACTAACTAGTTAGCGCACACCTAAGTAAGTGGGCGCTACATATATATATATATAAATATATAGCCATAATCAATAGTAGTTTAAGTATGCACATTTTTATCTTTATTCTCTGTGTATCATTAATATTTTAAATATGGACTGCTATGTACAGTACCTTGAAAAAGTATTCATAACCCTTGAAATGTTCCACATTTTGTCATTTTACAACCAATAATGTAAATGTATTTTATTGGGATTTTATGTGATAGACCAACACAAAGTGGCACATAATTGTGAAGTGGAAAGAAAAATTATAAATGGTTTTCCAATTTGCCCTGTATTTGGCTCCATCCATCTTCCCATCAACTCTGACCAGTTTCCCTATCCCTGCTGAAGAAGAGCATCCCCACAACATGATGCTGCCACCACCATGTTTCACAGTGGGGATGGTGTGTTCAGAGTGATGTGCAGTGTTAGTTTTCTGCCACACGTAGCATTTTGCTTTTAGGCCAAAAAGTGCAATTTTGGTCTTATTTGACCAGAGCACATGTTTGCTGTGTTCCCCACAAGGCTTCTCACAAACTTCCATGGGCCTCTTAGCTGCTTCTCTGATTAATGCTCTCCTTGTCTGGTCTGTCAGCTTAGGTGGACTGCCATGTCTTGGTAGATTTGCAGTTGTGCCATACTTTTTCCATTTTCGAATGATGGATTGAACAGTGCTCCGTGAGATGTTCAAAGCTTGGAATTTTTTTTTTTTTATAACCTAACCCTGCTTTAAACTTCATCACAACTTTATCCTTGACCTGTCTGGTGTGTTCCTTGGCCCTCATGATGCGGTTTGTTCACTAAGGTTCTCTATCAAACCTCTGAGGGCTTCACAGAACAGATGTATTTATACTGAGATTAAATTACACACAAGTGGACTCTATTTACTAATTAGGTGGCTTCTGAAGGCAATTGGTTCAACTCGATTTTAGTTAGGGGTATCAGAGTAAAGGGGGCTGAATACAAATGCACGCCACACTTTTCAGATATTTGTAAATAATTAAAAAACGCATTTAATCAATTTCCTTCCACTTCACAATTATGTGCCACATTGTGTTGGTCTATCACATAAAATCACAATAAAATACATTTACGTTTTTTGGTTGCAACATGACAAAATGTGAAAAATTTCAAGGGGTATGAATACTGTTTCAAGGAATTGTATGAGTTTACACATTGTGTAGCTAAGATTTCATGGGTAGCTGGTAATACATCAAAAGTTAAATAATAATAAATATGACCACCAGACCTTCAATGACATTTTAGGTAAAATCACATAGTTGCAATGGGAAAAAGGCACATGGAAGAGACAAAGAGGGCTGCACCCCCCGGAAATGTATATTATATTTTTTGGAAAGATATTTCCCCAGTAGGGCTTTAAAACAGCAATATGCAAAATCGAGGAAAGTAGTCTGATAAATGTAAGCGAATATTTTATTGGAAAACAATGTCCAATGACATGGCTTAATTAATTATATTAGGTTCTAATCCAATAACACAATTCATATTCCACAGTACAGTAAAAACACAAGTACACATCATTATATTTCATCAACATTCCAATATAAAAAACACATGGTACACATCATTACATTCCATTATGTTATAAAAGATACGAATGCTGACGCGTTTAGACCTAGATACAGTCTCTTCAGGGTGACAAATAGATCTAAAAAATATTATTGCATATATTCAAAATTAATGAAATATATCATACTTCATCACATTATATGAACTATGATGGCATGTTTTTACCGCTTAAGAGTGGAATAGATGTTGTGTAGTCCAGGATAGGAACCGTTAGAAAAACCGGAGGGCCTGAGGGCTGACCCCAAGGGGCTTGCAAAGAACCACACTGTACGCGCCCCCCATGGGGCGGAGGAGCATGCACCTGCAATGAACATCCATAATAGCCATCGTCAATTAGAAGAAATGAATCAATAGTATTATTGTAGGTATTTCTAAATGTATATGTTGGGACTGGCAAAGGATATGTTGTCTTAATATAAATAAATATATCATGGTAATGCGTCCTATGAAAATAACTAACCAAATTTGGATAATAATATAATGAAACATTATAATGGTATATAAAAAGAAAAAAAGTGTTCATGGTTCATAAATCATGGCATAAACTGGATGTAGTGCTAGGGAACTGCAAAGTGTACATGTGCAAGACTGACAGTTAACACAGTCAAAAACGTGCACTGGGTACAGTGTGTTAAAGTGGCTTAAGTGATGCATTAAGTGATTGAAAAATGCGTAGTGTGTGCCAACTAATGCAGACACTGAGTAAAAAAGTTATGATAGTAACAACAACTAAAAAGTGAAAAAAGATAAAAATAAACAATTAAATGGTGAAACAACCAAAATGTGTGAGTGTGTGTGTAATGCCCCATACACACGATCGGACTTTGTTCGGACATTCCGACAACAAAATCCTAGGATTTTTTCCGACGGATGTTGGCTCAAACTTGTCTTGCATACACACGGTCACACAAAGTTGTCGGAAAATCTGATCGTTCTGAACGTAGTGACGTAAAACACGTACGTCTGGACTGTAAACGGGGCAGTAGCCAATAGCTTTCATCTCTTTATTTATTCTGAGCATGTGTGGCACTTTGTCCATCGGATTTGTGTACACACGATCGGAATTTCCAACAACGGATTTTGTTGTCGGAAAATTTTATAGCCTGCTCTCAAACTTTGTGTGTCGGAAAATCCGATGGAAAATGTGTGATGGAGCCCACACACGGTCAGAATTTCCGACAACAAGGTCCTATCACACATTTTCCGTCGGAAGATCCGACCGTGTGTACGGGGCATTAGAATGTAATGTGATGGGGAATAATGTGATTATTAAAAAAAGGTGTAATTTACCTTGTACAATGTTGTAGTTCGTGTGGACTGTAAGATATGTTAAGCTTGTAAGGCTTATTAGATGTTGGGAACCTGACTGCAATTGTGCAGGAAAGGCGAGGACTCAATACCGAGAAAAAAAGTAAATGCAGCACCGTCCCTCCTGGCCTGCATGGAATAATGAATTCATTTCCAGTCATCAGTCTATTATATACCTGAAGTTGGTCAACTGGG
Organism: Aquarana catesbeiana; assembly: GCA_037953035.1. Lineage (NCBI taxonomy): Eukaryota > Metazoa > Chordata > Amphibia > Anura > Ranidae > Aquarana > Aquarana catesbeiana. Next base: position 243,459 of record JBBHAA010001022.1, read on the forward strand.
TGGTCGCACACGGGTGCAAGTGCTCCCCCTAGGGACATGACACACAAACCGCTGTGAAAAATCACATAGTTGAATCTTTTATAGAAAAAGATTAATTTATCCCATAACAGTTTACTAGAAAATTAATTTCCCCTATTCTCAGGGCCGATCCCAGACGGGGTGCACGGGGTTCAGTGCACCCAGGCGTCAGAGAGAGGTGGGGGCGCTGAAGCGCCAGAGTGCTCCCTTCCCTCCTCCTCCTCCTCTTGTTTGTGTCCGGCGGCGGCTCTCCGCCGGTGTTCCAAGAAGAAAGGCGCTGCTGTGTTTGCTGCTCAAGCCCCTCCCTCCTCCTGTCAGAGAAGGAGAGCAGCTGCCAGCCGGAGATGACATCGGAGGCAGAGCGGCTGGTCTCTGTGTGGAGAGAGACCAGCCGCGCAGTGATGTCGTGCGGAGGGGGCGGGGCGGTCCGTGCCTGAAACATTCTCCTCTCTGTGTCTCCCACTCCTGCCTGCTTTGAACTGCTCTGCTCTCCACCCGGGCGGCGGGGTCTGTACTAATGGGGGGTCTGTACTAATGGAGGGGGGTCTGTACTAATGGAGGGGGGTCTATACTAATGGAGGGGGGTCTGTACTAAAGGGGGGTCTGTACTAATGGGGGGTCTGTACTAATGGAGGGGGGTCTGTACTAATGGGGGGGCTGTACTAATGGAGGGGGGTCTGTCCTGGGGGGTCTGTACTAATGGAGGGGGGTCTTTACTAATGGGGGGGACTGTACTAATGGAGGGGGGTCTGTACTAATGGAGGGGGGTCTGTACTAATGGGGGGTCTGTACTAATAGAGGGGGATCTGTCCTGGGGGGACTGTACTAATGGGGGGTCTGTACTAATGGGGGGGTCTGTACTAATGGAGAGGGGGCTGTACTAATGGAGGGGGTCTGTACTAATGGAGGGGGGTGTGTACTAATGGGGGGGTCTGTACTAATGGAGGGGGGCTCTGTCCTGGGGGGTCTGTACTTATGGAGGGGGGTCTGTACTAATGGAGGGGGTCTGTACTAATGGAGGGGGGGTCTGTCCTGGGGGGTCTGTACTAATGGAGGGGGGATATGTACTAATTGAGGTGGTCTGTACTAATGGAGGGGGGTCTGTACTAATGGGGGGTCTGTCCTAATAGAGGGGGTCTGTCCTGGGGGGTCTGTACTAATGGAGGGATGGTTTGTCCTGTGGGGGTCTGTACTAATGGAGAGGGAGATCTGTCCTGGGGGGGTCTGTACTAATGGAGGGGGGTTTCCTGGGGGAATCTGTACTGAGTAAAGTCTGTACTGAGGGAGGGGTTTATACTTAGTGCGGTTCTGCACTGACGGAGGGGGGTCTATATGTAGTTAAGATGGGTCTGTACTGAGGGGCGACTATAGTTGGTGGAAAGGGGGTGACCCCAACCATAGTGAAGCCATTGCAGCTGTGGGCTCTCCTTTCCCCCCTCCCTCTCCTTTCCCCCCTCCCTCTCCCTCTCCTTTCCCCCCTCCCTCCCTCTCCTCCTCCTCGCGCGTGCTACTGTACTAGTGAGTGGTGCTAGCCAGCACAGCTGCCCACTATGTTTCTTCCCCCGCCTTCATATCAACCAGGGAGGAAACAGAATAGAAAAAGGAGCAGAGAAGAGGATTGTGGGACATATAGTCCCGAGGACTGGCAGCCCCACTGTAACACGGAAACTGCAGCCCACACAGCATGCTCAGCTGAATGGGAAAGAGAGAGAGAGAGACAGGATCCCGGGAAAGCTTTCAGGGAAGTGCACCCAGGACTCCAAAGGGAGAGGCCAGTGCTGAGAGAACACCATCAAAGAGAGAACCCCGCTGCCCTGCGCCACCAGAGGGAAAGCCACACAGCCTGGCGCCATCCCTGGCAGACAAAGGAATGGAGTCATTGCCGGAATACAGATCTGGGTGCTACCCAGCGGAGTCACCATGGGCAATTCAGCGTGAGCAGACTCCTGATCTGAGGAACCGTTGCTGTATCGCTGGGTCAGGTGAGAGGACCGATCGGCCATTATCTACTAACATCCATTGGAACTGCAGTCTCTGACCATCTCTTGTAACATGTCTGCAGTCTCTGACCATCTCTTGTAACATGTCTGCAGTCTCTGACCATATCCTGTAGTATGTCTGCAGTCTCTGACCATCTCCTGTAGTATGTCTGCAGTCTCTGACCATCTCTTGTAGTATGTCTGCAGTCTCTGACCATCTCCTGTAGTATGTCTGCAGTCTCTGACCATCTCTTGTAGTATGTCTGCAGTCTCTGACCATCTCCTGTAGTATGTCTGCAGTCTCTGACCGTCTCCTGTAGTATGTCTGCAGTCTTTGACCGTCTCCTGTAGTATGTCTGAAGTCTCTGAGCATCTCCTGTACTATGTCTGCAGTCTCTGGGCATCTCCTGTACTATGTCTGCAGTCTCTGACCATCTCCTGTAGTATGTCTGCAGTCTCTGACCATCTCCTGTACTATGTCTGCAGTCTCTGACCATCTCCTGTACTATGTCTGCAGTCTCTGACCATCTCCTGTACTATATCTGCAGTCTCTGGCCATCTCCTGTACTATGTCTGCAGTCTCTGACCATCTCCTGTACTGTGTCTGCAGTCTCTGACCATCTCCTGTACTATGTCTGCAGTCTCTGATCATCCCCTGTATTATGTCTGCAGTCTCTGATCATCTCCTGTATTATGTCTGCAATCTCTGACCATCTCCTGTATTATGTCTGCAGTCTCTGACCATCTCCTGTTCTATGATTGCAGTCTCTGACCGTCTCTTGTATCATAACTACAGTCTCTGACCATCTCCTGTACTATGTCTGCAGTCTCTGACCATCTCCTGTACTATGTCTGCAGTCTCTGACCATCTCCTGTACTATGTCTGCAGTCTCTGATCATCTCCTGTACTATGTCTGCAGTCTCTGACCATCTCCTGTACTACGTTTGCAGTCTCTGACCATCTCTTGTATCATAACTACAGTCTCTGACCATCTCTTATTATGTCTGCAGTCTCTGACCATCTGCTGTACTACGTCTGCAGTCTCTGGGCATCTCCTGTACTATGTCTGCAGTCTCTGGCCATCTCCTGTACTATGTCTGCAGTCTCTGATCATCTCCTGTATTATGTCTGCAGTCTCCGACCATCTCCTGTTGTATGATTGCAGTCTCTGGCCATCTCCTGTACTATGCCTGCAGTCTCTCATCATCTCCTGTATTATGTCTGCAGTCTTTGACCGTCTCCTGTAGTATGTCTGAAGTCTCTGAGCATCTCCTGTACTATGTCTGCAGTCTCTGGGCATCTCCTGTACTATGTCTGCAGTCTCTGGGCATCTCCTGTACTATGTCTGCAGTCTCTGGCCATCTCCTGTACTATGTCTGCAGTCTCTGATCATCTCCTGTATTATGTCTGCAGTCTCTGACCATCTCCTGTTCTATGATTGCAGTCTCTGACCATCTCCTGTTCTATGATTGCAGTCTTTGACTGTCTCTTGTATCATAACTACAGTCTCTGACCATCTCCTGTACTATGTCTGCAGTCTCTGATCATCTCCTGTATTATGTCTGCAGTCTCTGACCATCTCCTGTACCATGATTGCAGTCTCTGACCATCTCCTGTAATATGTCTGGGGGCTCTTTTTAAAAGACTCTCTAACAGAAGCCCTCTTTGTGTGCATCAGAGAGACTTCCCTCCAGGTCTCATTAGTGTACGCTCTTCCTGTATTTTTTTTATTGTTAAAAGATCATGGGAGGATCCTAGGGTAACAAAGACTTCTTAGGGGAGAATCTCTGTGTTTGAGTCGTTGCCATAGAAACATTTGTAAAGGGGAGGAGTTGGTAAGATGACCCCGCCCATGTGGGGGCGCCAGAAATATTTGTGCACCCAGGCGCCGGTGACCCTAGGATCGGCCCTGCCTATTCTAACATATACTGTACTTTGGCTAAACAGGGTAATATGGAAAAATGGGAGCAGGATCTGCAGGAAGGTTTTGAGCTAGACGAATGACACTCAATAGTTTAGAAAGCTTTGAGGTCTCTTGTCAATACTTCCATCATTGAGGCAAATTATAAAGTTTTACTGAGTTGGTATATGGTACTGGCCAGATTGGCTACCCATGTCCTGGGGGCACCTTCATAGTTTTTCCGAGGCTGTGGTCAGGAAGGGACAGCATACCATATATGGTGGCAGTGTCCTAAGGTGAGGAGATTTTGGATCAGAGTGTATAATTTTATTTATACCCTCATCCAAGTTGATTTGACCAAGTCTCCAAAACAGAAAAAAACAGGGAGGTGGAGGAAGCCTTGAGAAATCAGAAATGACTTATTACCTTCACATTTGTATTTGTGAAAATTACTATTGGCAAGTATTGGAAGTCAGCCATCATACCTTTTGGACAGCTCAAGCTCAAACTTTCCTGGATTATGATAAACGAGCATCAGCAATCTTAAATGACAAAATGAAAGTGTTTGGAAAAATATGGGACCCATGGATCAAATATTTCATCCTCAGCCACTACCCGATTAGGATGCTTTCTGGAAGGTGAAGGTCTTGGAGTCCTTATCCCCTCTCCCCCTTCAATTCCTTCTTCTTATTATTTACTTTCTCTTGGCCTTGTGCCTGCTCTTTATTTTACTTGTGCTTTTCAGGGAGAAAGCTTACTTTTGTACGAAAGATAGTGCGACCTTCCTCCCCCTGGATGAGGCAGTCCAAACTCACAAATATGAGAGGCAAACCTCAAAACTAAACAAGTCATATTGTTATTGTTAAGGTAAAAAGTATACAATACACTTATTTTACCATATAGCTCTCCGATGGGCTATCACCCTCATTCTGTAGGATGCCTGGAGTATACAAAAAGGTGTATAGAAATGAACTTTGAATATATGCTCGGGGCTATCTGCACAGACAATGCAGCTCATTATAAAACTTTAAAGTTTATTGGTTTATGCCTTCTGTTTTCTTTCTGTTCATTATTCACTATGTTCTTTGTATGTACTCTACACAGCGGAGGATCCACAATGTGTGTAATGTTCCTTGAAATCTTTTCTTTTGTGGAAATTGAAAATTAAAATGTATTTCTCTTGATAACCTGAAGATAGACATTTCTAGTCTCAGAGTGCCACCCAGTGGCCAAGTTAGCTAATGCTTGAATAAACACATAAGTGGTTAGTAAACTAATCCACTAAAAATAAATGAGTTTACATTTCTGGGCCACCCTCAGGGTGGCTTTTATGAACGTATTGTCTGCAACTGAATACATAACAAGTTAAGTAGACAGGAAGAAGATCACGATCACATCTCATCATCTGAAGGGGGACACACAGCTCCAGCATAGCTAGACGACATTTTGGGGAAGAAAAAAAAACTCCACCCATTGGCAGCCATCTTTGAGTTTGGTCATCAGCCATCTAAAAGCCTTCCTGGTATCAATGTAATGTAGTGCTATGTAATGTGTTTAACTGTTTCCAGAAGAATCACTGCAGTCTCCAACCACTCCTATAGCTTGTTTGTAGTCTATGACAATTTCCTAATGAATGTCCACAATTTCTAACCCTATACTGTAGCTTCATATAGCTTGTCTACAGTCTCTGTAACTTTCTGTAGTATTACATGTATTTAATATTTTCTGTAGCCCTTTGGTCTTGTCAGGGTCTGCTCTTAACGGTTTCATATATCAAGAAAGTTGACCACCATAGCTATATAGAGATCATCAACTGTTTTATTGCATAATAAGCATTTTAATTAACCAAACTAAATCAAAAACGTTTTTATTGCCTTATTTTACAGATATGTTCAGTTTATCAAGACTTTTCTGGAAACAGCTGAATGGTTCTTCATGGTGGGATATCGGGTCAATTACTATGTCTTCACTGATGAGCCCAATAACATCCCTAATATAACCCTTGGTCAGAATAGACAGTTATTTGTTATAGAAGCCCCCTCCTACAAAAGATGGCAGGACATCACCATGAGACGGATGCAAATTATCCGAGATTTTGCACTTGTACAATTCACCTCTGAAGTGGATTATTTAGTCTGCCTTGATGTCGACATGAAATTTACTTACCACATTGGAGCTGAGATCCTGAGTGATGTGATTGGGGTTATTCACCCAGGTTTCTTTGGAGTACCACGAACACAATTCCCCAATGAACGCAGACCACAGTCTGCAGGATATATTCCAGCAGACGAGGGGGATTTTTACTACACTGGCAACTTTTTTGGGGGAAAAATAGAGGAGGTCTACAAACTGACCAACCACTGCCACCATGCCATGCTCGCAGATAAGGCAAAGAATATGGAGGCTCGTTGGCATGATGAAAGCTATTTAAACAGATATTTCCTGTATTACAAACCTACAAAGGTCCTCTCTCCAGAGTATTCATGGAACCAATATTTTGGGGAATCAAAATTTGTACCGATAAAGAGATATATCAATGTTCCAAAAAATTATATCAGGATCTGAAGCAGACGAGCACTTTCTCCAGAATGTAAACAAGATTTTTTTGTTTTTTCATTTACACTCAGGAAATGTATAAATTAAAGGGTGGAATATAACTGTAACCCTGAAATTCATATAATGTGGCTTTAACCCTCAATAAAGTGGTTGTAAACCCTAGGGAAAAAAAACCTGCAAGACAAAGGCATAATGAGCTAGTATGCATAGCATACTAGCTCATTATGAATTACTTACCTTAGATCGAAGCCCCTGCAACTGTCCTCGTACACCGCTCTGGCCGACGACATTGCTCCCGGAGTTACTTCTGGGTATCGTGGTCACAGGCGCTGTGATTGGCCGGAGCCACGATGACCTCACTACCGCCAGTAACGGCACGCTCACTGAAGAAACGGTACATACGTGCCATTGCTTCAGTGCACATGTGCCAATGACGTTGGCAGATACAGGGGATATCTCCTAAACTGTGCAGGTTTTGGAGATATCTGGGATAGCTACATTATTATAGGCTTAGCTAGCCTTAATATAGGCTTACCTGTAGCAAAAAGTAGTTGTAAAGGATTTACAACCACTTTAAAGTTATGTGTCGAATTCTTAAAGCTGAATTCCAGGAATTCAGCTTTTTTGTAAAAAAGGAGTTAAGTCCAGTGAGGTGCATGACAACTCCTGGGCTTAGCTTATTATTAATATCTGACAGCTTTATAGTTCTCCCGGAAGACAGCCATGGCTGTAGTTCCAGGAGCACAATGCTTCTAAGCCCTGCATCAAGAAAAAGAGTCGCTGCAGGTGCTATGCCGGCCCCTCCCCTCCTACTGCCCAATCACAGAAGCCTTGGTATTATGTGAACATATTCACAAAATACCAAGGCTTCTGTGAATGGGCAGCAGAGGGGAGGGGTAGCCATAGCAGCTCTGCATGATTCTCTCCTTTCAGATCCTGGAGTATCTCTCGCATGGGATGAGAGGAGACAGACGATCTGCCCTTTCTCCAACCCCCCCTCTCCTGTGTGTGCTCTGTGGGAAGTCAAATCTGAAGCTAATGAGCTCACACTTCCCGCAGGGTACACACAGGAGACGGGGGGGGGGGGTTGAAGAAGGAGCAGATTGACTGTCTCCTCTCATCCTGTGTGAGAGAGGAGAGAGGGAGAACTGCGCATGACGGCTGTGAGCTGTATGAGAGAGACACGCTCTGGGCATTGAGCACTGATAGGCAGAATTGATGGGCACTGATAGGTTACCCTGATAGGCAGCACTGATGGGCAATAATAGGCATTGAGCACTGATAGGCAGCATTGATGGGCACTGATAGGTTGCACTGATAGCCATTGTGCATGGATAGGCAGCACTAATAGAAACCGATAGGTTGCACTGATGAGCACTGATAGGTGGCACTGATGGGCATTGAGCACTGATAGGCAGCATTGATGGGCACTGATAAGCAGAATTGATGAGCACTGATAGGCATTGAGCACTGATGGGCACTAATAGATGCTGATAGGTGGCATTGATGGACACTGATAAATGGCATTGATGAGCACTAATAGGCAGCATTAATGAGCACTAATAAGTGGCACTAATAGGCTGCACTTCTGATAACCAGCAAAGTCTGTTTACATGAGATCAGCTGATCACATGGTAAAGGGCTGCTGTGATTGCGCTGGATTCATGTCCCAGGGGACACGTGGGAGGCAGGGTTCTGGGAGGATGTCCATGGATGCCCTCCCAAAATTGGAGGCCTGGAGCTCAGATGGAAGGGTGGGTCAGGGGGCCCCCCATCATGGTTTCTTGCATCGGGGCCCTGAAGGTTCTAGTTACACCTCTGCCAGGAGATGTCATGCAGCTTCTTGGACTTAACTCATAGGGGGTTATTTACTATAGCGCCGCGTGCTAATTAGCATTCAAATTAACACGATCGTAGCAATTAGCGCCAAAACGGAATTCACTATCACGCTGGTGAAAAAAATACTCCCAAAATCGAATTTACTATAGCTTCCAGAAAACAGATAGTGCCAAAACCCTTACTCTTGTTAAGAAACTGGAGAATTGCACATGGAAATAATGTTTAGAGCATGATATGAGTGCCTAAATGGTACTGAAATATGCGGTATATTTTTTAACTCCTTCCCGACCAGCCGCCGCAGTTATACTGTGGCTGGTTGGCTCCCCTGGGTGAACCGTCGTAGCTGTACCTAGTGGCAACTCGGTAAAGAGCGCAGAGGCTCTTTACCGAGTTCGGTGTTGCGGTGTGTTAGACTGACACGACACGCCGCACCACCAATTGCTGCTCTACGCGCTCATATGGGCACGCGCTGGCTGTTATCCTGAATGATGTCATAAGACGTCCAGTCAGGATAACTGAACCACTGCCCGGCTGTCATGCTGCTATAGGCCATGCAGGAAGTGGTTAAAGAGCGTTTTTGGGGTAGTGAAAATGAGCTATGTAGCCCACTGCAAGTTTCAGCCATTGATTCTAATGGTACAATTGTAGCTTCCCCAAATAAATCTGCTTCATGTTGAGATGAAATGTATCTTTCTCTCAAAGAAATTGCCCTTGGAACAATGTTGCTTCATCATTTATTTTGTTTTGAAGAATGCTAGAAATGTGGAATGTTTTTTCATGTTTTTTTTTTTTTTTTTTTTTTTTTAACAAAAGAAGAATTCTCTGTCACTTTTATTACTCTCCATCTCACAAAAATCTTTACCCAAACTCACACAGGTGTCTTTACAAACCACAATTAATACCATTGCTGGTGCAAATGTAAAATGATTCACAATTGTGTGTTTTTTTTTTATTTCCAAATGATCCTAATTTGAGCCCAAAAAATGTGATGTGTGTACAAACATCAGAAATAAAACTGTCATTCCCGAAAATCATAGGGTAACATCACTATTCTACACTCGTACACTAAGAACCACCAAATATCACAGAATAATTCAAGAAGGATAACTCCTGATTAATGTAATTCCACCACCTACGGTATATGGCCAAAGAAATTCAGTATACTGTATGTGTAGGAGGGTCACACATGTGGCAGCTCGGTGACTTACAGGTTAGCACTTCTGCATAGCAGCCCTGATGGTCTGGGTTCGAATCCCAAACATGCCACTTCATGTAGAGAAGTTGTTGATCTCCCTATGTTGTTAAACATAACTCCCGACTCAGGGCCTTGTCTAAATGTAATATAGATATTATATATATATATATACATATATACACATATATATATATATATACATATATACACACACACACTCCACCACCATTGGGCAAGGACTCTAATCAGCCTTAACATTTCCCCACCAGCAAATATTAATAGAGATCGAATAGAGAGAAAGAAAATTACAATGGGTACATATCAATATACTTTATTTACATATATAGGAAAAAAGACATGGACATCAATGTATAAATATACAGGTGTGTTTGACAAATACAGTACATATATTTGATTTATAAAAAGGGGGAAAAAAAAAGAGATCGGGCCTGGGTGTTTAGAAGGCCAGTAGTACAGGTAATCAATTCCTACATGTTTCGCCAATGCATTGGCTTCCTCAGGGAAATGATATAGGCCTGTGCCAAAATTGAAGGTTCTAAGTAGAAAGACTATATATATATATATATATATATATATATATATATATATATATATATATATATATATATATATATATATATATATATATATCAATGTGTCTATTTTTTTGTGTAATATCCTTGTAGATTGTAAGCTCTTTTGAGCAGGGCCCTTCTAAATAAACTATATTGTCAAATGCTGGAGCATCATTTCCATGCCTTTTTTTGGGCAAAAGCACATTAATATACCAGATGTTTATACTAATGTTGAAATAAAAAGTTGATTGTTTTTTGCTTTAAGTTTGATTTTTGCAGACTCAAAATACATATTTTATAAGTGCAAACAATTCATAACCCTTCAAATCTGTACATCTTGTTGCATACGAAAGTATTTGGTTGTGCAGTTTTCCCCACAAATAGAGCTTTCTTTTGGTGGTATTTGATAATCTCTGAGTTTATTTTTTGCGCTATAAAAACGCAAAAAATAAATAAATAAATAAAAAGCAAGAGCGACAATTTTGAACAAAAAACAAACAAAAAAACGCAATAAGCATATATAGATTGGTTTGCGCAAAAGTTATAGCGGGAATAGATTTATAGCATTTTTATTTATTTATTTATTTATTTATTTTTACTAGTAATGGCGGCGATCTGCCAGTTTATGACAAGTCCTTTATTAAAAATTTCTTCTTCCCCCGACTTCTCCTTCCCTGCTTCTTCCTCCACCACCGAACCACTGAAGATTCAAAAATGACCCTCCTCTGCAGCCCGCTGATCTGTCCGCTTCCATGGTGCACATGTTATATATAACTATAGGGTGTGGCCACTGGATGGCGTCATCTGGTGACCCCGCCCCTTGTGACAATACGGACCCATCATGCCGCGGATGGTAAAGTCACAAGAGGTGGGGTCTCTGAATGACTTCATCCGCCCCATCCTAAGAGATTCTTTTTTTAATCTTCAGCGGGTCGGCGGCAGAGGAAGAAGAAGCAGGAGGAAGACCAAAGGAAGGAGGAGAAGATCAGAGGAAGAAGCAGAGAGGGAAAAGCCATAGGGAGACCAGTGGAAGAAGCAAGGGAAGAAGACATTTTTAATAAAGTACCCGTGTGCTGTGAGTACCCGAGTGCTACGAGTACCCGTGTGCTGTGAGTACCTGTGTATTGTTGGGTATTAGTATCAGGAAGCTAGTTGTTACTTAATTGGACAGAGCATAATTCCCAATCCTCATTAAATTAGTGGTACGATGACCAGCGAGTATGGAGATGCGACTCGGTGTACATCTTGCGGCATGTATGCGTTCCTTGATCATCCGATCCAGGGCAAATACTGCTGTGCAAAATGTAAGCACGTTGTTTCCCTGGAAGCCGAGGTTCTGAATCTAGGGAAGCAATTGTCAACACTGAGAAGATTCTCCATACCAAAGAAGAGTTGGGATCATACCCGGCAGGTGCCGGCAGGGGCCAGCACAGAAGCGGATGGAGACAAAGAGGTGCAGGCACCAGAGCAGAGTAGATGGATGACAGTCAGGAAGGGTAAAGGGGAAAGAGTCAGTGAGGCTGATCCTGGTCTGGAACATCCCATTAAGTGTGTTGCGTGATATTGCAGAAACCAGTCAGGGACCCTCATTGCTGGAGCAGAGTGATGCCCCTAGCAGCCAGGTTGATAACTCCTCCGGTGAGGTTGGGGGTAACGCCAAGGGAAAGGAAAGACATATTCTGGTGGTAGGGGACTCAATTATTAATGACAAACTCAGAGAAAGATAGAGTGTCCTAAAAAACTATTTTAAGGACTTTGGATCTAAATTGAGGAATAGGACCGCCAAGGTAGTATTCTCAGAAATACTGCCGGTACCTGGAACCACACCAGAATGGCAGCGGGAGATTAGGGAAGTAACAAGTGGCTGAGGAGCTGGTGTAGAAAGGAGGGGTTCGGGTTCCTGGAGAACTGGGCCGACTTCTCAGTCGGTTACCGGCTCTTTAGCGGGGACGGACTGCACCTAAATGGGGAGGGTGCAGCTCGGCTGGGAGAGAAGATGGCTGAAAAGTTCAGAGGGTAGTATTGGGGGCATTAGTAGTACATTGACTAAAGCACCTAAACCCGAGTTAAAGACTGTTAAAGACTGTTTTGCAGATTTTCAGACAGAACTGTAATATATTATATGCTGGCCATACAAAAACAATGGGGGAGGGGTTACTAAAATGGGAACACTTAAAATCTGGTGCAGCTATGCATGGTAGTCAATCAGCCGCTAACTTTAGCTTGTTCAACTAAGCATTGGCAAGAAAACCTGGAAGCTGATTGGTTTCTGCGCAAATTTAGCATTTTGCAGTTTTAGTAAATCTCCCCCAATGTCTTTCTTCAAAGAAAATGGAATTTTAAGAATGCTCGTTCAATTTTCTAATCGTTAGTGCAGTCAAATCAATGTTAGTTTTCGACCACAGTGATGGGAAAATTCGAAGGAACAGAATAGAAAACTTCTTGGTCAAAGGAATTTTCAGACAGTGTATGTGGTTTTCGTTCAGAAATTACATTCATTTTAAAACAACGTTAAAAGCAAGAGAAATTTTTCAAACGACATTCTTTAATCACTTCAGCCCCAGAAGATTTTACTCCCTTAATGACCAGGGCATTTTTTTGCGATACGCAGTCCTGCTTTTGCGGACTGACGTACAGGCATGTCAGTTTGCGCAGGCGTGCCATTCTGCCGACGTATATCGGCGTGAGCCAGTCGGCAAGCGGTTAATTCAGTGAATGTACAAAGATTTTTCTTATGAATATTCTCATCCGAAAATCAATAAGTGTATGGCCAGCATAAGGCTCGGTTCACACTACACACCTATGCAGTTTGCTTTTGATCCATTACTACAGTGCTTTTTGCTGTGCGTTTTGCATTTGTGCACATGCGATTTTGCGGCGATTTGCGCTTTGCATTTTGCATTTTTTAATGTTTTTTTTGGGCCAATTTGTTGTTGGGCAGATTAAAAAAATGCAAATCCCTGCAAAAACGCACTACATGCTTTTCTGCAGCTTCTCCATTGAAGTCTATTGAACAAAAAAAAAAGCAAAAAAAGCACAGTTTTGCGCTGAATAAAGTCCTTGACCCTTTCCAAATAAGCAGCGGCTAAAAAAAAGCATAGATGTGAACATGTCCCATAGGAAACCATGTTAAATGAACTGTAGTGGGTTTCTGAAAAAAGCACCAAAAAATGCATTGGTGTGAAGCAGGCCTTTTTTTTGTATCACCTGTCCTCACGGGCAGTGGCGTCGCTAGGGGGTGGCTTTTGGGGCTATAGCCCCGAATCTGGGGACCTAGTCTCTGCAGGGGTCCCCAAGGGGAGGGGAGGCTCTCTGGGGACCCTGATGCAAGGGGGAGGCTCTCTGGGATCCCTGATTTTAAGGGGGAGGTCTCTGGGGACCCTAATGTAAGGGGGCTCTCTGGGAACCCTGATGCAAGTGGGGGGCTGTCTGGGGACCCTGATGCAAGGGAGAGGCTCTCTGGGGATATATACACACACACACACGTATATTACTGTATATACATGTGTATGCCACTTTCTTTACTATGCTGCTATGGGCTCTAGCCCCAGATCTTTTGTAGACCTAGAAACGCCCCTGCTCACGGGGTTAAAAAAAAAAAAATTAGCCCTTAATAGTACAAAAAGAGAAGATAATTGTTACTATAAGGGGTTCATTTATACTGTGAAACAGTGAAAGTAATAATATATATTACTTATATCATAATAATAAATAAATACACCCATAAGGATATGTGGGCATTTTAACTAGGAGCAGACATGAAGCTATATGAAGGGTGGAAGGGAGATCTAAATCTTTTATATTGAAGTAGTACTAAAAGCCAAGACCTTTTTTTTTTCATGGATATGATCATTTTAAATATAATGCACAATACTGGTAAAAGTTTAATTTAAATGTAATTGTAATGCCTTCTATTACCTCCAGTCTATCAGCCTTCACGTTCTCTGGGTTCAGATGCTGATCTTCAAAGTCTTTAAAGTGATTTTTTTTTTTTTTTTTTTACAACAAACATGTTATACTTACTTGCTCTGTGCAATGATTTTGCACAGAACAGCCCTTATTCTCCTCTTCTGGGGTCCCCCACCAGCTCTTCTGGCTCCTCCTGCCTTCAGAGTGCCCCAATAGCAAGCTGCAAAGTGTAATATAGAGTTCACCTATAGCAAGGTAAAAAAAAAAACAAAAACAAAAAAAAACAAAAAAAACAAAAAAAACTTCTGCCTTTTAGAACTACTCACTTTCTGCCAGAACTACATGTCCCATTAGGCATTGCTCCTCACACATTCACAGGTTCTCAGGCACTTACTGACATGTATGAACGGTGTACTGAGCTGTATGTGTGCTGCACTGTATTTCCTGATATGTAAACAAATAATGCATTCTGTATGCAGGCCGACTAATCGGCTGGCCGATTAATCGATTATGAAAATAGTTGACGACTATTTTCATAATCGATTAGTTGTCAATTAATCGATTAGTTGTTTTGGCCCTAAAATGCACCAACAAGAAACAACGCGTTACTAGACCTACTGATTATTAATACAGACCTAATCGCGGACATGGAAAAGGGGGGCAACTTCGGAAACAGGTCAATTAGTTTCAGCATAAATCACACAAATAGGAAACACAATAGGAAACACAAGGGTAATACAAAGACACTGAGTTTCAAAAGAGCCAACTTCCTTAAACTGTGCTCCTTGCTAAAAGCAGTGGCAGCTGGTGAAGTTTTAGGATGGGGGGGCGCCAGACCCCGCCCTTCCTTTTTGACCCCTCCCACTTGGTTAGATGGGCGTGGTTTCAGCAAAATAGTGGGCAACAATAACAAATATGTGTATTCTAGAAAGTTTAACAATCAGCAGATAAAGATATTCCAAACACCTGATGTTAGCACTTCAATCATCCCGGCACCATGGTTGTTATGGTGTCAGGATGATTGAAGAACATTATTTCTATTTTATTTCTATTATTTCTATTATTACATTGTAATATAAAAATAAATCATTCAACCATAATGCAGAATCAGTGGGAGTCACTAGCCACATCCCCTGCCACTAGATGCCTTCGGGTGTCCCCAGCGGAGTCCCTCCTTACATGCGGCCTGTGTCCCACCAAATGCAGCCTGTCTCACCTCAAACCCCCCACCCCATTCTCCGCAGAAGCACAGTGGTATTTACCTTGCTGTGTGTTGTCCTCTCCTGAGGTGTCTCCTTCCACAGCGTCGATAAAGGAGTCCGCTCCTCATACTTCCGGTTTTCTCTCTCCCGGGCGCAACGGGACAGAGAAAACAGTTAATGACATCAAACTCGGATGTCAATCAAACCGCCCGGCCGTAGTAATAGATACTACAAGCGCCGGGCGGAAGCTACTCGGCGCTTCAGAAAGCGCGGCAAGGCAGGATAAAAGCCTGCAAATGAAGTGCCGCGTCTGTAATCTCGTGATTGCAAAGACGTGGCGCTTCCCATAAGTGCACTGTGTCCGGCGTCGCACTGTGGGTGGAGGGGGGCGGCGCCCATGCCACTGGCTAGAAGATATTAAAACGGAATAAAATCCTAGGAACAAAGAACATGGAGGAAAAAAATGGGAGTCCTTTAAGAGCGTATTGAATAAAAAGGTATTAGCCAGTGTATCCCAATGGGAAATAAATTTAAAAGAGCTAATAAAAGTCCTGGGTGGCTTAACTCCGATGTAAGAATGCATATAAAAGCAAAGGAGAAGGCCTTTAACCACTTCCATACCGGGCCTATTCTGGCACTCCTCTCCTACATGTAAAATTCATTATTTTTTTTTGCTAGAAAATTACTCGGAACCCTCAAACATTATATATGTTTTTAAGCAGACACCACAGGGAATAAAATGGCGATCGTTGCAACTTTTTATCTCACACGGTATTTGCGCAACAATTTTTCAAACTCTTTTTTTGGAAAAAAAAACCAAAGAGTTTCATGAATTATAAAACAAAACAGTAAAGTTAGCCCAATTTTTTTGTATAATGTGAAAGACGATGTTACGCCGAGTAGATAGATACCCAACATGTCACACTTTAAAATTGCGTACACTCATGGAATGGCTCCAAACTTCGGTACTTAAAAATCTCCATCGGCGTCGCTTTAAATTTTTTTACAGGTTACCAGTTTAGAGTTACAGAGGAGGTCTAGTGCTAGAATTGTTTCTCGCGCTCTAATGCCCTGTACACACGGTCGGACTTTGTTCGGACATTCCGACAACAAAATCCATGGATTTTTTCCGATGGATGTTGGCTCAAACTTGTCTTGCATACACACGGTCACATAAAGTTGTCGGAAAATCTGATCGTTTTAAACGCGGTGACGTAAAACATGTACGTCGGGACTATAAACGGGGCAGTGGCCAATAGCTTTCATCTCTTTATTTATTCTGAGCATGCGTGGCACTTTGTCCGTCGGATTTGTGTACACACGATCGGAATTTCCGACAACGGATATTGTTGTCGGAAAATTTTATCTCCTGCTCTCCAACTTTTTGTGTCGGAAAATCCGATGGAAAATGTCCGATGGAGCCCACACACGGTCGGAATATCCAACAACACGCTCCGATCGGACATTTTCCATCGGAAAATCCGACCGTGTGTACGGGGCATAACACATGCAGCAATACCTCACATATGTGGTTTGAATGGCATTTACATATGTGGGCGGGACTTACATGTGCGTTCACTTCTGAGCGCGAGCTACCGGGGACAGGGGCGTTTTAACTTTTTTTTTTTTTACACTTTTAAATTTTTTTTTTAAAATCACTTTTATTCCTATTAAAAATGAATGTAAACATCCCTTGTAATAGGAATGGTTCGTGACAGGTTCTCTTTATGGAGAGATGCGGGGTCAATAAGACCCCACATCTCTCCTCCAGGCTGGAAGGCATGAGATCGAAAAAATAAAATCCCCGAGCTCATGCTTACCAGCCGCCATCATAACGTCTCGCCCAGGCCTCCGAAGGTCATAGAGATGACTAGTGACCATCTGGTCACCAGAAATCTCTATGGTAGTCATCCGGCAGTGTCCGATTCTTTCTCAGGGTCCCTGATGGCTGATGGGAGAGCCCGGAGAAGCACCGGATGGCGGTGTCCCCTCCCGTCGCCTGCAAGAACGATCGCTGCCGCTATGATCGTTCTCATGGTGCACAGAATCGCGGGCTGAAAACAAGGATATCTGCAGGCATTATTCAGATATTCACACTGAAAGTCAAAGACGTCATATGACGTCCTTGGGCTGGAAGTGGTTAAACAATACAAGGCTGAGTGGTCATCATAAGCATTCCAACTTTACAAAGAATGTAATAAGAAATGTAAGGGTGTAATCAGGGAAGCTAAGATAGAACACGAAAGGCACATAGCGGAGGAGAGCAAGAAAAACCCCAATAAATTCGTAAAGTATATAAATTGTAATAAGGGGAGGTCAGAACATATTGGAACCATAAAGAATGATGAAGTAATCTGGTTACAAAAGATGGAGAGATGGCGAAGGTTTTCAATTTATTCTTCTCTGGGTGGGGATTCAGTAACTAAAGCCTCATACACACAAATCGGATTGTTGGCCAACAAAGCGTCAGACTTTACAAGAATCTGGTCTGGCGGCAACTGGAGTATGCTGTCCGGTTCTGGGCAGCAGTCAGGAGGGATGTGCTGGAGCTGGAAAGAGTCCAGAGAAGGGCAACAACGCTAATAAAGGGACTGGAGGATCTCAGCTACGGGGAAAGACTGCAAGCACTGAACTTATTCTCCCTGCAGAAGAGACGCTTGAGAGGGGAATATGATTTAAAATGTACAAATACTGTACTGGTGATCCCACAATAGGGATAAAGCTCTTCTGCGCAAGGGGGATTTAAAAAGACACACGGCCATTCACTAAGGTTAGAAGAGAAGCGCTTTAAGCTTAAACTGCGTAGAGGGTTCTTTACTGCGGTAAGGATGTGGAATTCTCTTCCACAAGCAGTGGTTATAGCGGGGAGCATCGATAATTTCAAAAGACTATTAGATAGGCACCTTAGCGACCACAACATACAGGGTTATACAATGTAATATAAACAAAGCACGCACGCACGCACACACACACACACGTTGAACTTGATAGACGTGTCTTTTTTCAACCTCACCAACTATGTTACATAAAACTGGCTATTGTCTTTTGTCACATTACACTAGTTTTTGGGTGAATGGGTAGCCCCTACTCATTCACATGGGGGGGGGGTGAGAATGGGATCTGGCCCCCCCTTGTAAAAGGGGGCTTCCAGATTCCTATAAGCCCCCTACCCGCAGTGGTTGTCGGGAAGAGGCTCTTGTCCCTATCAACATGGGGACAAGGTGCTTTGGGGGGGACTCCCAAAGCACCCTCCCCATGTTGAGGGCATGTGGCCTGGTATGGTGCGGGGGGGGTGAGCGTTCGCTCATCCCCTCCCTTATCCTGACTTCCAGGCTACATGCTCGGATAAGGGTCTGGTACGGATCTTGTGGGGGTACCCTACATCAATTGTTTTCTGAATTTATATCCATACCAGACCAGAAGGGCCTGGTATGGACTGGGGGGCTCCTACGCTGTTTTTTTTCCTTGATTTTTCACCTATATTGCCGGGAGCTGTAATGTAGTACATTACAGCTGCGAGCAAGTTTAAATGACATTTTTTTCCCCTTTAGAAATATCATTACTAGGGGGCAGGAGGCGGAGCCTATCGGAGCAGACATGCATTGTTAGAGCTCCACACCGCTGAGGAGAGAAGAGAAGGACATAGCGGAGCCTGCAGGCTCAAAAGGTATCCATTTGAACCTTTTTGCCCCAGGGAACAAACTGTGAAAGTTTGGGCAGGAAATATGGTACTGGGAGGAAACCGTGGCAGAAATAAAAATCACCTCACAAAGAGCTCACAGGCACTCACTGCAGCTGAAGCAGCTCCAGTCACCTCACAAGATACAGCATCAGGGCGCTCTCACAGACAGAAAATGTCACAGCAAGACTCTCCATTTGAGTCAGATACAGAACAAATCCTCTCACAAACTTCTCCACAAGCCTCCTCAGTTACCCCAGTAATATTATTTATGCTTCATAAGGCTTTAAAACAAACCTCAGACCAAATAACAAAAAGCCTAACCAAAGAAATAAGAGAGCTGGGAAACCGCACCGCAGCCTTAGAAATAAAAATGGATGAAATTGAAATTACAACCCAAGAAAATATAACAGAATTGGAACAATTAAAAAAAGAGAATTTAATACTTCAAACTAAGCTCGAAGAGTACGAAAATAGAGCCAGACGTTCAAACTTGCGCATAAGGGGAATACCTGAAACTGTGACAGACCTGCAATCTACTATTACTGCTCTATTACAAGAACTAAAGCCAGATATCCCTATTGAACGTTTAGAACTGGACAGAGTACACAGAGCCCTCACAGCCAAAAAGAAAGATGGACCCCCACGTGATATAATCACAAAATTTCATTATTACAGAACGAAAGAACAAATACTAATTGCTGCAAGAGAAAAAAAGGAACTTAATTTTCAAGGACACAATTATCAAATTTTTGCTGACCTATCCCAACTTACTATTACTAAAAGACGATCCATGAAACCCCAACTAATGGAACTGCAACGCCACAACATTATGTATCAATGGGGCTTCCCCTTTTCAGTCAGATTTAACTACCAAGGTACAATTTACAGAAGCAGATCAGCAGATGAACTACAACAAACCCTTTTAAAATTAAATCTGACAGAACCCACAAGCAGCAACACTCCCACACGCAGAAGAATGGCATCATCTTCACCTTCAGGCAACACCCAGAAAATTTCAGAACAAAATGGGAATCATCATTCTCACAAAAGAGACCGTTATGCCACATCATCCATGGACCAAGAAGATTCAATGGACTGACATCCTAATTCCTGATATCTCTTCATTTATTATACTAAGAGATGGTTCTCTATAAAAAACCTATATTTATAACTGAATGTAACTGCATTCTGATAGTCACACACTGTGTGGGATCATGTTACATTCCAGTTATATTTCTTATTACTTCTGATTCATATAGCCTTAGAATATATAAGTGAAATAAGGAAATTCTTGTTCAGTTATATATTATCAGGTAATAACAATAGATTTATTACTTTTTAGGACAAATATGTTCAATAATCCAGAAGTAATGGAAGCTTTTTCTTTCTTTTCTTAAAACAAATATATTATTACTTAACTAGTTCCTAGAATTATGTTTTTGTTTATTCTAATCTGAAGCAATACAACCTCAATTTTATGAATTAACATATCTAAACAGTTACATATGAATAAAATATGTAATTGTTTACTCTAAAAGGGTTAAAATCCCAAAATAATTCAAACTATCTTCATCAATACCAAAGTTATTAACAGTACCTTTCTAAATGAATTATTTAGCCTAGGGCAAGACTAACCATATACAACCACCCTGGAATAAATAATTTCAACAAAAACTATATTCTGCACTCCAATTAATGAAACATCATTTTGATGTCTTTTGACATAGCACTTCTCTCCTGTAAGCGGAAGATCCGTGTACCCCCATTAGCCCTCCTCATTCTCCCAACCATATTATGTGGGAGTGTGACAAAGGCACTTATTCCCCTGAGAGAGATATTTATTCTCTTTCACGGGTAAATTGTGATTACTTGCAAAAAATAATTTATACAATGTATCATCTAATCTCATATGTTTTTTGTTTACTCTTTACTCCAGAATTCACTGGTTTCTTTTCTATCTATTCATCTCTTCAGTCCACACAGGTTGATCTGCGCAGTCAGCTCTGCATAACAAAAAGTAAGTCAAAACTATTTGATCTATTGCCATGGCACCACTGAATATACTTTCCCTGAATGTTCAGGGAATAAATGTCCCTCAAAAAAGGACCAAAGCCTTCCGTACTTTCCATAACAAGAAGGCTCACATAGTATGCCTCCAAGAAACACACTTCACCAAAGATTCTACTCCAAAATATATTTCTCCTTTTTATCAACAAATTTACACGGCTTCTGCCAGTACCAAGCAAAGGGGAACTCTAATTGCATTTCACCGATCCACACCATTCACCTTATCATCAGAAATTAAAGACCCAGAAGGTAGATACCTGATACTCATGGGTTATATAATGGATACAGCAATCACGGTGATTTCCTACTACGCTCCTAACAAACAACCTACACCATTCCTCTCACATATATTACAAGTGATTAATACACACAAAATAGGAACAGTGATAATGTGTGGGGATTCGAACCAGGTCCTCCTCCCATTTCTAGATAAATCACCTTTTACACCATCCAAAATAACCTCTAGATTACCTTTTTCTCAACTTCTTTCCAAATACAATCTGGTAGATTCGTGGAGAGAAAGTAACCCAATGAAAAAGAAATTCACTTATTTCTCGCACCCTCATCAAACCTTCACCAGAATAGATCATATTTTTCTAACAATAGGAATGATACCAGAAATTATTGCATCAGATATAATTCCGATTCCGTGGTCTGACCATAATGCAGTATACACTACTATAGCCTCAGCCATACCAAAAGCGCATGACCCAACGTGGTACTTACCGGACATAATGCTCAAACACCCACTACATCAGATGGCCATTGAACAAGCTTTAAAGGAATACATATCAATTAATAATACAACAGACATCTCCCCAATAACACTGTGGGAAGCTCATAAGCCTGTCTTGCGTGGTACAATACAAAGACAAATGGCACTATTTAAACGGGAACGCAAAAATCTAGCAAAAAAACTAGAACTCAATTTTAATGCAGCCTACATATCATTTCAAGATAATCCATCTCAGAGTACAAAATCTCATCTGGAAAAATCTAGATTGGAATACGATCTATTTCTCACTGAGTCAGTTGATAAATCCCTCAAACGCTCCAAACACAATTTCTACATGAATACAAACAAACCAGGTACATATTTGGCTCGGGCATTGAATTCAACTAACAAATCTTTCAAACCAATACGTTTGAAATTATCAAAAAATGTTTACACTTGTAATCCAGTTAAAATAGTCCATAAATTTCACTCACATCTCGCAACTTTATACAAGACAAACAATGAATTTAATCCTACAGAGGCTGAATCCTTCTTCTCAAAAATAACCTTACCTGAGTTATCTCAGAATCAAAAAAGCAGTTTGGATGAGCCTATAACTATAGATGAAGTTGCTAATGCCATAAAAGACCTAAAACTTAACAAAAGACCAGGCCCAGACGGCTACTCGGCTTTATACTATAAAACATTCTCAGAAATACTCTCTCCCATTCTCACTGAAACTTTTAACAAACTTCTAGATGGACATTCTTTTCGGCAAGAAACACTAATGGCAATTGTTTGTATGATCCCAAAACCCCTTTCTGATGATACTTCAGATATTCCTTTAATATCGAAAGAGGTACCCGACAGGGTTGCCCATTATCTCCCTAATTATTTGCCCTTATACTCGAACCCATGGCCCAATACATCAGAACAAACCAAACTATAACTGGCATTGAAGTAGGAGGTATTACACACAAATTATGTATATTTGCAGACGATATATTACTTTTTCTATCATCACCACAGGTCTCTGGTCCTAACTTAATACCAGCTCTTGATGGTTTTGCAGCCCTATCCGGCCTTATGAGTAATCCTAAGAAATGCCTAGTGCTTAATATTTCACTCACAAACATGGAATTGATCCCGGCTAGGGCTGCACTCCCATTCACATGGGCAGAAAAATCAATCACATATCTTGGAATTCATTTAACAGCATCTCATTCTGACTTATTCTCAACCAATTATCCTCCTGTATTAAGACAGATCACAAATCTAATAAAACAATGGTCGCAACTTCCTTTATCCTGGATAGGGAAGATTAATGCAATCAAAATGACTATTCTACCCAAATTGCTTTATCTATTCAGAGTCCTCCCTATTCCAATTCCTTCCTATTTTTTGAGAATAGTACAAAAAGAGCAACTTCGTTTATATGGGGCTCTTCTAAACCACGTATACCTATACACACACTACATCTTCCCAAAAATAAAGGAGGCCTGGGATACCCTAATTTTACTAACTACTACAGAGCAGCACATTTGGCCAGTCTGTCCAAATACCATGCAAAACAGGAAATCCCATTATGGGTATTTATAGAGGCTTCAGAAAATGACCCTCTATTAATATCAAATTTATTATGGCTTGATCCTAAAGACCGCTTTAAAATTCATAATCCCATAACTAAACACTTCTTATCTCTCTGGGATAAACTAAAAACCAAATATCAGTTACAATCTCCACACAATCCTCTCCTTTCTTTTATCAGAAATCCGGCCTTTTATCCGGCATGGATCTACCCAAATTCTTTTAAAGCTTGGACAACATCAGGCATTCAGACACTAAATGACTTCATAGCATCTAAATCATTCCTTTCATTCCCATCGCTTAGAGAAAAATATGATCTACCAAACTCTGAGATATTTAGATATCTCCAAATCAAAAATTTCTATACACCATTCCTAAAGGGGGATACACCATTATCCCAATTATCCATTTTTGAATCAATCTGTACAAAAGATCCATTTGCTAAAGGTACAATTTCATCACTTTATAATCAATTATATGGAGTAGCAAATCTTAATAGACCCTCTTACGTTCAGAGGTGGGAGGAGGACCTGGGACGAATTTTAGAAGACACGGACTGGTCTAACATATGGCTCACATCTAAGTCATCTTCACCCAACATCTTAGCACTGGAGACAAATTATAAAGTCCTAACTCACTGGTACCTTGTACCCGCTAGAGTGGCAAAATATTCACCTAATACCTCAGCTCTTTGTTTTCGAGGCTGCCCAGAAATAGGCACATATTTACACATATGGTGGACGTGCCCAGTAATCCAAACCTTCTGGAAGGAAGTCTTCGTGATTGCATCTAAAATATTTAAAAAAATAATACAACCAGATCCATATTTAACTTTACTTAATCTAAAACCGGAATGGTTAACACTCTCTCAAATCAAACTTATGATCCAACTAATAACGGCTGCAAAACAAACAGTGGCCAAGGCATGGAAATCTCCTACATTGGTACTAGCAGAAACAATTCACAGAATGAATAATACAATGTCCCATGCTAAAATGGTAGCCATCGATCAAAATCAAATTCCAAAATTTGAAAAACTTTGGCATCCTTGGATAAAACAACAGTTCCTGTCAAACTTCAATGACTCTGTCCTGTTGCCATGGTAACAGATTAAATGACTTACAGAGACACCCATTCTAAGGCTTCAAAGAGAACTAAAAAGAATAATAAACTGACGAGCGGGACAACCTTGTGGACCATACCTCTACCTTTCAACCCTTTTTCTTCTTTCTCTTTCCTTTTCTCCACCTTACGATTAAAGCTCATTATCAGAATTTATTTGACCTATATACACTCTACTTGTAAACAATATGTATAGTAGGTATAAATCATTTAAATACCTACAAAAGTAACTAAGGAAATGATATATATCTTTAATTTAGGTTTACGTGAACCCGATGTTTAATATTTGAAATTTCATGATATTTACCTATATAAACCCTACTGTAAAACAATGAGCTTACTTTATAGATCCTTGTAAACTTACTTTATGTATCTTTATAACATTGTATACTCAATAAACTTCTTTTGACAAGGAAATATCATTACTGCGGCACTGTTCTACATATCACACAGATGCACCACTTTACACTTTTTCCAGAGCAACTTCGGCCAGCTAGGGAGACACAAGAACATATCAATAACATATTATAACCATAGTTTTGTAGTACCCGTGTCGAGGTCCCCATGAACTTCATGTATTCGGGTGAGTAACCAGTGCGGTCCTGAAAGACTACAGGAAAGGATATCAGTAAGCGTAACTTTCATTTTCCCCCCAGCGTCTTTTAGGACAGCCACCATGAGAGGATAAGTGAGCACTCACAATTAAGGTGGGACTACGGCCTGCAAGACCTTTCTCCCAAAGCACTGCTCCTTTGCCGACAACAGGTCCACCCTGTAATGTTTTACAAAGGTGGAGAAACTGGACCACGTTGCCATTCTGCAGATTTGCTCTGGCGTTGCTCCAGCCCTTTCTGCCCAAGAAGCCACCATAGCTCTAGTGGAGTGTGCCTTGATGCCTTTGATGACGCTTTCAAAGTAAGATTTTTTAAAGAGCATTCCTTCAGGGGTTCAAAGGGCCCCTCCACCAGGGCCTGCAAAACTAAGGACAGGTCCCACTTCGGCAAAGGTGGCCCCTGAACTGGTCTTTGCCACTACCATCACCGCCATTGCTGGCTTCAGATTTCTCAGGCAGGGAGTCCATTCTTTTATCTATAACGTCTGAGAGGGCACTCATGTCCTCAAAGGCCAAGTTGGTGTGTCGGAACATTCAGGAAAAAGCTGCGTCCACCTTTGGATTCTTAATCTACACGGATGCAGAATCTTCCGAGAAAGAAAACCTTTTCAGTGCCCATGAAAAGAAAGGTTTCCTTTCTGGGTCCAGCCACTCTTTTTTGACTGCCTCCACCAAGACATCATGGACAGGGAAACTTTTTTCTGTTTGCCCATGCCCTGATATAAATGATCATGGAGCGTCAAAGGTTTTTTTATCTACCTGTATTCCCAGAGTGGTGTGAATCGCCCTTAGGACGTCTTCTACCTCCTCTAGGAAGAGTTTGTACCTCGTGGGCCTGCTGGGCTCCCCGTCCAGTCCTTCCCCCTGTGATCTGCTTGGGAGTCAGAAGCTGCACTGTCCGTTTGCTCCCCCATCTCCTCCCTAGAGACTCCAGGGGTCTCTTCCTCTCTGGCAGGGATGACTGGTTGTGCTGGCAGAGGAGCTGTGACCGACAAAGGGCCAAATAAGGATTACGGTACCTGCAACCCTTAAAAAAAGCATTTTAAAATGATTGAAAAGGTAGAGGAAAAGTTCCTTCACTGAGGCTAAGTTGCTCTCCTGCTCTAAAGCTCGTTCCCTAATTAGCGCCCGTGGCCAGAAGCGGAAGCCACGGATCGAGGGGAAGTGCCTGCCCCCACCGGAACTGATGTCACCCGCCACTCATCCCGCTCCAGCTCGGTTGCGGCCACACTATGGGAGGGAATAGGAGGCACTTCCCCTTACACCACCACTGTGGATCTGCCAGCGGGCCCCCGAATTGTCCGCCCGCACTCGGGAGAAGATGGGGTGGCATTTCAGTTGGTTGAGGTCAGGTAAGCCGCCAGCTGCTGGTCCAGTAACCCCTCACCTCTGTTACAGGACCACTGACTGCCTTAAGCCTCCCCGGCTATCTGGCCACGGTCCCTTGCAGTGTCTCCCGCCAGAGGAAACACTAATAACTGAAGGGTCAGCAGGGGAAGCTGGAATTTTAAAGATGGCTGGCGCAGTGTTTCCAGTGGAAGGGAGGAGCCAGGGCAGGGGCGGATCCAGGGGGGGGGGCAACGGGGCAATTGCCCCCTCCGAGAAATGCGGGTGAGTGAGCCGGCGGGCGGCTCCGTAATTGAGAGAGCCGCCGGGCGGCTCGACGGCTCCACAGGTGAAAGAGCCGCCGGGCGGCTCCGCAGAGACAGACAGCGGCAGTGGCGTTGTTAGGTGGGTGCGGGGGTGTGCAGTCCGCACCCGGGTGACACCCGCCAGAGGGGTGAAACCAGTAGGTAGCGGCAGCACGCACCGCTAACACCGCCCATTGACCTGATCTGCTTCTCAGGTCTTGCGCTGTGTGCCTCAGCGCAGCGGACTGAAGCTGCCTCCCCCTCCTCTCTGTTTACATTCACACAGGAGGAGGAGGAGCCCGAGGAACATGGCTGTGTGTATCGTCCAGTCCGCGCTGTTCTGAGGTCTATATTAATGGGGGCTCTGCACTGAGGGGGATTCTGTACCAATGGGGGGCTCTGCACTGAGGGGGATTCTGTACCAATGGGGGGCTCTGCACTGAGGGGGATTCTATACCAATGGGGGGCTTTGCACTGAGGGGGATTCTATATTAATGGGGGTTCTGCACTGAGGGGGATTCTATACTAATGGGGGGCTCTGTACTGAGGGGGATTCTATACCAATGGGGGGCTCTGCACTGAGGGGGAGTCTATGCTAATGGGGGCTCTGCACTGAGGGGGGATTCTATACTAATGGGGGGCTCTGCACTGAGGGGGGATTCTATACTAATGGGGATTACAGCATCTCTCTGTTGCCTGTCTCTGGGACACAAGAGACCACCTTAGCAGGTGGCAAGTGACAATCTTCATCTGGTGACAGGCGACGTGGCAAGAGACAATCCGCAACATGTGGCAGGCGACGTGGCAAGTGACAATCTGCATCTGGTGACAGGTGACACACTCGGGGCTCCCACTGATTCTGCATTATGGTGAGTTAAACTATTTAATTTTTTATAACAATGTAATAATAGTAATAATGCGCTTCAATCATCCTGACACCATAACAACCATGGTGCCGTGATGATTGAATCGCCAACACCAGCCATTTCCCCGATAGATGTACCCCAAAAAAATATATTTTCTGGCAGTGCCCCTCCCGAGACTAGACTCTGGATCCGCCCCTGAGCCAGGGTCTCTCATAGTGGCTGTCCTGAAAGACGCTGGGGAAAAATTGACTGGACAAAAATGATTCATATCTTCTCAAAATTGTGAGAAATAATTGCATTCAAAATTTGTGATGCGTCGTCCACACAGGTTGATCTGCGCAGTCAGCTCTGCATAACAAAAAGTAAGTCAAAACTATTTGATCTATTGCCATGGCACCACTGAATATACTTTCCCTGAATGTTCAGGGAATAAATGTCCCTCAAAAAAGGACCAAAGCCTTCCGTACTTTCCATAACAAGAAGGCTCACATAGTATGCCTCCAAGAAACACACTTCACCAAAGATTCTACTCCAAAATATATTTCTCCTTTTTATCAACAAATTTACACGGCTTCTGCCTGTACCAAGCAAAGGGGAACTCTAATTGCATTTCACCGATCCACACCATTCACCTTATCATCAGAAATTAAAGACCCAGAAGGTAGATACCTGATACTCATGGGTTATATAATGGATACAGCAATCACGGTGATTTCCTACTACTCTCCTAACAAACAACCTACACCATTCCTCTCACATATATTACAAGTGATTAATACACACAAAATAGGAACAGTGATAATGTGTGGGGATTCGAACCAGGTCCTCCTCCCATTTCTAGATAAATCACCTTTTACACCGTCCAAGATAACCTCTAGATTACCTTTTTCTCAACTTCTTTCCAAATACAATCTGGTAGATTCGTGGAGAGAAAGTAACCCAATGAAAAAGAAATTCACTTATTTCTCGCACCCTCATCAAACCTTCACCAGAATAGATCATATTTTTCTAACAATAGGAATGATACCAGAAATTATTGCATCAGATATAATTCCGATTCCGTGGTCTGACCATAATGCAGTATACACTACTATAGCCTCAGCCATACCAAAAGCACATGACCCAACGTGGTACTTACCGGACATAATGCTCAAACACCCACTACATCAGATGGCCATTGAACAAGCTTTAAAGGAATACATATCAATTAATAATACAACAGACATCTCCCCAATAACACTGTGGGAAGCTCATAAGCCTGTCTTGCGTGGTACAATACAAAGACAAATGGCACTATTTAAACGGGAACGCAAAAATCTAGCAAAAAAACTAGAACTCAATTTTAATGCAGCCTACATATCATTTCAAGATAATCCATCTCAGAGTACAAAATCTCATCTGGAAAAATCTAGATTGGAATATGATCTATTTCTCACTGAGTCAGTTGATAAATCCCTCAAACGCTCCAAACACAATTTCTACATGAATACAAACAAACCAGGTACATATTTGGCTCGGGCATTAAATTCAACTAATAAATCTTTCAAACCAATACGTTTGAAATTATCAAAAAATGTTTACACTTGTAATCCAGTTAAAATAGTCCATAAATTCCACTCACATCTCGCAACTTTATACAAGACAAACAATGAATTTAATCCTACAGAGGCTGAATCCTTCTTCTCAAAAATAACCTTACCTGAGTTATCTCAGAATCAAAAAAGCAGTTTGGATGAGCCTATAACTATAGATGAAGTTGCTAACGCCATAAAAGACCTAAAACTTAACAAAAGACCAGGCCCAGACGGCTACTCGGCTTTATACTATAAAACATTCTCAGAAATACTCTCTCCCATTCTCACTGAAACTTTTAACAAACTTCTAGATGGACATTCTTTTCGGCAAGAAACACTAATGGCAATTGTTTGTATGATCCCAAAACCCCTTTCTGATGATACTTCCTGTGTGAATTATCGGCCTATCTCTCTGTTAAACCTCGATATTAAATTATTAGCAAAAATAATAGCAAAACGCCTCAATAGCATTATAGGAAAATTAATACATAGAGATCAAGTAGGCTTCATCCCAAATAGACAGGCAGGCGATAATATACGCAGGGCAGTGTTATTGGCACATATTGCTAAAAAACAGAAAATCCCTTTATGTTTTCTATCTCTCGATATTAAGAGGGCATTTGACACAGTATCCTGGCAATATATGCAATATTCATTACAAAAATGGGGTTTTGGACCCCACTTTTTAACATGGATCAAAGCATTATATAATAAACCCAAAGCCTATATAAAATATGCTGGATACAAATCTGAAGCCTTTAATATCGAAAGAGGTACCCGACAGGGTTGCCCATTATCTCCCTTATTATTTGCCCTTATACTCGAACCCATGGCCCAATATATCAGAACAAACCAAACTATAACTGGCATTGAAGTAGGAGGTATTACACACAAATTATGTATATTTGCAGACGATATATTACTTTTTCTATCATCACCACAGGTCTCTGGTCCTAACTTAATACCAGCTCTTGATGGATTTGCAGCCCTATCCGGCCTTATGATTAATCCTAAGAAATGCCTAGTGCTTAATATTTCACTCACAAACATGGAATTGATCCCGGCTAGGGCTGCACTCCCATTCACATGGGCAGAAAAATCAATCCCATATCTTGGAATTCATTTAACAGCATCTCATTCTGACTTATTCTCAACCAATTATCCTCCTGTATTAAGACAGATCACAAATCTAATAAAACAATGGTCTCAACTTCCTTTATCCTGGATAGGGAAGATTAATGCAATCAAAATGACTATTCTACCCAAATTGCTTTATCTATTCAGAGTCCTCCCTATTCCAATTCCTTCCTATTTTTTGAGAATAGTACAAAAAAGAGCAACTTCGTTTATATGGGGCTCTTCTAAACCACGTATACCTATACACACACTACATCTTCCCAAAAATAAAGGAGGCCTGGGATACCCTAATTTTACTAACTACTACAGAGCAGCACATTTGGCCAGTCTGTCCAAATACCATGCAAAACAGGAAATCCCATTATGGGTATTTATAGAGGCTTCAGCAAATGACCCTCTATTAATATCAAATTTATTATGGCTTGATCCTAAAGACCGCTTTAAAATTCATAATCCCATAACTAAACACTTCTTATCTCTCTGGGATAAACTAAAAACCAAATATCAGTTACAATCTCCACACAATCCTCTCCTTTCTTTTATCAGAAATCCGGCCTTTTATCCGGCATGGATCTACCCAAATTCTTTTAAAGCTTGGACAACATCAGGCATTCAGACACTAAATGACTTCATAGCATCTAAATCATTCCTTTCATTCCCATCGCTTAGAGAAAAATATGATCTACCAAACTCTGAGATATTTAGATATCTCCAAATCAAAAATTTCTATACACCATTCCTAAAGGGGGATACACCATTATCCCAATTATCCATTTTTGAATCAATCTGTACAAAAGATCCATTTGCTAAAGGTACAATTTCATCACTTTATAATCAATTATATGGAGTAGTAAATCTTAATAGACTCTCTTACGTTCAGAGGTGGGAGGAGGACCTGGGACGAACTTTAGAAGACACGGACTGGTCTAACATATGGCTCACATCTAAGTCATCTTCACCCAACATCTTAGCACTGGAGACAAATTATAAAGTCCTAACTCGCTGGTACCTTGTACCCGCTAGAGTGGCAAAATATTCACCTAATACCTCAGCTCTTTGTTTTCGAGGCTGCCCAGAAATAGGCACATATTTACACATATGGTGGACGTGCCCAGTAATCCAAACCTTCTGGAAGGAAGTCTTCGTGATTGCATCTAAAATATTTAAAAAAATAATACAACCAGATCCATATTTAACTTTACTTAATCTAAAACCGGAATGGTTAACACTCTCTCAATTCAAATTTATGATCCAACTAATAACGGCTGCAAAACAAACAGTGGCCAAGGCATGGAAATCTACATTGGTACTAGCAGAAACAATTCACAGAATGAATAATACAATGTCCCATGCTAAGATGGTAGCCATCGATCAAAATCAAATTCCAAAATTTGAAAAACTTTGGCATCCTTGGATAAAACAACAGTTCCTGTCAAACTTCAATGACTCTGTCCTGTTGCCATGGTAACAGATTAAATGACTTACAGAGACACCCATTCTAAGGCTTCAAAGAGAACTAAAAAGAATAATAAACTGACGAGCGGGACAACCTTGTGGACCATACCTCTACCTTTCAACCCTTTTTCTTCTTTCTCTTTCCTTTTCTCCTTCTTACGATTAAAGCTCATTATCAGAATTTATTTGACCTATATACACTCTACTTGTAAACAATATGTATAGTAGGTATAAATCATTTAAATACCTACAAAAGTAACTAAGGAAATGATATATATCTTTAATTTAGGTTTACTTGAACCCAATGTTTAATATTTGAAATTTCATGATATTTACCTATATAAACCCTACTGTAAAACAATGAGCTTACTTTATAGATCCTTGTAAACTTACTTTATGTATCTTTATAACATTGTATACTCAATAAACTTCTTTTGACAAGGAAAATTTGTGATGCGTCTGTAATTTGTAATTAACCGGTTCCTGACCGGCTCACGCAGATATACTGCAGCACAATGGCTCTTCTGGGCAAAACCCCATATGGGTACGTCCTTCCCTTTTAGAGCCGCCAGAGGGTGCATGCGCCCACCGCACAGAGGGGGACCCGATGCTCATGGCCGGCGGGCGTGATCGCGTGCACGAGAGCCAGCACGGGGATTTGTATGTGTAAACACACAAATCCCTGTTCTTTCAGGGGAGAGGAGACAGATAGTTTGCTCCTACTAAGTAGGAACAACGATCTGTCTCCTCCCCTATTCAGTCCTATCCCCATACAGTTAGAACACATTCAGGGAACACACATTTAACCCCTTGATCGCCCCCTAGTGTTAACCCCTTCCCTACCAGTGACATTTACACAGTAATCAGTGCATATTTATAGCACCGATTGCTGTATAAATGTCAATGGTCCCAAAAATGTGTCAAAAGTGTCTGATCTGTCCGTCGCAAAAAAAAACAAAAAAAAAAAAACAAACGCAGATTACCACCATTAAAATTATGTGAAGGAAGTGGCTGGTATGTCCTTATTAGATAAGGCACCTCATCCCAAAGGTTTTTTTATGAAGAAAGACAGAGGGAAGGGGATTATTACGGTGCCAAAACAACTCAGTACAAGATTAAGTTAAAAAACTAATTTTATTACATTGAGTTAAAAACCAGTGATCTAAAACACAAATTCGCAAAAAAAAAAAAAAAAAAAAAAAAGGGAAAGAAGGGGTAGTATCAGTGCTTTTTTTCAGGGGGAACTTGGTGGAACTCTGCTCCACCACCTCTGGCTCAGACCCTTTGGTGCCTGCTCACCACAATCATTTGTAAACACAGAAGTCTGGTTTCTATGTTTACAAGTGACAGCTCTGCACTCTGTGTGTAACCCCCATGAACTCTACACTCTGTATGTAATGCAATCCTGATATTTAATGCCCCTTTAAGACCCTCCTACTGTTTGTGAAATATGACCACACCCACTATTTGATGTAATTTGGAGGGTGGCTGGAGGGGTTTTAGGGGGTCGGAGTGGAGTTCCAGCACCTATTGTTTCAGAAAAAAAGCCCTGGGTAGCATATACTGTCTACTGTTGGCCAAGAAGGTATTGGCTAATTATAGCAGCAGGTCAAGTCTTCCCTACTAGTTTCAGATAAAAAAAAAAAAAAGTTAATAAAATGCCATAAATCTTTCCCATAGTTTGTAGACGCTATAACTTTTGCACAAACCAATCAACATACTCTTATTGCAATTTTTTTACCAAAAATATGTAGAATATATATATTGGCCTAAACTGATTAAGAAATGTGTTAAAAAAAAAAAATTATATATGGGGGATATTTATTTTAGCAAAAAAAAATTGTTGTTTTTTTTTTAAATTGTCGCCCTTTTTTTGTTTATAGCGCAAAAAATAAAAACCGCAGAGGTGATCAAATACCACCAAAAAAAGTACGTAAAATTTGTTTGGGTACAACATTGCACGACCGCGCAATTGTCAGTTAAAGCAACACATCACCGAATAAAAAGTACTCTGGTCAGAAAGGGGGTAAAATCTTCTGGGGCTGAAGTGGTTAAACTCACTTCACTATCAATTAAGCCACACCCACATTTCTTTTCTTTTTTTTTTGGTGCCTAGGGCCCACTTTTTATCTTGCACAGGGCCCGCTGATTTCATGATAAGCCCCTGGGTCCAGGGAGCATTAATTATGTATTATTCAAGGAAACATGACAACGCCGACCCCTAATATGGGTTCAGATGTCAGGACAGCCTCTCTAGACCAGCATCGCTCCACCCGGGGGGTGCGCACCTCCCTCCACCCTCAACATGAACTCAACAGTAGCGGGAGCGCGCACTACACTGCCACAAAACCAATATGCATGTGCGAGGCGCGCCCTCTGCTGCTCATATGAGGAATCTACAGGCACCGGTCATTGCTGCTCTCGCGGGATTTGGGAATACGGGAACGCTCGCGAAATGTGTCTGGTTGCCTGGAAACAGAGGAAGCCGAGAAGGACGCATAGAAGTCCGCAGCACCCGGGAGAGCCTCCTGTGTCAGGCTGGAGAATGTGCGGCCAGGACTCGGGTGAGACATGTCAGGGGCCAGGACACTCATAGAACACACACTATAGTATACTATTTATATATTGTAGTGTACAGAAGACCTGGACTTAGTAGGGGAAGAGTAACAGGTTTACTTTCTAGTTGTCACAGTGATGTCCTTACCATCCCCCCCCCCCCGATCTCCCTGTATAGAAGCCCCCCCCCTCTTTATTATACAGTGATCACCCTGTCCTTACCCCCCCCCCCCCACATCTCCCTATATAGAAGCCCCCCCCCCTCTTTATTACACAATGATCACCCTGTCCTTACCCCCCCCCCCACATCTCCCTATATAGAAGCCCCCCCCCCTCTTTATTATACAGTGATCACCCTGTCCTTACCCCCCCCCCACATCTCCCTGTATAGAAGCCCCCCCCTCTTTATTATACAGTGATCACCCTGTCCTTACCCCCCCCCCACATCTCCCTGTATAGAAGCCCCCCCCCTCTTTATTATACAGTGATCACCCTGTCCTTACCATCCCCCCCCACATCTCCCTATATAGAAGCCCCCCCCCCCTCTTTATTATACAGTGATCACCCTGTCCTTACCACCCCCCCCCCCCACATCTCCCTATATAGAAGCCCCCCCCCCTTATTATACAGTGATCACCCTGCTCTCACCCCCCCCGATCCCCCTGTATAGAAGCCCCCCCCCTTATTACACAGTGATCACCCTGTCCTTACCCCCCCCCCACATCTCCCTGTATAGAAGCCCCCCCCCCCCCTCTTTATTATACAGTGATCACCCTGTCCTTACCATCCCCCCCCAGATCTCCCTGTATAGAAGCCCCCCCCTCTTTATTATACAGTGATCACCCTGTCCTTACCCCCCCCCACATCTCCCTATATAGAAGCCCCCCCCCCTTATTATACAGTGATCACCCTGCTCTCACCCCCCCCGATCCCCCTGTATAGAAGCCCCCCCCCTTATTACACAATGATCACCCTGTCCTTACCACCACCCCCCGATCCCCCTGTATAGAAGCCCCCCCCCCTTATTACACAGTGATCACCCTGTCCTTACCCCCCCGATCCCCCTGTATAGAAGCCCCCACCCTTATTACACAATGATCACCCTGTCCTTACCCCCCCCCCCCCGATCTCCCTGTATAGAACCCCCCCCCCCTTATTACACAATGATCACCCTGTCCTTACCATCCCCCCCACCCCAGATCTCCCTGTATAGAAGTCCCCCTTTATTACAAAGTGATGGATCCTGGTGATGGGAATGGTGAAGGAATGGACAGGACGTTCAGGATACATTTAGGCATGTAAATTGCAGCACCTATGAAAAGCGATCACAGCCTGTTTTAACCTAAAAAATGCTGCGCCGAGTAGGCATTGTATGCAGTTGCAGGGCGTTTGCAGCACATCCCCCATTTGATGGAATAGGCCTGGTTACTCTCTGCCAAACCCAACAGCGGTTATAGTTTTGCTGCAGGCACAAAGCAAAGCATTGAACTATATGATCACCCTGCTGCCTTTGCAGCTTAAAGCAGTATTAAACCCAAAAAGTAGTATATTGCAGCTTACCAGCCATTAGATGTGATGGCTGCATTCATTTTCATTTCCTTAGGCTTTTCCCCTCATGATCTAACCTGTAACACACCTCCAGTATCAGGCAAGAAGTAAATGTTCGTACCACTAGATGCACCATCCAGCCACTGCAGCTATTGGCTTCTCAGAGTATGACAGACCGACGACAGTGAGGCTCATCAGGGCATCTGTGCCTTCCACCATCAATTTACACCAGAGTCCCATGCAAACAGGGCTAAACTCCCAGTGTGCATAGGACCTAAAAGTGTAAGATTGGGGCCATATCTTTTAACAGTTACATAAAAAAATACATTTATCTTGTGATTTTACAGCTGGTGTAGGTTAACAAATTTCTGGTGTGCGTCTAATACCTGGAGAATGGCTCTTGTTGGAGAAGTGCATGTGGTGCCCAGCGGTAAAGTCTACAGACAGATCTTCGATGCAGAGGTAGGTAACAATTTGGAGAGTCTTCAGTTAGAAGAAATGTTATGTCAAATAAGACAGTTTACAACTGTCAATTCAACTCATTTATTCAAGAATTCCTCCTTTATGCTGAAACTCTAGTGAGTTTATTTTAAATCCCAACTGAACTGTTGGTTTATTCGGCTGGGCTTCTCCTAAGGGTCACAGGAGTGCAATTTGTTTTGCACTCCTGTAACCTGTTTTCATCAGAGAGCGGTCTGAAGTCCGCTCTCTGCTGACGTCACCAAGTTCAATCCAGGCACCGTGTCACCCCGACTTCAGAAGTCTGGATCCGCCAGCTGCCTGGACTGATGGCAGTCTCAGCCTCTCGGCGAGCTGCTGAGAGGCTGAGACGGCCGCTCTCGCCCCTCCACAGCTCAGCGCTCCAATGAGCGTGGAGGAGCAGAGCAGGAGAGCTGCTGATTGACAGGCAGCAGCTCTCAGCTCGGGGAGCTATTAGAACCGAGCCATCGGCGATGTTCGTTTGCTCAGTTCTCAGTGAAGAGGCAGCGAGGGACAGATGCAGCATCAGTCCTAAGCTGCATCCACTTAGGTAAGTAGGATTATGGGATAAAAAAATATATACTGTATATATATATATATCCCATACTTCTCTTTTAAATCAGCCAAATACATTCCAGGTGCATAAAAACAAAAAAGTTGGTTTTCTTTAGAAAGCAGACAGAGCTCAGGTAGAAAAGTCTGTCCTCTGCCAGCATGC
This sequence comes from Aquarana catesbeiana, assembly GCA_037953035.1. Classification (NCBI taxonomy): domain Eukaryota; kingdom Metazoa; phylum Chordata; class Amphibia; order Anura; family Ranidae; genus Aquarana; species Aquarana catesbeiana. The sequence continues at coordinate 280,384 of JBBHAA010001022.1, forward strand.
TGCAGATAAATGCCCTTGATCCCCCAGAGGTTTAACTCAGCCCCTGTTGAGTGAAAGCTAGAGCTTGCCAATAAGCAGGGAGTATGATTGCAGAGCTATATATGTGATTCAGCAGGGGAGTATGATGGACCTTTGCAGAGAGACTGCTGCTTTCACTGAAGGCTCCTTCTATTGAGCATGCTGGCAGGGGACAGGCTTTCAGAATAAGACTGTAGCTGCTTTTTAAAGAAAACAAACTAAGTTTTTTTAATGGATACGCCTGGAATATATTTACCCAAATAAGGCCTCTTTCACAATGCCCCACTGTGGTTTCCCCACAGTGCAGGTGCATCGTAGTTTACCGGCGTTTTTTGTGCAGTCTACCCTCATTTTTTAATACACTTACATTAGATCAGGTATTTTTGGTGTGCTTTCTGAAAGTACACTTGAAGTCCTGCATGCTGCGTGTGAAAGTCCATTTAACATTAGTTCCTATGGGTCACATTGACATTTATGCAGTTTCCACCGGTGCGTTTTTTTGGAAAGGTGCAGGGACTTTTTTTCTCCCTTTTTACACAAAACAGTACAATGCGTTTTTGGCTCTATAGATTTCAATGGAATTGCATCAAAAATGCATGTACACGTGTTTTTTGTGCTTTAGCAACATTAACAAATCACAAGGTTTGCATAGTCTCAGAAAGTTCCAGTACCTAGATAAGGTTTTTATTGTTTTGCCTGCTGGGTAGGTTTCTCTTCCCTTCCTGCTATAGTGACAGCATTTGTCACCAGGATAGGAAGTTAGGGAAATCCCTTTAAAAAGACAAACTGTAATGTGAACCTGATGTCTATGGTTTATGTACTTTAAGTTGTTTTGGGTACATTACATTAATACAGTATTTTCTCTATAAAGTATTTAACCCCTTCCCGCTGCCCGGACTTTTAAGAACTTCTAAATGCCTGGAGGCAGTGGTGGGCATCCGTGTCATGCTTCCGATGTCATAGCGGTCATATGAGTGGAGAGCTCCCAACCTCAAGAATGCATTAAGTGCTTACTGGGAGGGAAAGAGAAAATTAAAAAAAAAAAAAAGGGGAGAGAGAGAACGAGAGAACGAACGAGAGAGAGAGAACGAACGAGAGAGAGAGAACGAACGAGAGAGAGAACGAATGAGAGAGAGAGAGAGAGAGAACGAATGAGAGAGAGAGAGAGAGAACGAATGAGAGAGAGAACGAACGAGAGAGAGAGAGAGAACGAACTAGAGAGAGAGGGAACGGGAGAACGAACGAGAGAGAGAGGGAACGAGCGAACGAGAGAGAGAGGGAACGAGAGAGAGAGGGAACGAGAGAACGAACGAGAGAGGGAACGAGAGAACAAGAGAGAGAGAGAGAGAACGAAAACGAGAGAGAAAGCACGAGGGAGAGAGAGAAAGAGAGAGAACGAGAGAGAGAGAGAACGAGAGAGAGAGAGAACGAGAGAGAGAGAGAACGAGAGAGAGAGAGAGAACGAGAGAGAGAGAACGAACGAGAACGAGAGCAAGAACGAGAGAGAGAGAGAACGAGGGAGAGAGAGAGAACGAGAGAGAGAGAGAACGAGAGAGAGAATGAGAGAGAGAGAGAGAACAAGAGCGAGAACAAGAGAGAGCGAGAACGAGAGAGAGCGAGAACGAGAGCGAACAAGAACGATAGAACGAACGAGAACGAGAGAGAGCGAGAACGAGAGAGAGAACGAGAGAGAGCTAGAACGAGAGAGAGAGCGCGAGAACGAGAGCAAGAACGAGGGAGAGAGTGAGAACGAGGGAGAGAGAGAGAGAACGAGGGAGAGAGAGAGAACGAGGGAGAGAGAGAGAACAAGAGAGAGCAAGAACGAGAGAACGAACGAGAACGAGAGAGCGAGAGAGAGAGAAAGCACGAGGGAGAGAGCGAGAGAGAGAACGAGAGAGAGACAACGAGAGAGAGAGAGAGAACGAACAAGAGCGAGAACAAGAGAGAGCGAGAACGAGAGAACGAAAGTGAACGAGAACAAGAGAGAACGAGAGAGAGCACGAGGGAGAGAGCAAGAGTAAGAGAGAACGAGAGAGAGCACGAGAGAGAGAGAGCACGAGAGAGAGAGAGCACGAGAGAGAGAGAGAGAGCACGAGAAAGAGAACGAGAGAACGAGGGAGAGAGAGAAAGCAAGAGGGAGTGAGAGCGAGAACGAGAGAGAGAGAGAACGAGAGAGAGAACAAACGAAAGGGAGAACAAGAAAGAGAGCGCGAGAGAGAGAGAGCAAGCACGAGGGAGAGAGAGAGCGAACGAGAGAGACAGAACGAGACCGAGAACAAGAGAGAGCAAGAACGAGAGAACGAACGAGAGCGAGAACAAGAGAGAGAGAGAACAAGAGAGAGAGAACGAGGGAGAGAGAGAAAGCAAGAGGGAGAGAGAGAGAACGAGAGAGAGAGAGCAAGAGGGAGAGAGAGAGAAAGCAAGAGGGAGAGAGAGAGAAAGCAAGAGGGAGAGAGAGAGAACGAGAGAGAGCACGAGAGAGAAAGCAAGAGGGAGAGAGAGAAAGCAAGAGGGAGAGAGAGAGAAAGCAAGAGGGAGAGAGAGAGAACGAGAGAGAGAGCATGAGAGAGAAAGCAAGAGGGAGAGAGAGAACGAGAGAGAGAACGAGAACAAGAGAGAGAGCGCGAGGGAGAGAGAGAAAGCACGAGGGAGAGAGAGAACGAGAGAGAGAAAGAGAGAGAACAAGAGAGAGAGCGAGAGAGAGCGAACGAGAACAAGAGAGAGCGAGAATGAGAGAACGAACGAGAACAAGAGAGAGCGAGAACGAGAGAGCGAGAACGAGAGAGAGAGAACAAGAGAGGGAGAGAGAACGTGAGGGAGAGAGAACGAGAGGGAGAGAGAACAAGAGGGAGAGAGAACGAGAGGGAGAGAGAACGAGAGGGAGAGAGAACGAGAGGGAGAAAGAACGAGAGGGAGAGAGAACGAAAGGGAGAGAGAACGAGAGAGAGAGAGAACGAGAGAGAGAACGAGAGAGAGAGAAAGAGAGAGAGAGAGAACGAGAGAGAGAGACTGAGAGAGAGAGAGAACGAGAGAGAGAGAGAAAACGAGAGAGAGAATGAGAGAGAGAGAACAAGAGCGAGAACAAGAGAGAGCGAGAACGAGAGCGAACAAGAACGATAGAACGAACGAGAGAGAGAGCGAGAACAAGAGAGAGAGAGCGAGAACAAGAGAGCGAGAACGAGAACGAGAGAGAGAGAGAACGAGAGAGAGAGAGAGAGAACGAGAGAGAGAACGAGAGAGAGCGAGAACCAGAGAGAGCGAGAACGAGAGAGAGCGAGAACGAGAGAGAGAGAACGAGAGCAAGAACAAGAGAGAGCGAGAACGAACGAGAACAAGAGAGAGCAAGAACGAGAGAGAGCAAGAGAGAACGAGAGAGAGAGCACGCGAGAGAGAGCACGAGAGAGCGAGAACGAGAGTGAGAACAAGAGAGAGCGAGAACAAGAGAGAGCGAGAACGAATGAGCACAAGAGAGAAAGCAAGAGGGAGAGAGAGAACGAACGAGAACAAGAGAGAGAGAACGAACGAGAACAAGAGAGAGAGCGCGAGGGAGAGAGAGAAAGCACGAGGGAGAGAGAGAGAGAACGAGAACAAGAGAGAGCGAGAATGAGAGAACGAATGAGAGCGAGAGAGAGAGAACGAGAGCGAGAGAGAGAGAACGAGAGCGAGAGAGAACGAGAGAGAGAGAACAAGAGAGAGAACGAGAGAGAGAGAGAGAGAACGAGAGCGAGAACAAGAGAGAGTGAGAACGAGAGAGAGTGAGAACAAGAGAGAGAGAGAACAAGAGAGAGAATGAGAGAGAGAGAGAGAGAGAACAAGAGAGAGTGAGAACGAGAGAGAACGAGAGCGAACGAGAACGATAGAACAAACGAGAACGATAGAACAAACGAGAACGATAGAACGAACAAGAACGAGAGAGAACGAGAGAGAGCGAGAGAGAACGAGAGAGAGCGAGAACGAGAGAGAGAACGAGAGAGAGAGAGAGAGAACGAGAGAGAGAACGAGAGAGAGAGAGCACGAGAGAGAGAGAGAACGAGAGAGAGAACGAGAGAGAGAGAGAACGAGAGAGAGCGAGAACGAGAGAGAGAGAACGAGAGCAAGAACAAGAGAGAGCGAGAACGGGAGAACGAACGAGAACAAGAGAGAGCAAGAACGAGAGCGAGAGAGGGCGCACGAGAGAGCGAGAACAAGAGAGAGAGAGAACGAGAGAGAGAACGAGAGAGAGAGAACGAGAGAGAGAGAGAGAATGAGAATGCTCCAATTAGTATTTTACAGTGCCAGTCCATCTATTAGTATTAGAAGAGACAAACTATATAACGGCTGAACATTCAACACTTTACATATTTCTTTTAACATAAAGGGGAACCCTGAATTCAAGGTCCTTTTGGGATCCTTTAGATTACTGAGCATATGAAGAGAATCCTTTGCAGGAGCTTTAGAGGATGTGTTTCTTAAAAAGGGAACTCCTCAGAGTTGCAGGTTGGGCCATCCTTAGCGGACAGAGCTTTATATTGCACCATATGCACAAACATCCTCGCTGACACTGACAAAAAGCTGCTCGCCCTAGCACCCCTGTAAAGTTTCTAGACACACCTTTGTTTCACCTAAAAATATTGCCAGAGGACATTTCATACTTTGGTGATCACTCCAACCACAATTAAAATCAGAACTTAACCAACTCAGGTATGCAAACAGACACAGGCTTTGGCATCATTAAACATCACATTTCCAGATTTACATTTTTTTTTTTAAAGATATTTTTATTGATTTTAGGTCACAAACCAACAAACACAAAACAAACACAAACAAAAACAATACTTATAAAAACAAAAACACACACGAGTATTTGATCCATTAAGCATACAAAAGGCATTGCAGGCAAGTCATTTCAAAAGGTCTGAAATATTGGTAACAATAACAATCAGATATAGGCACCTTTGCACGACATAACCAAATTAAAAGACCTTGTATTGAAGGACCCTGTGGCGCAGACCATCAATGATCAATTGTATTCAATTTTGAGAGAGAGTTAGCGGACTAGCCAACCATTCACCCCAAATTTTATGAAAGGTTTTATTCCGTTTTCGAATTTCAAAGGTTAATTAATAGTGGAATATTAGTTAAATATAGTTAAATATAGTGGAATGGAGTCATTGATAAGTTTTAGCCAGAGGGACTTCAAGGAGGTCTGAGCACCCTTCCAGGACAGTAGAATAGATTTTTTAACATAAAAATAAAGTATACGGAGCAATCTCTTGGCATGTGATGATAGGTGTAAATCTCCAAATATTGCTAACAGGCAGTTCTTAGGGTGAATTATGTTAGGAAGACCCAGCACAGTCGAAATAAAGGCACCCACTTCCTCCCAGAAATCACTAATTATCGGGCAGGACCAAAAGCAATGTAAGAAGTCTGCCTCTTGGCCACATCCTCGGAAACAGACAGCTGATGGTAGGAGACCCATTTTATGCAGTCTGGCCGGGGTGAGGTGGGTCTGGTGAAAGATTTTAACTTGTATGATACGGTCTCGAGAGGAAATGACAGAGGTTTTATATGTGTCACTAAATTCTGACCAATCCTCATTTACCATGGAGATATCCAATGAATCCCATTTCTCTTGAGCTTTGTGGAACCTAGGGTTAGAGTCAGTCATTAAGGCTGTATAGTAAGTGGATACTAATTTAGAGGGTTCTGGTTGCCTAAGTAGTCTTTCCAGTGGAGGCAGATCAGTGATATCATCTAAGGTACCAAATTGAGCACGTATGGCATGTCTGAGCTGATAATAATAAAATAGGTGTGATCTTGGTAAGTCAAAATCTCTGCTCAACTGAGAGAAAGTTTTAAAGCCCTGTGTAGTATAAAAATGACACAGATATTTAACCCCCTTTGAATACCAGCGGTTGGCATCTGGAAAAGAGTATAATTCTTGCAGATTGGGATTAAACCACAAGGGGTTATTAGGGGATTTCAGCCAGGAATGTTTCGATATTTTCGTGGTAATATATTTAAACAGTGAAAGGGAGACTGAGAGTAGAGAGGTTCCAGGGCGGTCAGGGACCTGGCTTCTATATATTATGTTATGTTAAGTTTCAAGGGAAGATGCGATAGCCCCCTCCGTGGCTGTACAGGCATTGGCTGGATTTGGGTTCATCCAATCATGTATGTGCACCAGTTGGGATGCCATATAGTAAAGGAAAAATAGGGAATGCTAGACCTGCCAAATGAGCTGGCAGTCTCAGTGTTTCAAGTGCCACTTTGGGGGATCCACCCTTCCACAGGAAAGTAGTACATATCACATCTATGCGTTTTAAAGTAGCTTTTGATATTTTACATGGGGAATTAGTAAGAACATAAAGCAGTCTGGGTAAATAGATCATTTTAAGAATATTGGCCCTCCCCATGAGGTCTAAAGGCAAATCCATCCATTGTTTAGTTTGTTCCTGGAGGCGGGTCAGCAAAGGATCAAGATTATTAGTGGCATTATGAGATAAGGGAGTCTGAACCAACACTCCAAGATATCTGAAAGAAGACACCACTTGAAGTTTGGAATCCGGGTGTATCTGAGGAGAGTTATTCACATCCAAGGGAAAGAGGCTGGACTTATCCCAGTTAACTCGGAAACCAGAGTAGTCCCCAAAGGTATTGACCTCCTCCAGCAAAGCCTGCAGGGACTCATTTGCATCCGCCAGGTACACCAGAGTGTCATCTGCATAGAGGGAAATGCGCTCCTCTATATTTGCAATTGGGAGTCCTTTAATTCTAGGGGAGGAGCGAATGCAAACTGCAAGTGGCTCCATTGCCAGGGCAAACAACAGGGGCGACAATGGGCACCCCTGTCGAGTGCCCCTGGTGATTGGGAAGGGATCAGTGATAGATGAATTAACCCTTATCCTAGCTGTTGGGGAAGTGTACAGAAGTTTTATCCATGCTATCACACGGGGACCGAAACCATATTTCTGTAACACCTGAAGAAGGTACGGCAAAGGGCCGGGGGGCCTATTCAGTAGTTGGAGGGATCATTTAGAGAGTATTTCTACTGAGAAGGGGGGGGGGAGTATAAATATTCACCAACGTGAAGGTTATAGTAGAAATTTGTAACGTAAGAACAATAAATCTCCCTTCTGGGTCTGTTTTAACGCTGATCATCTCAGCTGGAAGAGATTTAGCCAGAAGTATAGATACACCCCTTGAATAATTAGTGTGAGTAGCATGGTATAGTTTAGATAGCCATGGGCGCTTTAGGGCCCTTGTTTTTGAACCCGTCAGATGAGTCTCCTGGAGGCAAATAATGTGAGGGTGACATTTTTTCAACACAGAGAAAACCAAGGATCTTTTCTGAGGTACATTCAAGCCTCTAGTGTTCCAGGAGACTATCCTAAGGGACTGTGCCATAATGAAACATGTAATAATAAAGAAGCATAAGTAAACCTTTGTATTAGTATCAATAGAAGTGAATAGGCCGCACCACCCGAAGCACACACAAGCACATGACAAAAAAGTGCGTGGGTCTGCTTATAGGATAGTATGGGCCGGAAAAAAATTGTTGGTTTATAAAAACAATAAAAAAATATAAAATGACAGCAGAGGCATTAATAAACCACTATAAACGGTGACCTGATATGCTCTTGATGACTCTCCATTGGCAAATGGTATAGGTGTGTTGAAAAAGAAATAAAAAGTAAGAAAAGAAGGAAAAAACAAAAAATAAAAAAAACCCATCAACAGCTCCTTTTGAACTTTTTTGCCCCCCACCCCGCTCAGCCATCCCAAACATAGCAAGCTTTGGATCCCTGAACTAAAAGTCCTTCCTAACTAGAAAACTGCGGAAGTCAAAAACTGTACCGTGGCCTCGCCACAAACTGGTAAGGGGGTAGCGTGGAGTATGGTGAGGCTCCCAACTAATGACCGAGGAAAGAAAAAAACAAACAATTTCCCCAATAGACATGTCCTGTTGGAGGATACATGAGTTGATTGTTCACGTGGAAAAAGTTACCCGGATGATTATTATTCCAGTGTGCAGGTTACCATGGGCTGCAACCAATACCAATGCAGGGTGGAACGTAGATATGAAGGTCATGGTAAAATGAAAGGACATGGAGAATGTTAAAACTGTAGCCTGCATAGCAGGGTATAAATCTCTCCACGCATATTAATGGTGACTTCAGTCTCCTCTGCTTCTGTGTGCTGCACCATAGTGATCATTCAGCCACTTCATGGCCTCTTTGGGGTTGGTATAGAAATGGGCCTTACCATCATGAATAATGCGCAGTTTAGCAGGGAAGAGCATGGCATAGGAGAGGCCTTCCGTGCGCAATCTAGACTTCACTGCTGAGAAGGAGATCCGCTGGCGTTGAACTTCAGCAGAAAAGTCCGGATAAACAGAAATATTATTGCCATTAAATGTAAGCGGGCCTTTTTCTCTTGCCAGGCGTAGGATGGCACTTTATCTTGAAAATTGAGGATGCGTGCAATGATGGAACGTGGTGGGGCACCCACTGGAGGAGGACGAGGAGGAGTGCGGTGTGCACGCTCTATAACATGTGAGAATGAGGGTGCGTCTTTACCAAAAATGTCCCGAAGCCATGAATAAAGAAACTTTTCAGGATGGGAACCTTCTGCGCATTCCGGAAATCCCACAAATCTGAGATTGTTCCTGCAAGAGCGATTTTCCAAATCGTCAATTTTGGCATGCAGTGCCGCCATCTTGCTTGTAGTATCACGTATGGTAACAGACATGGGGTGTACCGTATCTTCTAATGTACTGATCCGTTCCTCAGCATCCCCTGTGCGGTCCCTGAGGTTCTGGACATCTTGTTTCAATAAAGAAAAGTTCATACGGATAGAAGCTATTTGAGTGGAGAGGGAGGCCTTGCAGTCCTGAATAGCCAGCATAATAGTAGATAATGTAGGCTCAGCAGGGGGAGAATCCACAGCCTGACTAAACTCAGCAGATTGCTGTGAGTCTTGTGTCTGCAGGGGTTCTGTATGTGTGAGGAATATAGCAGGAATTGATGCACTCACCCCTGTTACAGAGTCCTGGATGGCTGAGGAGGAGGCCGGCAGCGCGTCTGAGTAATCTGCATGTGTCTCGGCGCCATTTTGTCTCCGGAACTGTGGCAGTTCCGCCGTGTGTGAGGGCCGCGGCGGCCTGTATTTCACCATGTCTGCCAGCTTGGTGGGAGCCCACAGCCGTGGGGAACAGAATGATACCTTCCACGAGGAGTTAGGACCAAGGATAGATGCAGGATGGTCGTTGAGAGTCGGAGCTGTGTGTCTATGCGACTGCTCCCTTCACCATCCGGCCATGCCCCCCCTCCAGATTTACATTTAACTCCTGACTCCCTACTGTACAGGGCAGTGCATAGAGGATAGTTTCTCTCCAGATACACAGTGGATCCCCCAACTGGGGTCACTCCCATACCATACCATGGCAGACAGTTTCACTGTCTCTCTAATAATAGGTTTAGCACTTCCAGATAGTTTCTCTTTAATAAAAGTTTTACTTACCATGGCTGTAGGTATCACCTTCTTTATTTGAGAGTGCTGGGGGTTGCGAAAACTCTGTTGGCTCCTCTTTTCATTTTTGACCTGCCATTCTAGACGTGCCACAGGGTCATACAGTAGCAGGCGCAAGGTGAACCTTGTCACCCCCTGTCACTGCTGTCAAATGTCAGCACACTGGTACGTGGCAGACTCCCAAACTGGCAGGCTCTGTAGGGGTCACATGTGGGGTTTGCCCAGGTGATGAAATCCTCTCCAGCCGGAGAACTCTCTCTCATTTCAGCAATGTCCTTTTGTTTGCACACAAGCCGCTTACAGAAGTCCACAGCAATTGCACGGTTCCAAGAGAACTGTTACTTTTTACAATTAAGCTTTGCAGGTCACGATGTGCTGGGTCAATGGCTCCTTTAAGCATAGAGCAAAAAAGTTCATTCCACAATTGCACGTTTCAGCAAGGACCTACAGACTCTATAGTAAAACGTGCTGCTCTAATAATATGTGACAAAAATAATATCTGTAGACCTTTACACATTGAGACATAAACATGCCATATACTAATATAACAAAGTGACACATGCAAAATTAAAGTGCAAGGTACATGGGTGAAATGACAGTCCACTTATACAGTGCAGAAGTCACAGTAACTAAATGAAATTATTTTTTGTGCTGATAAAGTGCCATATGAAAAAAATCAAAGTATAAAGGAAAAATAATCCACTTATATGGTATAAAAAGTCCTGATGTTGGATTAAACAGTCCTCCTGTAATAGTGACTGGCAATCATAAACTTCAGTGAAGATTATCCACCACCTTGGGATTGGGGGTAAATGCACTTACCAAAGCTCATGGACCCAATCATTAGCGGTGCTGGGTCAGTAGAGGAATGTTCCCATAGCGACTTCCAAGGGGACACTCCAAATGGCTCCTTTCAAGGCAACAACTCCACCATTATAAACAAGTCAGCTCTCTCTTAGTAGCATATCAACAGTATCCCATCCTTGCACAGAAGTCTGTGGATCTGCAGTCGCCACTTTTGCCTGCTTCCAAGCATCAATTTCAGGGTTTTGCATCAAGGGTAGAGCTTTTAATCACTCAGTAAAACTCACCAGCTTGTGTTTAAGGCTTTTTAACCGACTTTTTTTTTTTTCATCAAACAAAAGTTGTTCACAGTGGTTTCAGCATCACATCAATCCAACAAAAACGATTTAGCCTCCTAGCTATCTTTGGTCTACATCGACCAACATTCCATTTTTAAAGCAGGCACCCACCATTTCTCTTGGGCAACAGACTCCTTTCACAACGCCTCTCCTTGAGGCCAGATTAGAAGCTCTTCTAGTGTCTTGTTCACACACATTGCTCTCTTGCAGTAACCCAAACTGTCTTCATCAGCTTGGTTAAGGCACCTGTGTCTTTTGTGGGCAACAACCACCTGACAATTAGTGTAACACCTGGCCAGGTACTTCTTGGAGGCCAAATGATGCTTTAAAAATGTCATTATGTGCAACATTACACAGGGGTTGATTTACTAAGGCCCCTTTCACATGGGCACCCATCCATTTTCATCTGATCCGATCCACCAGACAGATGGAAAATAGGACCACCATCCGTCTGGATTTTGCGGGCAGGTTCGGATCGGATAACGGCAGATATCAGCGGACAGTCTGCTGATATCCGTCCCTCTTTAGGGGAGACTACAAGGTCAGATTAGGTCCGCCTGAAAAACTTACAGGCGGACCTGATCGGACAGTCGTATAAAAGGACCCTAAAATAGACTGTTAACTTTGCAAGAGAAGTTGAACTTTTTAAGTGAACGGGAACGTTTTTCCCCAAAACTTAGCAAATGTGGTAAAATTTTATTTTGCAAAGAACACCCAATCACTAGCGAGGTAAATAGAAAAACAGCATTTTGCCTTGCACATAATAGGATGGTGGACTTCCCCAGAGCTTTACCTCATTCACTAAGGCCTGGCGAAAAGTTTGTTGCAAAGTGAACAGTCTATTAGTAAATCAACCCCACAGAGACAGAGGGGGAGATTTACTAAAACTAGTGCACTCTGAATCTGGTGCAGCTGTACATAGTTAGCAATTAGCTTCTAACTTCAGCTTGTGCATTCACTCACAGCTGAATTGCACTGCTTCTGCGAAACGCACGGGGCTGCTATTCATTCTGAATGGCACCCCCACGCATCTCAGCCCGAAGTGCGATCATGGGTGCGTAAACCTCATGCTCAAAGAGACCATGCAGTTTTCCAGCGGCCGCGTTTTTAAAAAAGGTGCATGCCATACCCAAACACGGGATGCATGGCCTGCACTAGTGTGAACCTAGCCTTACTATGCACAGCTGCACTTGATTCTGTGTGCACCAGTTTTAGTAAATCTGCCCCACAGCGTCAATCTTTCAAAATATGTACTGTATTACCCAGGCATCACAGTAGGTACTTCATACATAGGTTGAATAGACACAAGTCAATCAAGTTCAATATGCTGCAAGCTGAGCTTCAATCTGCATTTTTCCACCTTCCAAGCCATCTGTTTACAGCCTGTTTACACTGGCCCATATGGTAAAACGTTTTACTTTGCAGGCAGCTATCATAGTGAAAGAGGGGCATTGCTGGGCATTTAAGTGTACTTTTTTTTTTCTTCTAACTTTATTGAAATGTCTGTAGCGCCCTGGGGTTTAGTCAGGGAGCTCCTCACCAAATTCCTTGTCAGGAGTAGCTACAGCAGTTAGTTGTTAGAGGTCCATTGATTTTCTCCCTAAGTTTGGACTTGTTGTGCTTTTCTCTTCTGCCACTAGGTAGTTGGGAACTTGGTGGTACTAGATATGAGAAGGGCAACCCAAGGTCAGGTTATAGGTTCTTGAATCCCTTGGCCTGCTGGAAGAACCTATATATTCGGGTGAGGTCAGGTGATCTGTGTTCTGTGCCACCCGGACCGCTGTCTGGGTGGACGGTGTCATACACCCCGGGCTGCTAGGCTGGAGATTGGGAATATCCCGGGGGCATCTGGCTGCCAGGCTGTGTGAGGGCCCATCCAGAAGTAAGAGAGCACCGCAGGGTTTGGGCTGCAGCTTGCAGTCCAACCAAAAGTGACGGTTCTGCTGGCCGGAGAATTGGCCGTGGTCTGAGGTAGAAGGAAAGCTGAAGCCACTAAGGGAGCAATCGCCTTTACCGGGGACCACAGTGAGTAACTTAAGCAAGTACCATTCTCACCAAACGGGCACGGTTGAGAATCGGGAAACTTCAGGTGGTGATCAAGTCAGGGACCAGCGGAGGTGATGCTTGCAGAGCAGCCTTGTGTGTCAAGCCAGGGACCGAGCCGGTCAGCAGGGGTGAAGCTTGAAGAGTATCTGGAGTGCCAAGCTAGGGACCCAGCAGGGAAGCGTGGGTGACGCTTGAGGGAGATACCACTGCAAAAGCCTTGAGGAGCTCAAGGGATTCAGAGTCAGTGAATCAGAGATTCCAGTGAGGGACTAGGAGCTCAAGGGGCTGGAGAACTACAAGTAGACGTTGTGGTGAAGCTGAGAGAACTGTTAAGTACTGTTGCCATAGGAGACAGCAATCCTGCACGTGCAGAAGTGGCACCTTACTGGGGCCTTTCCCTGTACGGCTGTCCTCCTATTGAAGTCTCGGAGTCTGCCAGTTGAAATTGCAACTACTCAAAGGTGTCCTGGCCCTAACCCTCTTTCCCTTCAAAATATAAAAAGGACTGTTAAAGGAAATAAAACCTCTTTTACATCCAAGAAGTGTCTGCGACCAATGACTCTCACCAGCTTTTTACCCACTATGCCTTAAAACCCACCACATATTGAAGGATGTCAGCTGTTCTTGACCGTGAAGGTTCTCATTAGACTGGAAGAGGTCAAAGACTTTTCTACATGTCAAAACGACATTTTATTAATTTCTATGCACTACACCGCTGTGGTGCGTCGAAACGAATAGTACACTGAGCCTTCAGGTGAGCTCTGGTCTGTTGCAGAAAAATGAATACAGTGTGCAATTTTTCCATAAATCACTCCTCGGCACACCAAGGCTCCGCTGCTGTGTGAACGGGGCAATAAAAGATAATTGTTTTCTGTGTGCCCTTGCAGAGACTTGCCTTTTTCCAGAGCAGAAAGATGTAGGTCTCTGCACAAGTGTGAACAAGACCTTAGTCAGGATCGGGAGGTGAGAGGAAGGCAAATTTGACTTTTACAAAAAATGTCAAGATTTGCGTACAATTTAGTCACATAAATCTCTGTCTCTGCTGACCGTTTTGTGACAGTAACCACTTCCCCCGGGTTGATGTCGTATGACAACGGGGACTTGAAGTGGAGATATCTGAATGATGCCTGCAGCTACAGGCATCATCCAGATATCTTTTATTTTCAGCCAGAGATTCCCTGAAATGTAAAAGCCATCATAGCAGCTGTTTAGCCACTTGAATGCTTTTACAGGCGGCAGGAGGGGATGCTCCCCCCCTCCCGCAGTCCTCCGGGGATTTTCTGGGCTCGCCCGTGTGACCGGAAGCCAGAGAATGAATCCGGCGGCTGTTTACCATAGAGCTGGTCGTGAACCAAGTGGTCCCTGGCCATCTCTATGACCCTCGGAGGCCTCAAAGCGATGTCATGATGTCACTTTCAGCGCCGGCAGATTTAAACACTGCTGTTTTTTTAGCTGGAAAGCCTGAATATTTTTTTTATTTTAGACTTTTTTTTTTTTTTAGAGCATAGAGGAGAAATGTGGGGACTTATAGACCCCAGATCTCTCTGTAAAGAGGACCTGTCATGCCCTATTCCTATTAGAAGGCATGTTTACATGCCTTCTAATAGGAATAAAAGTGATCAAAAAATACAAATTTAAAGTGAAAGTGCAAAAAAAAACAAACATTTTTTTAAAGCGCCCCCATCCTCTTGTGCTTGCACGCAGAAGCAAATGCATACATAGGTCGCGCCTGCATATCTAAACGGCTTTCAAACCACACATGTGAGGTATCGCCAATGTAGAGGGAGAGCATAATTTTAGCACAAAACCTCCTCTATAACTCTAAACTGGCAACCTGTAAAAAATTTTAAAGTGTCGCCTATGGAAATTTTTTAAGTAGCGAAGATTTGTGCCATTCCACGAGTGTGCGCAATTTTAAAGCGTGACATGTTAGGTGTCTATTTACTAGGGGTAACATCATCTTTCATGTTTTACAAAAAATTGGGGTAAATATTGTGTTTTGTTTTTTCCATGAATCCATGAAAGTGTTTTTTATTCCAAAAAAAGCGCATTTGAAAAATTGCTGCACAAATACCGCATGACATAGAATAATAATAACTAAATAATAATAATAACGCCCATCATTTATTCCCTAGGGTCTCTGCTAAAAATATATTTATAATGTTTGGGGGTTCTGAGTAATTTTCTATTAAAAAAAAATATGATTTTTACATGTAGAAGAGAAATGCAAGAATTGGCTTGGGTGGCAAGTGGTTAACTGACATGATTATATTTTTATGTTTGTCTAAAAAACAATAGATTTATATTAAAGAAACATTTCTTATTTGCAGTTCAGAATAAACCATTCTTGAATTGTTCTCCTATCCTCTTTAAGGTCCAGCTGGTGCGGTCTCTTGGTGAGGCACGGGCTCGGGTGACACAGCATGGAGTTAGCTTGGACAGTGCACAGATTCCTCTGGTGCGAGAAGAGACACAATCAGCTGGATTGCTGTCCTATCGCCAGCGTCAATGGGTGGACAGTATGCCATACGATTCCTACACTGAAAACCCAATTGTGTACAGGTGAGAGGCAAGGGGGACATTTTCCATTAAGCCATTTTTTTTTTACAAGACACACCAGGCTTCTAGGTGTTGAATGGACCTCTTCAGGTGCAGGTTTGAACAGCAATGCATGGCCACCGTACAAAGATGTTGTTGGGTAAGGAAATGTTTTCCTCATTGCACTGGTCATTACTGGGCAGGTGCTGCAGCTCCCCAAAATCCCTTTGCAAATACTGACTTTCTGAAAGTCAATATTTGCATAGGGTAGGTATACATTCTCATGTGAAATCACTCACCAGCATCTAATCCTTTCCACCCTAGCCTTACCGTCCCTGGCCTTCTCCTTAATTGGATTTCAATTCTTTCAATCACACAGCATCATGTGGGCATTGACTAGGGCAACATGCATACAAATACAGCTTGCCTAGTATTGCCCACGCCTCTAAACCAGGGATCTTCAAACTACGGCCCTCCAGTTGTTGGGGAATTACACATCGTTGTAAAACATTCACAGACATGACTAGGCATGATGGAAATTGAAGTTCCTGAACAACTGGGGGGCCACCATAGTTTGAAGACTCTAGACTGACATCCACACAACAATGCATTTTAATATTTGCGCAACTCCTCCAAAAAGCCAGCCTTTGCAAATACTCATGGCGTGGCAAAAATTATCCCCCCCCCCCCTCCTTTCATCCATTTGAGGTCGCCATGAATCCCCAGAAAAAGAATGACGAAGGGCAGCAAGAAAAAGAAGAAGCTCCTAAAGTTCACCTTGCACTGCACACACCCCATGGAACATGGCATTGAGGAAGATGGATGCTGCTAACTTTGAGTAGTTCTTGCATGGCCGCATCAATATGAGTGGAAACGTTGGCAACCTGGGTAGCGGAGTGGTCACTATTGAGAGAAGCAAGAGTAAAATCACTGTGACTTCAGAGGTTCCATTTTCTAAGAAGTACTTGGAATATGTGGCTAAGAAATACCTGAAGAAAAACAGCCTCTGTGACTGGCTCTATGTGGTCGCCAAGAGTAAGGAAAGTTATGAATTAAAATACTTCCAGATCAATCAACCAGAATGAAGAGGAGGAGTAAAGCAAAGATTAAATGTTGGATCTGGATGTTAATTTTTTTTGTTTTTGTATGGCCCCACAAAAAAAATAAAAAAAAAAGATCCCCCTGTCACGTTTGTCTAAATGGTTCAACACCACAATCATGTAGGCTGCTGTCCTGATATAGAAGGGGGCTCTCTGATACCATTCATTTCAAGGGTCACATCTCCTTCTCCCACATGTGGCTTCTATTATCCAACAGCAGTGTGATTTTTGCTACTAATGTCTCCTCCCTCTAGTTCACCGGCCTTATCATTATGAAGTCCCAATATCACCTTTCTCCTTATTCAGCTAGATTGGTCATTCAGGGATACACTTGGGGAAAATGACTATATTTAAGCATTTACATTTATGAGAATGAATTGAAGAATATGGGCAAAACTTCGACTCAATAAAATGTTCATAAGGAACATTTCACCAGCTTGGTGCGTCTCATGAAGAACTTCATTCAAAAATTCTAGACAAAGGAAGCCACTAGTATTGAATCTTGCATATACAGTACAATATACCAACTTTACCTGTATAAGATAGCAGACCTGAGATGTGGAGAATTATCATTGCGGGTAAGAGTTCACCATTTGGCTTTCTACAGGTTGAAGCTCTCTTTCTCTCCGTAGGTAGCTATACAGTCCTTATTCTTGTTGTTAGGAGTATAAGGGTTCAATTCACTAAGAGTTAAATAATGGCAAATAAAATGCGGTAAAATAATACATGCGGTAAATCAGTTGTGAACATTCAATTCACTAACAATTTACCATTAAATACTGAATGCGGTACTTGTTAGATTTAGCGGTTTAGTGGTATTTACCCCATTGAGCCAGTTGCTAAGAAGTGGGCCAGGAAGCTGGCTGCCATGTCATTAATAACCGATGACTCATCAGCTGTCAGCGGGTTCCCCACTGACAGCTGAATGTAAAAAAAAAAAAAGCAGACAATTAAAAATGTTGAAAAAAAAATGGCGTGCCCCCCCCCCCCCAAATCAATACCAGACCCTTATCCAAGCATGCAGCCCGGCAGGTCAGGAAAGGGGGGGCGAGTGAGCGCCCCCCCCTTCCTGAACCATACCTGACCACATGCCCACAACATAGGGGGGTGGGAGCTTTGCCCCCACCCCAAAGCACCTTGTCCCAATGTTGATGGGGACAAAGGCTTCATCCCCACAACCATGGCCACAACGCGTTGTTATAATCAGCTGTGAGCATTGAAGCCCGCTGACAGCTGATGAGTCATTGGTTGTTAAGGACGCTGCGGCCAGCTTTATGGCCCGCTGCTTAGGATTCAGCTATTTGTTAAAAAACAGCCTGGGGTTGGGGTTTTTTGACAAATACCGCATGTGATACCGCCAGCAAAGCCCTGGTGGTAATTATCACATGCTTTTTTACTCTCTGGTCTGTTTGTGAATTGGACTTAGGAGACTTTTATGCAATATTTACCAGCACATTTTTTTTATTTTATTTTTTTAAATATCGCATAATCGTTATTTTTTTACATTTTTTTTTTGTTAATTGGACTTAATTTACCGCATGCGATAATTTATGCAAATGAGTAACATCATACCCTTAGTGAATTGACCCCTAAGTGTTGATCGCAATGTTGTCTGCCACATTCTCAGTCTTCAGGTCAGTCCTGAACAGTCATTTTCAAGACCTGGGTGCCCCTGGCTGTCAGCTGGACAGTATGTACTTCTTATTTTCTTATTACTTCCAGAGAGTTGTAGATCTGAAGAACAGAGCTTGCCCATTTTACAGTGATAAAGAGATGGCTGCTATGGTCTTAGTTATTTTACAGTATGTGTATGTGCTGTATATGTATAAAGACTATAGTTTTCACAAGTTCTAGGAATTATTTTCTTTGATGTTTTGAACAACACTAAAAGTCTGCTATTTTCTTCAGGGAGAAAACAGCATCAGCTTTAAAGAAGGTACATGAAAGTGAAGATGAGATTGCAGCAAGAGAAGTGAGAGGTCTTTGTGACATTATAGGTAATCGTTTTCGTTTTTTTCTTATAACGCTGCTTAGAAATTTATATTTTTTATGCTTTTCTGGAGTGTTACTGTGTGTAAAACTCAGCTATACTGTAATTTGAAGGCGGTATTAAGCCCAAAAGCAAATATTTATTATATTACAGCTTACCATTTGTTAAATGTGATGGCTGCATTCGTTTTTCTTTTTTTAGGCTTTCTTTACTTTATTTTCACCTGGTGATCTGGCCAATAAATACAGCGGGTAAAATAAGCATTGAACACCTCACCATTTTTCTAGGTAAATATATTTCTAAAGGTGCTATTGACATAAAATTTTCACCACATGTCGGTAACAATCTATGCAATCCATAATTACAAATAAACCAACACAAATAAGTTCAGAAATTAAGTTATGTGTAATAAAATGGAATGACAGGCACATGAAAAAAAGGAGGTACAAAAAGGCATGGAAACCAAGACACCAGCTGAAATCTATCAGTAATTAGAAAGCAATCCTACCCCGGGTCAGTGCAAATTAACATCAGCTGGTTCAGTCTCAACTGATGGCCTATTAAAAGGTGTCTTGTTACCAAGGCATCACACAAGAAACATCTCATGCTGGGTAAAAGCAAACAGCTATCCCAAGACCTTCACAACCTTATTGTTGCAAAACACACTGATTGCATTGGTTACAGAAGGATTTCTAGACTTCTGAATGTTCCAGTGAGCACTGTTGGTGCCATAATCCAGAAGTGGAAAGAACATAATTTCACCATAAACCGGCCACGACCAGGTGCTCCTCACAAGATTTCTGACAGGGGAGAGGAAAGAATTATCTGAAGAGTTGTCCAAGAGCCTAGGACCACTTGTGGAGAGCTTTAGAAAGACCTGGAATTAGCAGGAAATTGGCCTGAAATTAGTAAAGAAAACAATAAGTAATGCACTCAGTCGCCATGGCCTGTATGCACGCTCACCAGGCAAGACTCCATTGCTGAAGAAAAAGTATGTTGAAGGTTGTTTAAAGTTTGCTGCACAACATTAAGACCCCTTTCACACTGTGCCGCCACCGGCGTCAGCGGTAAAGCAGAGCTATTTTTAGCGCCACTTTACCGTTGTTTTAGCGGCGCTATAACCGCCCCACTAGCGGCCGAAAAGAGGTTAAATCTGCCCACAAAACGCCGCTGGAGCAGCGGTGGAGGAGCGGTGATTTCACCGCTCCAAAGAAGCTGCTGGCAGGACTTTTTCTGACGCCCTGCCAGCGCACCGCTCCAGTGTGAAAGCCCTCGGGCTTTCACACTGGAGTGAATGGAGCAGCTGTTTTAGGGCAGTTTGCAGGCGCTATTTTTAACGCTATAGCGCCTGCAAAACGCTCCAGTGTGAAAGGGGTCTTAGACAAGCCTGTGAAATACTGGGAGAATATAGTCTGGTCAGATTAGACCAAAATTGAACTGAACTTTGAATGCCATATTACGCACCATGTTTGGAGGTCAAATGGCACTGCCCATCACCCCTAAACACCCCCATACCAACAGTGACGTTTGGAGGTGGGAACATCATGGTGAGGGGCTGTTTTTCAGCATACGGTACTGGCAAACCTCATGTCATTGAAGGAAGGATGAATGAAAAAATGTACCAAGACGTTCTTGATAAAAGTCTGCTGTCATCTACCAGGATGATGAAGATGAAACCTGGGTGGACATTTCAGCAAGACAATGATCCCAAACACAAAGCCAAGGAAACTCAATTGGTTTCAAAGAAAGAAAATAAAGCTGCTAGAATGGCCCAGCCAATCATCTGACTTGGATCCAATAGAAAATCTATGGAAATGAATTAAGAATAAGGTTCATAGAAGAGGTCCACGAGACCTTCAAGATTTGAGGACTATTTGTGTGGAAGAATGGGCCAAAATCACACCTGAGCAATGGCTGCGACTAGTTTCTCCATACAGGAGACGTCTTGAAACTGTAATTACCAACAAGAATTATGTATGAAGTATTAAATAAATTTTAGTTAGCTTATTCAATGCGTTTTTCCTGCGTCATTCCATTTTATTACTGCATTTCTGAACTTATTTGTTTTGGTGTCTTTGTATGTATGGATTGCATGGGTTGTTACCGACATGTGGGGGAAATTTCATGTCAATAGCACCTTTAGAAATATATTTACCTAGAAAAATGGTTTTAAAGAAAACAAGTTCTCTTCTAGATGTAGCAGTTAAGAGGTTAAGACACACAATTCAGCACTGACACGGGTGATTACAATGTACACCTTTTATTTTTTAATGGAAAATCTTTATCCCAAAAGAAAAAAAAAAAAAACATTGCTGTAATTGCTTATAAAGTGTTGAGCTGGAGTTTTGGCTCCAAATTGTTAGTGTATCTAAATCTGCTAGTACATCTAACACTCTCCCCTCCCCAGACTGACAGTGCTGTTGTCCAGATGTGCCTCTATGCTCCTTCATCCAGAGTGGGTGGCACCTCAAAATAGGAGGTGTGTTACTGGCCAGATCATCAGGTGAAAGCAGAGGGGAATACAGCATAAAAAAAAAACAAATGCAGCCACCCCATCTAATGATTGTTAAGCTGCAATATATTACATTTTTGGTTTTAGGTTTAACACACCTTTAAATAGTTGGCTTGGGGCAAGCTAGCCAAAACAAACTTTTTTTTCACTAACAGGTGCACCTGCTGTATAAACTGTTTGTAGCCTCGTCTACATATATTATACAGCCTTGTGTTCCAGCTGTGGGATGTAAACATCCCGTTCCACACCAAGTAGAGACCATGACATCATCTACCGACCTCTCCACCTCAGCCAATCAGAGGAAGTTTTGTAATGATTCAAAGAATACAAAGCTGCTTATGAATGGCTGAGCACCACTCAGCCCGACCCAGTTTTGTTCCAGGTGTGGAAGGGGATGTTTGCAAACAGGATGCCTGTATTCCCACAGACGGAATGCAAAGTTGTATACTGAAGGTAGCTAGGGCTACATACAGTTTATACAGCGTGCCTAGCGAGCACACCTGTTAGTGTAGGAAATAGTTTGTTTGGGCCAGCTTGGCCCAAACACTATTTCAAGTAACAGTAAAGGCCCGTACACACGATCGGACTTTTTGACAACAAACATACAAATGAGCTGTTTTGGAGCAACATCCGACCGTGTGTACGCTCCATCGGACAAACTTTTTCTGTTTCCATCGTACTTTTTTTGGCTGTACGAACAGACAAACTTTCCGGCAACAAAAGTCCAATGGAGCAAAGTCCAATCGTGTGTACACAAAAGCATTGGACTTTTGTACAAACTACAGTACGCGGCCACGAGAATGTTTCCAGCGCGAACCCATCTCGCGCTGGCTGCAATAGGAAAAACACATTTTCCTACTGCGGCGAACGCGAGAGGGAATTCCCCTCTGGGGGCATACCAGGCCCTTAGGTCTGGTATGGATTTTAAGGTGAACCCCCTACGCCAAAAAAACGGCGTAGGGGTCCTTCCCAAAATCCATACCAGACCCTTATCCGAGCATGCAGCCCGGCCAGTCAGGATAGGGGGTGGGGATGAGCGAGCGCCCCCCCCCCCCCCGAGCCATACCAGGCTGCATGCCCTCAACATGGGGGGTGGGTGCTTTGGGAGAGGGGGGCGCCCTGCGGCCCCCCCACCCCAAAGCACCTTGTCCCCATGTTGATGAGGACAAGGGCCTCTTCCCAACAACCCTGGCCGTTGGTTGTCGGGGTCTGCGGGTGGGGGCTTATCAGAATCCGGGAGCCCCCTTTAATAAGGGGGCCCCCCACCCTATGTGAATAAGTATGGGGTACAGCGTACCCCTACCCATTCACCTAGGGAAAAAAGTGTCAATAAATAAAACACACTACACAGGTTTTAAAATTAATTTATTAGGCAGCTCCGGGGTCTTCTTCCAACTTCGGGGGTCTTCTTCCGACGTCGGGGGTCTCTCAGGCGTCTTCTCCCTCTCTCCGGTGTCGTCTCCAAGCTCTCTGGTTCTTCTCCGGTACCTTCTTCCTTCTGCCGGCCTCTGCTATCTTCTGCTCTTTTGCCGCTCTTTTGCTAGCAGAGGAGCCCGGACATCTGACTCATCTTCTTCCCTCTTCTCTTCCAGAGATGTTGACATGACGCTCTCTCTCCGGTTGTAATGCTGTCTGTGGGCTCTGCTATGACTTATATAGGTGGTGACTCTGCCCCCCTATGACATCACAGTCCCGGGGCATGCTGGGACTGTGAGGTCATAAGGGGGCGTGGTCATGTTATCCTATGACCTCTCTTGGGGGAAGAGGGGAAAGAGGGAAGCTTAACGAAAAAATGTTTTCACAGCCCCCCCTCCCTCTGCACATTACAGAGCCCCCCACTTCTGCACATTACACAGCCCCCACCTCTGCCCAATACACAGACCCCCACCTCTGCAAAATACACAGCCCCCCACCTCTGCACAATACACAGCCCCCTCCTCTGCACAATACACAGCCCCCATCTCTGCACAATACACAGCCCCCCACCTCTGCACATTACACAGCCCTCACCACCTCTGCACATTACACAGCCCTCGCCACCTCTGCACATTACACAGCCCTCTGCACTCCCAGGAGACCCCCAGTCTCCTGGGACAGCACGCCAGCATACTCTACAGTTAAGGAAAAATCACTTCTACACTGCTCCACCTGTGTCATTGTAAAACAAAGCTTCCAAATACTTCAGTTAGCGCCGTTCTTTCACAGGCCCAGTCACATGACTGCTCTCCTCTGACGCTTCATGGATGGTCATGTGACCACTCTTCTGCAATCTAAAGTTACACTCGGAGGAGGAGGCTGAGTGGGAGGAGGAGAGCAGCCAGAAAAAATTGAGCTATTTAGGTATTTAGAAGCTTTGTTTTACGATGACAGTGACACAGGAGGAGCAGTGTATGAGAAGGGGCTGGCAAGTGATTTTTTCTCAACTTCAGACTATGCAGGTAGTGTTGTGCCAGGGCCAGGAGGGGCGGGCCTGACAACCCCCCCCCCCCCCCCAATGTATGGCTCCCGAGTTGGCCCGCCCAATCCCCCCCCCCCCCCCGTTGGTAAAAGAAAATATCGGCGTATAACACGAAGGCACTGTTTACCCTCTCTTTTCAGGGGAAAAAAAGTATGTGTTATACGCCGATAAATACAGTCATTTACTTCCTTACTTTAACATTGTTAACAGGAATCTTTGGGCTG
Organism: Aquarana catesbeiana; assembly: GCA_037953035.1. Lineage (NCBI taxonomy): Eukaryota > Metazoa > Chordata > Amphibia > Anura > Ranidae > Aquarana > Aquarana catesbeiana. The sequence goes on from JBBHAA010001022.1 coordinate 303,925, forward strand.
TGGGCACTTCTCTCATTCACTCCTTTTTGCATATGACACCACTCCAGGCAACTCCACAGCCCCACTGGGCCATAGGTTCAAGGTAGACATGTGCAGGTCGAAAAAATGTGTTTTGTTTCGGTTCGTTTTGATTCGCTATTTAAATAAATGAGTTTTGTTACATTAGTTTTTGAAATTTGTTTCGTTAATTTCGTATTAAAAAAATTTGAGGTAGCATTTGTATGTGGACAATTATTACACGAGCGTGCCAATTTATAGTCACTTGTTTGATCATCAGATTGGAGCATGTGGCACCGTGCGACCTAATCGCAGGGGCTTTCCCCAGCGGCTTGTAGATTCCCGTCTTAGGCTGGGGGAGAGAGCCTGCTTCAAGTGTAATAACTTGCTCGCTATGAAGTGGAGGGATAATAAGAATGTTTTCGTTCTTACCTCCCTTTATGCAGACACGACGGTCCAAATTACTACGGCGACTGGTGTTGTGGAGAAACCCCTCTATGTCCACGAATATAACCTTAATATGGGAGGGGTGGACCTCAACGACCAGTTGTTGGCGCCGTACCTAGTTGCCCGTAAGGCCGGACACTGGTACAAGAAAGTGTCTGTTTATTTATTTCAATTGGGTTTGCTAAACCCTCATTTGCTATACAGAGCTTCAGGACGGACTGGATCCTTCCTTAAATTCCAGGAAGAGATCGTCAGAGCCCTTCTGTTTCCAGACGGTGCTCCACCTCACCTTCCCAATCCAAATGCAGTAAGCCGGCTGCATGAGAGGCATTTTTCCATATGTCCTCCCGAGTACCCCTACCCAACGAACCCCCCAAGGAAGATGTCGTGTCTGCAGCAAGCGCGGATATAGGCGTGACAACCGCTATTATTGTCCCTCCTGTCCTGACAATCCTGGTCTTTGCATTGGTGAATGTTTTGAACGCTACCATACACAAGTGGAGTATTAGCCTAGGGTACAGCACACATTTATTTATCTTGACAGCAACAACGTTTGCTCCCACGATACATAAAGCCATGACTCCAGCGCTGTCGGAGGTGATTTCTTCATCACAGTTAAAAAAAAGAGCATATATGCCGAAGCGTGGGGGCAGCAGGGGTGAAGGAGCGATTTGCTCCTAACTTTTGCGGGCGGATTCCCCCCTGCTTCGGCACATATATATTTTAGGCACAGATTGCGTTAAAAAATGTTTTATTTTTTACTATGTTTTTTTTATTTGCTTTGCAGGTATGGTATGTCTAACTGTTATATTGTAATGTTACTTTGTTTTATTGTTAACCATCATTTGCTTAGCAGGTACACCATTCAGTTGCAGCGTGGATTTATTTACCTTGACAGCAACAGCGTTTGCTCCCACGATACATAAAGCCATGACTCCAGCGCTGTAGGAGGTGATTTCACCACCACAGTTAAAAACAAAATGGTGCATGTATGCCCATCATTAGAAGTGGGTGGATGAAAGGAGGTATTCTAATGCTGGGCATACCCACCAATCAATCTCTTTTTTCATTCAGTCCACAGGCTGCATGAAAAAAAAGATTACAATATATGCCCAACAAGGACCAGCAACGTACTGGTATGTTGCTGGACTTTGAGTGGTTATACCAGAATGATGCCTGCAGGTTTAGGTATCATCTTAATATCAATCTTTGCAGCCAGCGGTCGACTTTCATGTAAAAGCAATCCTAGCGGCTAATTAGCCTCTAGACTGCTTTTACAAGCAGTGGGAGGGAATGTCGCCCCCCCCCCCACCGTCTTCCTTGGTTTTCTCTGGCTCTCCTGTCCCAACAGGGAACCTGAGAATGTAGCCGGTGGTTCCGCCAGCTGACCGTAGAGCTGATCAGAGACCAAAATGGCTCCAATCATCTCTATGGCCTAAGAAACTGGAAGCTATGAGCATTTCATGACTTAGATTTAGCCGGATGTAAACAGCGCCATTGGAAAATTGGGACATTTTTTCAAAAAAGAGTACCTGTCACTACCTATTGCAATCATAGGGGATAAAAAAAAAAAGCACCCCTGTCCCCCCCTGCTCTCGCGCAAAGGCAAACGCAAGGGTCGGTCTGGCGTCAAATGTAAACAGCAATTGCACCATGCATGAGCTATCACCACGTAGGTCAGATTGAGGGCAGTAATTTTAGCAGTAGACCTCCTCCGTAAATCTAAAGTGGTAACCTGTAAAGGCTTTTAAAGGCTTTTAAAAATGTATTTAGATTGTCGCCACTGCACGTTTGTGTGCAATTCTAAAGCATGTCGTGTTTGGCATCCATGTACTCGGCCTAAGATCATCTTTTTTATTTCATCAAACATTTGGGCAATATAGTGTGTTTTAGTGCATTATAATTAAAAAAAGTGTGTTTTTTCCCCAAAAAATGCGTTTGAAAAATCGCTGCGCAAATACTGTGCAAAAAAAAAAAAAAAATGAAACACCCACCATTTTATTCTGTAGGGCCTTTGCTTTAAAAAAAATATATAATGTATATAATGTTTGGGGGTTCAAAGTAATTTTCTTGCAAAAAAAAAATATTATTTTTTCATGTAAACAAAAAGTGTCAGAAAGGGCTTTGTCTTCAAGTGGTTAGAAGAGTGGGTGATGTGTGACATAAGCTTCTAAATGTTGTGCATAAAATGCCAGGATAGTTCAAACCCCCCCAAATGACCCCATTTTGGAAAGTAGACACCCCAAGCTATTTGCTGAGAGTCATGTCGAGTCCATTAAATATTTTATATTGTGACACAAGTTGCGGGAAAAAGACAATTTTTTTTTTGCACAAAGTTGTCACTAAATGATATATTGCTCAAACATGCCATGGGTATATGTGGAATTACACCCCAAAATACATTCTGTTGCTTCTCCTGAGTATGGAGATACCACATGTGTGAGACTTTTTGGGAGCCTAGCCGCGTACGGGGCCCCGAAATCCAATCACCGCTTTCAGGCTTTCTAAGGGCGTAAATTTTTGATTTCACTCCTCACTGCCTATCACAGTTTCGGAGGCCATGGAATGCCCAAATGGCACAACCCCCCCCCCCCCAAATTACGCCAATAGGGCTTTTTTAGGTAGGTTGAGCTGCAACTCCTAACTTTTTTTATCAAGTGGCTGTAGGCCTGAAATAAGCTGTGGAAGTAGCATTAACCACGTCCTGACCACCCGCCGCAGTTATACTGCGGCAGGTTGGCTCTCCTGCGCGAACTGTCGTAGCTGTAAACAGCTCAGATTGAATGAATATAGTTTACTGGATCTGTTCTGGAATTGACTTGGTTGTGCAGTTCCCATTGTTGCCAGTAGGTGTCACTGGTACCACAGGACAGTGTCCGAATAACAACCTAGTGAAACTTTAATAAATATTCTTCTTTCAGAAACAGCCCAGTAGGAGGTTCCTGCCGCTGTGAATTCTGGGAGAGAGTATTTATGGGACAGATGTCATGCACTTAGGAGAGTTCTTACCTCGTGGCCCTCTAGGCTGGAGGCCTGCGTCACTGCAGCTGTGCAAGTAGGCCCAGAAGCCTGTCTGGGGCCTACTACCGCAGAGGTGGTCCTTAGGCTGTCTTGCCTGCTGGGAAGAAGCCGAGCCAAGCTGAGGAGATCCAGGGGAGGACCCTTGCTGGAGAGCGCCTTGATGAAGGCTGGTCTCTCAGAAGGGCCTGTTGACTTACTTGGAGGACGCACCTATCTCTAACCTACCCTTACAGTACTGCCGGGTCAGCTTAAAGGTTCTGGTACTGTGAAGAAGCTGCTCTACAATTGAAATCAAAGTAACTAACTGTCTGGCTGCTAAGTTTGTGAGAGAGACTTATCCAAGTGTATGCTGGCTGCTAAGCCTGTGAGAGAGGCTTATCCAGACATCTTGCAGGTTGCTATGTCTGTGGCAGAGATCTATCCAGCCATACAAGATTTACAGAGAGAAAGCTGTGTTTTGTCCTCTATTCTGAAGAGTCTGTAAGTGTTCTGCTACAAAAAGGTATCTGCAACTCCCCTTCAACCTCTTTACTGCTACTTCTTTCAAGTTGTATTGTAATAAAGCATTGGAAAAAGAAATAAGTGACTGGCACATACATTGGTGGGCGCAAGGCCCAATATAGACTCTAAGTTCCTGATGTGGTGAAACTAAAGGTAAGGGGTGACGGCAACAATCCAATTTAAATCAGCAGCTCCTTCGGGGGTCAGTGCTACACTAAGTAGGAACACCGATCGATCTCCTCCCCTGGTCAGTCCCACCCCCCCTCCCCACAGTTAGAACATACCTAGGGAACACAGTTAACCCCTTGATCGCCCCCTAGTGTTAACCCTTCCCTGCCAATGACATTTATACAGTAATCAGTGGCTATTTTTAGCAATGATCGCTGTATAAATGTCACTGGTCCCAAAAAAGTGTCTGATCTGTCCACCGCAATGTCGCAGTCACGATAAAAATCGCTGATCACCGCCATTACTAGTAAAATAATAATAAAAATGGCATAAATCTATTACCTATTTTGTAGACGCTATAACTTTTGCGCAAACCGATTTTATAGACGCTTCATTTTTTTCTACCAAAAATATGTAGAAGAATACATATCGGCCTAAACTGATGAAGAAATTAGGTTTTTTTTTTGGATATTTATTATAGCAAAAAGTACAAAATATTGTGTTTTTTTCAAAATTGTCTCCATTTTTTTGTTCATAGCGCAAAAAATAAAAACCGCAGAGGTGCTCAAATACCACCAAAAGAAAACTCTATTTGTGGGGAAAAAATGACATCAATTTTGTTTGGGAACAACGTCGCACGACTGCGCAATTGTCAGTTAAAGCGACGCAGTGCCGTATCTCAAAAAATGGCATGGTCAAGAAGGGGGCAAATCCTTCCAGGACTGAAGTGGTTAAGAGATCTAAAAGCATTAGAAAGGTTTCCTCCAAAAAAATATATAAAGGGCTGTCTGCATCCTAGCAACCAAAGTTGCTAGGCATCACTAGATGCCTGCATCCTAGCAACCTACAAAGACAGGCAGCAAGAGCCACCTGAATCCTACCAATGCAAGATCTTATGTGGCAAGATGTGCCTGCATCCTAGCAACTTAGGACACCAGCGGCAGGAGCCACCTGGAGGACAGCAGGCTGCAAGAGTTGCCTACACCCTAGCAACTTAAGACATAAGCAAAGTAAGATGCTCGGTGGCAGTAGCCGTCTGCATCCTCGCAATGATTGACACTAGGCAGATAGAGGCACCTGTGTCCCAAAAACCTAGGAATCTAGGAGGCAGGAGCCGCCTGCGTCCTAACAACACTGGATGCTAAGCAACAGAAGCTGTCTTTCCTAGTAATCAAGCATGCTACCCACAATCACAAATATATTACTATACAGTAAATTAAAAAACTCCACAATAGAAACAAAGTCCATCCAGAAGTGAAGAAGTGCTGATTGGAAACCTGTGGATGGACTTTGTTTCTATTGTGGAGTTTTTTCTTTTGTATTAATACATAGATTTGTTTCTGATTGTGGGAGATTATTTTATGCATTTTTAGTCACTGGTTTATTCACCAGTATATATTTTTTGGCATATTATGTATTGAGTTATGGTATATTTTGGTTATCTATTGCTTTTTTGCTGGGTTATATATTTTTAAAGGGGAAGCACAACAGGTTTTATGTATATACACTCTTCTGTTGTTTTGTATTCGGACAATCACTAAGTGCTGCTTCTGTACAATTTTGTACGTTTTTATTTTAGTTACCATCCCTAGCACAGATATGTTTTGTTTATCTATAATGATTATGAAGTATTGACTGTCAAGTATATTTGATGGGTAGATGTTGAAGTAGATACACTCCTATCTTTTGAATGGCACCAGTATTCTTCATGGTTCAATATAACAGAGTAGACTATTGTGATATGATTTCATCTGGCACCATGAAAGTTTCTTGTTGCTGTCTGTGCTTATATTGCTTCCACAATTATATTAATTTTCATTTTGAGTATAATTTTCCTCCTGTCGCAGTTCCTGAGAAGAGAGACAGTAACATATTGCAGCGAATCACCACAAACAGACAGGAACGGCATGAGAAGGCGACTTCTGATCTGCATAGAGAGTTAGCTGACATCAGCAAGGTGAAGTAATGAAGGATTCTGGGCAAGCTCTCTGATATGCTTGTTTTACACTTTATAGTCAAATTTCGCTTTTTTTTTTTTTTTTTTTTTTTTTTTAGGAAATGGAGGCCTTAGTTCTGGAGGCTGGAAGGACTCTCCAAAAATATATATCAGAGTCTGATAGAAAGATTGACTTGTTATTTCAGCAGTGTGAAGAAAGGAAAGACAACAGGTCCCTCACAATGGTGGTAAGTATGGCCTTCACCTTTACAGCAGAGGCATTGTTAATAAACTGCTCTGCAAAACTGAACCTGATGAGCAATTAGGTTTCATCTTTTAGGCGAATCTAAACTAAAAAACAAAACTGGAATAAATTACAGATTACCAGTCCTTAGATGTGGTGGCTGCATTATTCTTCTTATCTTAATTGTACAGGACACAAAGGCAAAGTATTCACAGGCCCTGGGTAATAGGCTTGTAGGTGCTTGGACACTGGCAAAACTTTCGAGGACACGCCCCCTGTGTGCTTCCCCTATAACACTTTTTTTCCTTTTCAACTTTTTGCTGACCGTATAACACAGATATACAATGGCTAGGTGGCTCGGCTGCGGCAGATCATGTACCTAGTACGTGATCTGACACTACCGGGTAGGGGGCGCGTGCGCACGCCGTGCTGTAATTAAACACAGCAGATGTTGATCACTGAGTGCCGGCCAATGGATAACCGCTGGCACCCAGCGATCATCGGGAATTTAAACAGGACAGAGCCCTGCCTATGTAAACAAAGCAGTGCCTTGTCCTGTCAGAAGAGAAATAATAGGTTTTCTTTCCCCGCAAAACAGGGAATAAAATCCATTATTTCCCCTAGTAAAAGGACCTCACACAGTACACCAAAACACTGGTTAGACACACAGTTAACCCTTTGATCACCCTAGATGTTAACCCCTTCCCAGCCAGTGTCATTAATACAGATCACTGTATTAGTGTCACTGGTTCCCAAAAAGCGACAGTTAGTGTCCGAATGGCTGCCGCAATATCACAGTCCCGCTATAAGTCGCTGATCGCCACCATTACTCGTAAAAAAAAAAAAAAAAATTCTAGTATATATCCCATAGATTGTAGACGCTATAACTTTTCCACAAACCAATATACAATTATTGGGATTTTTTTTTTTTTACCAAAAACATGTAGCAGAATACATATTGGCCTAAATTCATCAAGAAATGAGATTTTTAAAAATATTTTTATTGGATATGTTTTATAGCAGAAAGAAAATACCTTACTTATCGGAGTATAACATGCGCCGGCGTATAACACGCACCCCAATTTAAGAGGGAAGTTTCAAGAAAAAAAACTTTTTAAAAAAAATAAACCACTTTGAAGCAAAACAATGGTCAGTGAGCATCAATGAAGCCTGATCAATGCCCATCTGCAGCTTCAGTGCAGCCTGATCTGTGCCCATCTGCAGCCTGATCTGTGCCCATCTGCAGCCTGATCTGTGCCCATCTGCAGCCTAATCAGTGCCCATCTGCAGTCTAATCAGTGCCCATCTGCAGTCTAATCAGTGCCCACCTGCAGCATTGCTCAGTGTCCATCTGCAGCCTTGCCGAAATATAGGCTGCCACCGAGGAGAAGGAGGGTACAAGAGCTGCTGAAATAGAGCCTGATCTCCTGTGTTCTCGGCTCGGCGTCACGCCCAGTCCCGCCCCTTGGCCCGGAACCTGTGATGGACATAACGCTGGTCCAATGCCGGGACTTTAATGCTAGGAGATGTCTAGGGGGGCGGGACTGAGCGTGACTGCAAGCCGAACCGAGTACACAGGAGATCTGGCTCTATTTTGGCAGCACTCGTCCCCTCGGTGGCAGCCTATATCATCGTATAACACGCACACACAATTTTCCCCCTATTTTAAGGGGGGAAAAAGTGCGTGTTTTATGCTGATAAATACGGTAATATTGTTTTTTTTTTTTCAAAATGATCAGTCTTTTTTTGTCTATAGAGCAAAAGAAAACTATTTGTGGGAAAAAAAAGGACATCGATTTTGTTTGAGTAGAGTGCCGCATGACTGCGCAATTGTCATTTAAAGTAACGCAGTGCCGTATCGCAAAAAATGGCCTGGGCATGAGGGGGGGTAAACCTTTCAGAGGTCAAGTGGTTAACTTCATCTGATGATCCTGCCAGTAACACACTTCCTAGCCTGGGGTGATAACACTGACTTACTAGCATTGTCACCCTTGGCTGCTCCTCTGATTTTGACTACAAAGCCATTTTCCTTTCTTCATGTCCATTCCATAGCAAGGAGTTATTCTGTAGTTGACAAAAGGTTGGAAACTTATAAGATTGTTTGATATATCAGTTCATTGCACAGCAAGTTACAAGGACGCTGGAATTCAGGCAAGAAAACAGGAGTTTTTCTGTACTTGCTGGAAGCAAAAAAGATGGCTCCACCCAAAATAAACACACATAAAATGTCTAAAATAAAAATACAAACTAAAAATACAAAGTGAATGGAATAACAATCTAAAATTTACCCTGCCTCTGAAAGGCACCAAAAGGTTCCCACAGCCAGTGAGAGAAGGGAAATGGTGACTCACCCGCCGCTAGTAGACCTTCATCCAATGGGTTTAACAGACAAGGTTCTGGGTAAATAAGATATTCCATCACTAACACTTAGCTTTTAAATATAATGGATACGTCCCCCAACTAAAGTATGTATCACCACCACTGCTGCTAAAAAGTCTCATCAACGCAGAAAATGGTGTCTAACCTCAGCCACGTTTCAAGCCTAGCACACAATAGCAACAGACTGGGGTAGCAAACATGCGTGGAACATACAGTATACACAGGGTAAAGGTTTGGCGCATCCGATCTATACATTTAGCAGTCAACAATATATCAGAAATGGCTCGGAAAATGCAAACATTGCCATGTTAGTGCCTTTTCTGCTTTTATATACTTCCATATACTAGCTTTTTATTCCCTTTTAGTTTTTACATGAATTTTGGGATCATGTGGTTAAGGAATCCTCTTACAGAAAGGAGTGGATCAGACGCACAGAGAACACTTTGTTTTATCTAGAAGAGAAACGTGCAGATCGGGTGAGTAATTACTTCTGACCTCTTTAGGAGGTTCCACTTTGATTATATGAAGGATAGTGCCTCAATCTAGATAGGTAGATAGAAATAGGGGCAGGTACCATTATCCTTGTGCTTACAATGATAAAGTTATAGGGGATGTCAGGAGCTACTCCAAAAAACGCCCCATGACAAAGAGAAAATTAATGGACTATCTTGGTACCCAGGGAATGGACAATTGAATATAAAAATATATATTTTATTGTAGAAAACAACTTGATACACATTAATACAAACAATATATAAAACGTACTCCAAGTATTGATGTACCTAATTTGTATAATTTTCCCCCCTTTTTCTTCCCCCTTCCATTTAATATTTTGTGATCAATTTAATTAGAAGACTGTATTTCTCCATAGATGTAGGTCAATGCCTCCTGAAGAAGCAAATTAATTTGGGAAACATGTAGAGGATCACATTTTAGACCTACATCTCCGGAGGCTCCACTATCTTGTGGGGTTCCCATGTTAAAGTCTGTATCACTTTGCTATTGTATGCAACCATTGTTTTATATATTGCTTGTATTAATGTGTATCAAGTTGTTTTCTACAATAAAATATATATTTTTATATTATATTTTCCATTCCCTGGGTACTGAGATAGTCCATTAATTTTCTCTTTGTCATGGGGAATTTTTTGGAGTATCTCCTGACATCCCCCATGACTTTATCACTTTGATTATATGTAATAACTGTTCGAGGGCAGTGGCCAAAGATGTGATCTCTGTAGAACACTGATTCTCAAACTGTGTGCCACGTGACAGTTGCGGGTGTGCTGTGGGAGTTTTAAAAAGCATTTAAAAATGCTAGCGTTTTGAAACCTTGAACATATCGAAAATGAAATGGTAAATCAATGTCGCAAAAGTTAAAAAAGTAACTTTATAGAAAAACGCAATCTCTGTCAGCCTGTCATTCATTGGTTCCTTTTCGTAATGCGAGACTTATGCGAGATCCTGGGAGAACTTGATCGCTCTAATTATATTATTATAATGATAGAGACCATTCCATTCCAACTTTTATGCTTATATATATAAAGTTTGTTCACTGTTTAGCGATGGATAAACAATTAAGTCTGGAAATGCGCGCTTGTTTGTTGACTTTGGAGCCTCGCTTCAATTCGGTTTGTTCTTGAAAGCAGGCACATCCTTCACATTAAATTTAAAATGAAATATATGTAAAAATAAATCCGTTCTTCGCCACAAAAATTGTTAAATCTTTTCAGGTGTGCTGTGAAAATTTTTAGATCTTTTTGGTACACCGCAAGACAAAAAAGTTTGAGAAACACTGCTGTAGAAGGTGCGGAACACAAGTAACACTGGCTGAATCTCCTTTCATTAGAGATCACAAGACCAACATCATAAGCTTTTGGTTATGTGACCAAGGGGGGCTTTCAGCAGCATTTTTACCATGAAAGGTTTTGCAGCCTTTCTGTAGTTATTCATCCCAGAAAGACTGTTAACATAGCTTTATGTTAATATGTCAGTAGTGGTCAGTGTTAAGGAGATTGTAACTCTTAAAAAAAATGTTCCTGTTTCTTTAAAGCACAATAAACAGCATAGTGCTTCTGCAGTGTAACTTGCCCCTCTATATGCTGTAAAATACCTGGAAATACCTGGTTGATCCTGCCTTTTCCTGTGTCCCTGTGTGTGAACTGACCACAGTAATCATGGCTGTTGATCCATGATACTGTGGTCAGTTTATGTGCCTCCTTTATCCCGATGTCTCTCCTCTTCCCCTCTTCCCCTCCCTCCTTCCCTGCCTGTCAGCTCCGTAGTCTGTGTGTGTGTGAGCCATTTCCTCCCTGCCCCTCCCCTCCTGTCGCTATTCTGCTGTGGCTGTAAAGTCACTGATCTCTAATCCTGGAATCCCCTCTGTTTCAGGAAGATATACAGTGCCGTGTTTGTGTTTTTTAAAAATGATACAGCTAAATACCTTAATTTAAAGCGCCGCTGTTCGGTCACGTGACCACCCGACTGATGTCAGAGGGGAATCTTGGCCCCTCCCTCTGTAGTTCTTAGATCGGTGAAGGAAAGCAGCGGGAGGTAACGTGACCGCACAGCGGTGCTGTAAAATGAAAATTGCTGTTGTTTCTTTTTTAGGTGCGGATGTTAACACATAGGTTAACTATGTTTATGTTTTTAGATCGCTGATGTGTTGAAGAAATTCACAACACTTTTGACAAAGATTTGCTATTTCATGCCTTCTGATGTACTTAGGTTTATTCATAAAGAAGCTATGGTAAGTAATTTCATGGCTGGCGGTAAATTTCAGGCAACAAATCAAATCATTTTGGTCATCTACTAAAGTTATGCACAAGAAAAATTACAGCTGTACTAAAGTCAAAAAGGTAATTCAATATACAGTATATCTCAATGTGGTATACAGTTTATATATTTTTAGTGGGAACGGAAAGTATTCAGACCCCCTTAAATTTTTCACTCTTTGTTATATTGCAGCCATTTGCTAAAATCATTTAAGTTATTTTTTTTTCTTCACTAATGTACACACAGCACCCCATATTGACAGAAAAACACAGAATTGTTGAAATTTTTGCAGATTTATTAAAAAAGAAAAACTGAAATATCACATGGTCCTAAGTATTCAGACCCTTTGCTCATATTTAGTAGAAGCACCCTTTTGATCTAATACAGCCATGAGTCTTTTTGGGAAAGATGCAACAAGTTTTTCACACCTGGATTTGGGGATCCTCTGCCATTCCTCCTTGCAGATCCTCTCCAGTTCTGTCAGGTTGGATGGTAAACGTTGGTGGACAGCCATTTTTAGGTCTCTCCAGAGATGCTCAATTGGGTTTAAGTCAGGGCTCTAGCCGGGCCATTCAAGAACAGTCACGGAGTTGTTGTGAAGCCACTCCTTCATTATTTTAGCTGTGTGCTTAGGGTCATTGTCTTGTTGGAAGGTAAACCTTCGGCCCAGTCTGAGGTCCTGAGCACTCTGGAGAAGGTTTTCGTCCAGGATATCCCTGTACTTGGCCGCATTCATCTTTCCCTCGATTGCAACCAGTCGTCCTGTCCCTGCAGCTGAAAAACACCCCCACAGCATGATGCTGCCACCACCATGCTTCACTGTTGGGACTGTATTGGACAGGTGATGAGCAGTGCCTGGTCTTCTCCACACATACCGCTTAGAATTAAGGCCAAAAAGTTCTATCTTGGTCTCATCAGACCAGAGAATCTTATTTTTCACCATCTTGGAGTCCTTCAGGTGTTTTTTTAGCAAACTCCATGCGGGCTTTCATGTGTCTTACACTGAGGAGAGGCTTCCATCGGGCCACTCTGCCATAAAGCCCCGACTGGTGGAGGGCTGCAGTGATGGTTGACTTACTACAACTTTCTCCCATCTCCAGACTGCATCTCTGGAGCTCAGCCACAGTGATCTTTGGGTTCTTCTTTACCTCTCTCACCAAGGCTCTTCTCCCCCGATAGCTCAGTTTGGCTGGACGGCCAGCTCTAGGAAGGGTTCTGGTCGCCCCAAACGTCTTCCATTTAAGGATTATGGAGGCCACTGTGCTCTTAGGAACCTTAAGTGCAGAAGAATTTTTTTGTAACCTTGGCCAGATCTGTGCCTTGCCACAATTCTCTCTCTGAGCTCTTCAAGCAGTTCCTTTGACCTCATGATTCTCATTTGCTCTGACATGCACTGTGAGCTGTAAGGTCTTATATAGACAGGTGTGTGGCTTTCCTAATCAAGTCCAATCAGTATAATCAAACACAGCTGGACTCAAATGAAGGTGTAGAACCATCTCAAGGATGATCAGAAGAAATGGACAGCACCAGAGTTAAATATATGAGTGTCACAGCAAAGGGTCTGCATACTTAGGACCATGTGACATTTCAGTTATTCTTTGTTAATAAATCTGCAAAAATGTCAACAATTCTGTGTTTTTCTGTCAATATGGGGTGCTGTGTGTACATTAATGAGGAAAAAAAATTAACTCAAATGATTTTAGCAAATGGCTGCAATATAACAAAGAGTGAAAAATTTAAGGGAGTCTAAATATTTTCCGTCCCCACTGTATATACAGTAAAACCTTGGATTGAGAGTAACTTGGTCTGAGAGTGTTTTGCAAGACAAGCAAAATGTTTTTATAAATTTTGACTTGATAAATAAGCGATGTCTTGATATACAAGCAGCGTCATGTCACAACTGAGTATAAAAGAGCAGAGAGGCAACTCTAAGAGTAGCAATATGGTTACATTTAATGAAGGTACAACATTTAGCAACTCACATGGTTGATGATTAAAACAGGCACATCTAAGTATGCAGGCATTTGGTGGTAAAGCTGTCCACATAGACTGCTCTCCGCACCGCCATCTATGTCATCCCTTCCACGCTGCGCTCCATGAGTGCTTCAAGCCTCGTTTTTGGATCGCTCTACTGCAGGATAGTTTTCCCGGTCAGCATTGCAGACTGACAGCGGTGAGGATGATTTATGTGGACAGCTTTACCCCGGATGCCTGCATACTTAGATGTGCCTCTTTTAATCATCAACGATGTGAGTTGCTAAATGTTGTACCTTCATTAAATGTAACCATATTGCTACACTTAGAGGCGCCTCTCTTCTCTTTTATACTCTGTAGCTCCTGCTGGATTTTGCTTCTATTCCCCTTGTGGAGGCTGCTATTTGTGAATGGACATTTTATGGTTACACAACACAAAGAATAAATGGTTGTGGAACGAATCATCTGAGTTTCCATTATTTCTTGTGGAGAAATTTGCTTTGATATATGAGTGCTTTGGATTACAATTACAAGCATGTATCCGGAACGAATTATGCTTGCAATCCAAGGTTTTACTATATTTATATATATATATATATATATATATATATATATATATATATATATATATATATATATATATATATATATATATATATATATATATATATATACACACACACACACACACTTGTAAATATTATATATATATATATATATATATATATATATATATATATATATATATATACACAGTACATATTGTATTATCATTATCGTTTATTACAATGGCATCACCAAAGTTTCTATATTGCTCACCCAGGCTTTAGCCTTCTACTAATTGGTTCTGTGCTGTGAAACCTACTAATTTGTGTGGGATCAGAGAAAGGATGAAGTTGGACCAGTAAGCCCACATTTCTGAGACTTGGTTAGCTTGGTTAGACTTGGGTATCTGAGAAATTTAGGCAACAAGTAGGCTTGACCCTGAGTCAGTTTCCAGATTAAGGCTCGGTTCACGCTAATGCAATGTGATTTTACCGCAAATTTAAATGCATTTTGGATGTGGTTTGCATATTCTATGGGGCCAAATTGCACTGTAAATGACACCAAAGTAGCACAGGACCCATTCCCAAATCGCATCACAGCTGTGCTTGCATTGATGTCAACAGGCACAATTAGAAGCAATGTTATTTTCATTGTCATGAGGTTGCATCATTGTGAACCTGGCCTTATTGGAGTTAGCTAGCCCACTACACGCTATTTGATTTACTACCCACTTGACCTCCAGAAGGATTTACCCCCTTCCTGACCAGGCCATTTTTTTGCTATTTGACACTGCGTTATTTATCTGGTAATTGCGCGGTCATGCAACGCTGTACACAAACAAAATTTGTATAATTTTTTCACATAAATAGAGCCGTCTTTTGGTGGTATTTGAACACCTCTGGGTTTTTAATTGTTTTGTGATATAAACAAAAAAGACCAACAATTTTGAAAAAAAAACCCAATATTTTTTACTGTTATAAAACATATTTAATAAAAAAATAAAAACAATCAATTCTCTTCATACATTTTGGCCAAAAATGTATTCTGCTACATGTCTTTGATAGAAAAAAATCCCAATAAGTCTGTTACATAGTTACATTGTAGGTGAGGTTGAAAAAAGGCACAAGTTCATCAAATCCAACCTATGCTGTTGACTGGTTTGTGTAAAAGTTATAGCATCTACAAACTATGGGATATATTACTGGAATTTATATTTATTTATTTTTATTTTATACTACTAATGGCGGTGATCAGCGATTTATAACCGGACTGCGATAGTGCATTGGGTCACGTTCTAGGTACGTGACCCAATGCAGGAGAGCAGCTCTGCTATTGTATATGTAAGTTATACGGTTGACAAGTGAGCAGTTTTTGTTTGGTCTTGTAGATTGTGTCTTGATTTCACTGAGTTTCTGCTTCACACACCTAGATGATAAATCAAGCCGTACTTGCCAACCAAAGAGCAATTGCCAAGCTGTCTCTGAATCTGATGGAAACAGAACTAAAAAGAGAGGGGACTCAACGCCTTCAGTGGCAAGACCTGATAAAAGCCTGGAAATCCCATGAAAAAGAAAGAATGATAACTGAATTCAGGTATCTTTTTCAGAAAACACATAATCCTTCACTAAGCTATAATGAGAGCTCAAAATAATGATTGTTATAGCAAAAAACATAGACATTTAAAGGAAAATTGTGGGATTTTTAGGGTGCACAATTACAAAATCATTTATAAAAAAGTAGAAATTTATTAGAACATTGTTAAAAACAAACAACCAAAGGGTAGTTATTGATATTACAGTACTAATACAAGTGCAGACTGATATTCATCTCTACATGTTTCGCCTTGGTAATTGGCTTCTTCAGGAGAATTTATTGATATCAGGCACAGTGAGCACTAAAAAAAGAAAGAATTTTTAGAAGGATAAGCCAATAAACAATCACAAAACATTATAAGTATATAACAAAAGTTTACAAGTTAGAATCATTCATGAATTTGGCAAAATGCATAGCGCCAAAACCACAATTGGTCATATTGATTACCTGTATGTTCAAAAACTATTTGTATGTAAATTGAGGCTCCAGAATCATAGGGATATGAGAAATCAGATCAAAAAGAGAGAGGACTCAGCGCCTTCAGCGGCAAGACCTGATAAAGGCCTAGAAATCTCGTGAAAAAGAAAGAGTGATAACTGAATTCAGGTATCTTTTTCAGAAAACACATAATCCTTCACTAAGCTATAGTGAGAGCTCAAAACAATGGTTGTTATAGCAAAAAACATGTTTTAAAGCTTACTAAATTGAGACTATGTTGACTTTGGAGACCACATTCTAGGTCATTAATGGCTAACCTGTGCTTGTGAAACTGTTTTTGTATATATGATCCCTTATATGCTGTACAAATAATCTAGGTTACATCATGCCTAATAATGATACTTTGTTGTTTTGCAAGTAACCTCTTCATTTGGACCAATGATGTGCAATCTATGGTTATGTACTCCTAGTGGAGTCTCAGTAGTACCTATATTATTAACTGTGGCTTTCATTTGTATTTGTTGTGTTTTGTTTTTTAATCACTTTTCTGCTCCATAAAATAGCTGACTGTAAAAAGGAAAAAAGAAATGTGCAAAGTTGACCTAAAAGATGAAATCAGTTCAGCCCTATGATATCTTATTTTGGTCAATGGACAAGTACATCTCTCTTCTATTATTTGTTCTACAGGCTGATTGCAGAGAAGGAGATGGAGGAGATGCCTAGTAGTGTCAAGAGGGAGGTTGACCTGCTAACAGATCAGTACCAGTCACTCCATAGCAAGAGGCTTCAGCTGCTGTGTTTGGTCAGGTACAGTAAGTGGTTCTCATGTAGCACAGGAACATGTGCAGAAAGGGCTACCAAGCACATTTAGCCATAAAGGAAGTATTTGCTGGAAAGGAGGACGTTAGAACATTGTAGAGCATTGCCTTTTGATCAGTTTAGTATATTTAGGTGTGGCCACAAACCCCACCTCCTGTACCAAATAGACCCAACACATAACTCTTATGCCTCGTACACACGAGCGGATTGTTGGCCAACAAAACCGTGGAATTCTGTCCGAAGGGCGTTGGCTCAAACTTGTCTTGCATACACACGGTCACACAAATGTTGGCCAACAATTACGAATATAGTGACATACTAGACGTACTATGTGGTTTTTCAGCTCTTTAGCGCTACCATTTGGGCTCCTTCTGCTAATTTTGTGTTAATAGGAGTGTAGTGAGTGTTGATTCGCACTATTCTTTTTGCATTTATCATTTAGTGCTTTTCAGTTCGCACTTTTCATTTCGTGCTTTTCAGTTCATATCTGAGCGGCCGTTCGTCAACCAGACATGTTGCGGAATCGGAGGAGATAGCGTGTTATTTATTATTGGCCTTGGAGTTATTTCTTTTACATTTTCTATATTTTTGGATGCACTTTTTGGTTAAGTTCTATTGGCAGATAGCATGTCTAATTTTATTTGTTTTCTTTTTTTAATGCACAATAAAAAAATTGTGTAGAATAATACTGGGCTATGCGTTTTACTTCAAATGCCAGTTTGGGAGTAGGAAATTACATTTAAAAAAATACAATGTAAAATTGACAAGGGACATCAACATAGTTGTATCTTTGATCTTAAAAACTATGGGATAATGGTGTTGTGGTAACTTGCCCAAAAAAAAAAAAAAAAAAAAAGCATAATAATATTATTCTTGATATCACTAGAAAAAAAAGCCATTGAAAATTAGTTTGCAATAACTCCATCAGTATCACCAGAAAAGCAGCTTCAGTATCCTATTAAAGAAGAAGAGAAATGTGCGCTGCAGTTGGAGATTTCATAATTTGCCACATCACGAATGTTATTTCTCCATTATGAACGCTGGTTTACAAGACCGACCGCTTCTGCTTCCGAGCATGTGTTTGTACTTTGGACTTTTGTCCGACGGACTTGTGTACACACGATCAGAAAATCCGACAACACACATTTGTCCGCGGAAAATTTGAGAACATGCTATCCAACATTTGTTGGTGGAAAGTCTGACAACAATTGTCCGATGGAGCATACACACGGTCGGATTTACCGACAACAGCCTGTCATTACACATTTCCCGTCGGAAAATCTGATCGTGTGTACGGGGCTTAAGTCCAGGAGAGAGGTTTGGTAGGGGTTGGGTCAAGGCTGCCTTCCACAGGAAAAGTTGAAATTTGGCTAAAATTTTAGTTGCATAGATCTCTGAATCTACTAATTATCTTAATATGCAATGTTCACAGATGGTAAGCTCTGCTTATACATTTTTTTTGCTCATTATGAGTTGCTTATTTAAAGTTATACTAAATACACACAGTTTTGTCCTGAGATTGTCCCGGAGATCGCAACAGGGACTTCCCGGGACTCTGGATCTCTACCATGCCTTCATACAGTTTTTGGATACATACCACAGACGTTAGGTTCTGTTATTGTGATAGATGATGGATAAGTATTATGGCCATACCTTTTATTTCTCTGTATTGTTATGTGATGATCTGAAAAATGACGCCAATCTGTCTATGTGTCTGGTTATTCTGAACTTTGTTATTCTTTCAAGAAAAATATTGAAATATAAAGTTGTACTAAATACACACAGTTTACTTTACATTGTCAATTCTCTTTATGTATATGGATGATGGCGCACTTTAATTATTTTAATACAAAAATAAATCTAAATACCCTACTTTCTAAGTGATATACAGCTGTCACATGACCCAGCTTTTTCCCAGCCTGTCTGCAGGGAAACAGTGGCAGGAGGAGATTGTGGTTCGTTGCTGCTGGTCACACGTTGAAAAAAAAAAAAAGAAAAAAAATGCCTTTTGAATATCGAGTAAAAATATATCATTCATATCAATAAACTCTTTTAAAGTGTCATACAACTATGTATTTGAAATCAAATCTTTATTATTTTCGGCAATAATATAGTGACTGAGTGAGTATGAACAGCATGTAATACAGCATTTATTGATAGTTTTTAATGACGTGGGTTTAGTGACACTTTAAAGCTCAGACATTGCGGTGAAATAATTTGTAGATCTGCAAGTAAAGACCAACAATCTATAAAGCATCTTTGAATTTGTGGCACTAAACACAGTTTTCTTTTTCTTAGTGATTTCATACCTGAGACCTGTACAAAGACAGCAGTGGCTGAATGGCATAAATCTCTTCTGGACGTGAATAAGGAGATAGGTAAGAAAAAACATTGGGGTTGATTTACTAAATCTAGAAAGTGCAAAATCTGGTGCAGCTCTGCATAGAAACCAATCTGCTTCCAGGTTTTTTTATTTTTTTTTATCAAAGCGTAGCCACCCTGATTATGTCAGATTTTTGAATCTCAAAGCGGTACATTGTTTTGCGTAGAAATTTGGCGCTTTATATTGTAGGCCTGTAATTCTTAGTAATAACACACTTAAATCTGTCCAAACAAGAGTCTAGTAGACATCCCAGGTATGATAAAGTTTGAAACACGAAATCATAAATTATAATATAATAAATAACTATAAATAATTATAAAAAAATAATAATATAATAATAATAAAATGAATTTCTCCATGATTCACTATCGCTCAATTCTGCAAGTGTTCTAATTTACTATCGCTGTTTTCTAGCTGGTCTAAAACCACTTTTGACGTAAAGGGACACTTTTTGGTTGCTATGGACAATCTCAAGTTTCCAGGCAGAAAGTATATATAATATAAAAGTGCATGCAGGGCACTGGACATAACACTAGGGACAAAAGGGATGTGAAATTATTTGATACAGTAATGTAATCTGTAAGATTACGGTATACTGTATGACTTATGTTTTGTGTACATTTTGAATTTGCCGCCGGGCTCCGCCCCCAATGCGTTGCGACGCTTACAGGGAATGGAGCCCGGCACACAGTACATCGGGCGGAGTACACAGCCCGCAGGCATAGCGAGGGGACATCGCAGGATCCTGTAGTGCAATCCCGAGTGTGGCTCGGGGTTACAGCTAATGCTACTGAAATTGAACCCAGAGCCAGACTCAGAATTACCGCCCAGTAGGTTAATTGAATAAGCTGAAGATAATTGGCTACCATGCACAGCTTGAGCAGATTTTTCACTCTCCAGTTTTAGTAAATCAATCCCACTGCTCTGGAACTATAGTTTCAGTTGTCCTTCCCTTCTTATTTGCTTTGTTCCATTGCTTTCTCTCTCTGCTTTCTTCTGCCCTTCTTTTTCTTCCCATCTCTCTTCACCCCCCTTCTCTTTTTCTCTACCACCTCTCTCTCTCCCTCTGCTCTCGCCTCCCCTCTGTTTTCGTTCCTTCTCTCTCTTTCTCCTTTTCTCTACTTTCTCTTCCACACATCTCACTTCTTTCTCTCGTGCTGTCCCATCACTTTCCCCCCCTTTCCCTATAAACTAATTCAGATAAAACTACAGCTGCATACTGGTTCCTATGGACTATATAGAAGATTTCCTTTCCTGCTCTCAGTACATGATTTCTATTAGGCATGTCCAGCCACGGTTTCAGTGTGGGAGTCCGGTGTGTATCTGTTCACCAGTTCAGGTGCGATTCAGATGCAAATTTTTACCTGAAATCGCACCTAAACTGGACCCAAAATCGCACAGGACTCTATAAAACTGCGGCTGCCCCGCATGTGTGTGAACCGGCTACATTAAGAAGGCTGCCGGTTGACATGCTATGCAAATAGGATGCGGTTAAAAATGCATCCACTTTGCATATATGTGAATCGAGCCCTATGCCGCGTACACACGACTGGACTTTCCGTCAGAATAAACTCTGACGGAGTTCCGACGGAGTTCCACTGAAATGGACTTGCCTAAATACGATCACACCAAAGTCCGTTCGTTTAGAACGTGATGACGTACGACGGGACTAGAAAGGGAAGTTCAATAGCCAGTAGCCAATAGCTGCCCTTGCGTCGCTTTTGGTCCATCGGAATAGCATACAGACGAACGGTTTTCCCGATAGGAATTGATTCCGTCGGAAAGATTTAAAACATGTTCTATTTCTAGGTCTGTCAGGATTTTTGAAAAAAAAAAGTCAGCTGAAGCCCACACATGATCGGAATGTCTGATGGAATGATTCCGTTGGACCTTTTCTGCCGGAAAGTCCGGTCGTGTGTACACAGCATTAGTCTAGTTACTGTGGATAGTCATGTTTACGGAATTATTGCAGATTTTTATACACTGAAATAGTCCCTGTGCCATTTAAAGCTGAACTCTGGGCACAAAAACTTTCATTTAAACATACACTATATTACCAAAAGTATTGGGACGCCTGCCTTTACACGCACATGAACTTTAATGGCATCCCAGTTTTAGTCTTTAGGGTTCAATATTGAGTTGGCTTTTGCAGCTATAACAGCTTCATTTCTTCTGGGAAGGCTGTCCACAAGGTTTAGGAGTGTGTTTGACCATTCTTCCAGAAGCGCATATGTGAGGTCAGGCACTGATGTTGGACGAGAAGGCCTGGCTCGCAGTCTCCGCTTTAATTAATCCCAAAGATGTTCTATCAGGTTGAGGTCAGGACTCTGCGCAGGCCAGTCAAGTTCCTCCACCCCAAACTCACTCATCCATGTCTTTATGGACCTTGCTTTGTGCACTGGTGCGCAGTCATGTTGGAACAGGAAGGGGCCATCTTCAAACTATTCCCACAAAGTTGGGAGCATGAAATTGTCCAAAATGTCTTGGTATGCTGACGCCTTAAGAGTTCCCTTCACTGGAACTAAGAGGCCAAGCCCAACCCCCTGAAAAACAAACCCACACCATAATCCCTCCTTCACTAAATGATTTGTACCATTGCACAAAGCAAGGTCAATAAAGACATGGATGAGCGAGTCTGGGGTGATTGACTGGCCTGCACAGAGTCCTGACCTCAACCCGATAGAACACCTTTGGGATGAATTAAAGCAGAGACTGCGAGTCTGGCCTTCTTGTCCAACATCAGTGCCTGACCTCACAAATGCGCTTCTGGAAGAATGGTCAAACATTCCCATTTACACACTCCTAAACCTTGTGGACAACCTTCCCAGTTGAAGCTGTTATAGCTGCAAAGGGAGGGCCAACTCAATATTGAACCCTACAGACTAAAGCCTCGTACAAACGGTCAGATTTTAGGCCAACAGTCTGTCATCACACAATTCCCAGTGGAAAATCCAATCGTGTGTACGAGGCTTAAGACCGGGATGCCATTAAAATTCATGTGCGTGTAAAGGCAGGTGTCACAATACTTTTGGTAATATAGTGTATTCCTAAATAGCCTCAAAGAATATAAATCCACTTTGTAGTCAGAGTCTTCAAGTGGGAAATGTGATACACCTAAGAACCAAGCCCTGAGGTGTGCCATGGTCTAGCTGGTCAGTATGCCTGAAAAGAGGGCATACCCTGAATGTAAGAATAAGAAAAAGTACTATGAATATGTATGAAGGCTGGGGAAAACGGGTGGATGACAACCCAGGAACGCCGACAACACCGGCCCTGACAGATGAGGAGGCTTAAATAGTCCTCTCGGACTCCTCCCACAAATACAGGCTAACCTCCAGCCAGTCTTACACTTGTAGTCAGTCTTCAAGTGGGAAATGCGATACACCTAAGAACCAAGGCCTGAAGTGTTTCCATGGCCTAGCTGGTCAGTATGCCTGAAAAGAGGGCAAAAAGACACAAATTTAGGTGAAGAAGGGAAGGTAGCAATCCATCAAGTGAAGTAGCGTGCACTCAGATGGCAACAGTATGTATCCGATAAGTATCCGCTGTGACAGGGGAAACCCACCGTCTCCTGACTTGGTGATGAGAAGGAACCCCCTATAGAACCTGCGAAGCTACCCAGAACCCAACTGAATATACCGTGAAAGATTGGATTGAACCTGATGCCCGAGACAACCCAGACATGAGAATGAACTGCTTGTGAATGAGAGGATACGTGGGGGAAAGGGAACAAGGGCTGGCCCGAGGAGCCCCTGCAAAATGATGGCCGAGAAGATTAAAATACTTCAAGCTGACACCAGTGAAGTAGCTCAGTGAAATGCCCCCAACCCCTGGCCTACCCATACTTGGTATGGGGAAGTGAGAGGATGAGTGCAAAAGGACAACTGGCAGGAGTGCGAAATGCTGGATACCTGAAGGATGTGATGGAGTAGGCGGATAAGGCCCATGCGCTATGGCAATAAGCATCGTCAAACTTGGAGAAACCATGCCAGACACAGAACACTGGTCCCACCTGATTCGATCGGGTCGTGCTTCAGCCTGTGACCTAACAACCGAGTCTGAATCCTTAACCGAGGAAGGAGGGCCAGACTCCATCCTGGGGAAGTAATACCCATGGCATGATACAGTCATACCCAAAGTGACTGAATCCCCCCCTCTACCTGGAACAGGCTAGGGATCAGAAAAGATGACTGGACTAATATCCCTGAGCACTTCTCCAGGCAACATCCTAGACAATTGATCAGAGGCGAGAGTGGAATCCAGAATCATGACGCCGTTTGCCCAAATCTACCATTTAAGGACCGTCAAGGTGCACACCCTGAGAGAGACTATAAATCCCTGGGCGGTAACCAAGGCCTCTCTGCAACAGGACATCAACTGAAAGAAAATTGAGGACTGTTTCTGAACCAAGGGTGAGCCCAGTGGCGAAACGACACCTGCACCAATCAATTAGCCCTAACAACGGACAGGACTGATGGAAGTGAGTGCAAGCATGGTTGATATCGGTATGGATGCCAATACAGCCCAACCTGAGAACACAAACTGTAGAAATGACAGACAACCAGACATCAGAACAACAACGCCCCTCTGTGCCTACCTAAGAATGAGAACATGAGCAGAAATGTCAAGACCACTGCGCGTGAATGAACCTAATGACGGGCCCCCCCCCCCAACCTTGGGTGAGCGGTAAGTGAGCCCGAATAACCTGTAGTGCAGAGACAGGTAATTAAACTGAAAACTCAGGGCTAGTGTACCCACAGACCATGGTGGGTGATCGTACAGGTGTGGTGAATGCAACACTATGGCAAAAATGCTGAAACTGAACGTTGAGGCAGAAATGCAATGACAGAAATCCTGGGGCAGAAACACTATGACAGAAACGCTGATACTTGAACGCTGAAGCAGAAATGCAATGACAGAAATCCTGGGGCAGAAACGCTGAGGCAGAAATGCCATGACAGAAATCCTGGGGCAGAAACGCTGCGACAGAACGCTGAGACTGAAACGCTGAGGCAGAAATGCAATGACAGAAATCCTGGAGCAGAAACGCTATGACAGAAATGCTGAGACTGAATGCTGGGGCAGAACACTATGACAGAAATGCTGGGGCAGAACGCAATGACAGAAAACGCTATGACGGAAACTCTATGACAGAAAAACGCTATGACAGAACTCCTGGGGCAGAAACGCTATGATAGAAACACTCACCAAAGAAAACAAAATAACAAAGTAAAAGCAGCAGTGTATGTGGTTTATATCCTCCCTGTCTTGCCAGCCTCCCAGGTATGCCAAGCTCTGCTGACAATGAATGTGACCTTATGTGCTTGAGAATGACATGCGACTAAAACCACAGTGATACTCCAGCATGGTACATCTCCTACTGCAAGCCTCGTCAGACCCATCACCTCCCGTCTGGCCATTGCCATGACTGCTGTGTGTGGGTCTGATGTCCTCCATGACTGTGCTGCAGCAATGCCAATTGTGAGATGAGAGGAGCAGGCGGGCGGGTGGCCCATCCCCCCATGTGAGCACTGGGAGAAACAGGCGGGCGGCCCCCTCGTGGAGCCAGATGTGTATGAGGAGAGGAGCAGGCGGGCGGCCGATCACCCCCCTGCGTGAACACCGGGCGGCCCTCTTAAGCCGGATCTGTCCAGGGAGAAAGGAGCTGGTGGGTGGCCGATAGCCCCCCCCTGGCGTAAACAGTGGGAGAAGTGGGCGGCCCCCTCGTGATGTGGGATGTACCCAGGGGTAACAAGGTGGGTGGGCAGGCGGTTCTCCCCGGTGGAGCCTGGTGTGAGCACCGAGAGAGGCACCTCCACCACAGTTGTAACCGACCGTAGCTCAGCACGGACCCAGAAGTGACCTGTGTCGGCCCCACCCCCTTCTAAACCCAGGAACGTCAACAACACCGGCCCTGACAGAGGAGGAGGATTAAATAGTCCTCTCGGACTCCTCCCACAAATACAGGCTAGCCTCTGGCCAGCCTTAAACCTATGTGCACCAAATGCCTTTAGAAATGCCGATATTTGCCGTGTAAAAGTAGCAGTGACATTATCACTGGGTTGTACCTAATCTGTGCAGAGAGCAGAGTTGTGGGAGGGGCCCAGAAGGCCCACCAATTACAGGAGGGGGGCAGATACAAGACCTGTCACCCTACACAAGAAGAGAGCGCAGCAGTGACTGGTCTTTATTACAGGAAGGTCCTGCACATAGGATTACTGCACAGATCTGAAAGAAACACACAATGCACACCAAGATTCAAGTAAGAGTACACAAGCCTCTTTCATTTACACAATATTCAGCTTAAAGTTCTGTATCAACTTTGCATAAAAAAAAAGCATGAATTGACTTTAGTGAGCATGGACGTCTTGATGGTCACCTTGTTTCTAGTATATCTAGTGTAAAGCACTTTTATTTCCGTTGTCTCCTCCATGCAGAGTCTGTGAACACACAGTTTGTAGACAGACTTCACAACCTCCAGAGAGACACCATCCATCGATGTACAACAGCAGCAGAAGCATGTCAAGTGAGTACTGTATTACATTTGTTCATTTTTGTCATTCAGCGCTGTGATGCTTAACCTGCATTATATATTTAAAGCATTCTGCCCACTATTGGACAAACATTCTATTCTGTGGTCTTTTTTTACTAGCGATATTCAATCTCACTGTAGATAGCACTCTGCAATGCTAGAAATGTATGTGCGGCACAACCTTGTGGGAAAAATATGCTCCTACTTGTAATGGCTGTCAAGGGCAGGCGCTAGAGGGAGCATGTTAGACCCCTTTCACACACACAGCGTGAGGGCGTTAGCAGTAAAGCGGCGCTAGTTTTAGCGGCACTTTACCGTAGTTTTAGCAGCACTTTTTGGCCACTAGAGGGTCTCTTTTAACCCCCGCTAGCGACCGAAGAAAGGGTTGATTTCAATGGGCAGGGGCAGGGGAGGAGCAGTGCTTACAGAGCTCCTAAACCGCGCCAAAGTTGCTGCTTGCAGGACTTTTTCTAACGTCCTGCAAGCGCACCGCCCCCAGTGTGAAAGCACTCGGGGCTCCCATACTAGGACTGCTGGGGAGGCTTTTTTTAGGCATTTTACAGGCGCTATTTTTAGCCCTTTAGCGCCTGAAAAACGCCTCCAGTGTGAAAGGGGTCTTAATGTAACCTGTATCTTCAGGAGGGCTTCCCAAAGCTACATTGTTTATTCCACCAATTTCTGTGTTTGTTAAAAGTCAGCAGCTACAAAAAGTGTAGCTGCTGACTTTTACTAAACAGACACTCACCTGTCCCACGGTCCAGCAATGCGGCCGCCTGAAACCTCGCTTCTCTCCTTCTCCTCTCTGCGGCGCCGGCATTGCAAGTTTGGGCACCCAGCTGTGACAGAGTTGCGCACTGCGCGTTCTGAATGGCTGGGCATCGTGAGCGAAAGTGGGAGCTGGTACCTGTTAAACTAAGTACCCACCCGCCCCCCCCCCCAAAAAAAATGACATACCAAATGTGGCATGTCAGGGGGTCAGGGGTCCTTAAAGCAGAAGTTCCATTTTTGGGAGGAACTTTGCTTTAAAAAGGCGAAGACAACATTATGAATGGGCAAGTTGTAATCTTGTAAGGGCTCATTCACATGATTGTACCAATCCATATGTCCATGAGAAGGGGCTGTCTTCACTCATGCATGAGGCATGGGTGTGTTGTGCAGATCCCTGCAGGCAAGAAAAAGCAAACAAAGAGGGCGCCTCCATCTAAATGCAAACTATATATAAAAGTCACATAATAAATGAGAATATTGCACTCACAGCGGTGGCTTCCGGGTTCGCACAGCCGTACAGCTTGCACTCTAGCTCCTAGCACCGCTGACAGACTGACATCCAGCCTCTTCCAATTGCAACTCTGCTTGCACCGGCCGCTGACTTGCTGATCTCTGCATCTCCCTGGAGGTTTTAGGATGACATACACACTATCATCTTTCACAGAGTGAGTGCAATATTCTCATTTATTATGTGACTTTTATATACAGTTTGCACTTAGATGGAGGCGCCCTCTTTGCTTACTTTGTGAATTAGGTATTTAGGACCTGATCTAGGGAAGCAGCCACCATCCAGCCAATTAATTTGTTATTTTTAATTTCCACCAAACACCCCCCCCCCCCCACCCAGCTGTCATTGGGGTCGTCTCAGGAGCGCCATCGTTGTTGTTTTAGACCCCTGTTAATTTTAATGACAGGCAGCAGGGTGCACGGATCCCCACGTGCATCCCAGGGTGTTTATTTGTGTGAGTCTGATGCACGGATCAGGGCGCAGTCTAGCTGTGTTCTGATCTGTGCAGTAGACACACACAGATGTGCACTCCAGGATTCGAGTGTAGATCCATACAGGTCAATGCAGCTGGCTGCTTGCCATTGATTTGAACAGATTTCCAGCATGGATCTGTATGGAATACCTGCACATCCCGCACAGGTGTATAGATCAGTACGGCTGTGTGATTGAGCCAATAGTCCAGGAAATAATCCGGCATTGCAAATGGTATGCTGGTGTTCCCATAGCATTCAATTTTAGTATTTTTAAACCAAAGATCATCCTTCAGCTAGCATCCAGAAAAAAAGGTAATTTTTTTACCACTATGCCTTGAAATTCCAAACTTGTAAGGAGCTTCCTGTTTGCAAATCAGAAACCAGTTTATGGCATTACTGTAATGTGCATAGAAGGATGCCTCTGACGATAGGCGTCGCCAGGGGGTGGCTATCGAGGCTGTAGCCCCGAATCTGGAGCCCATAGCCCCGAGCCCCAGTGGGTCACCGCTGCGGCAGGCAGGTTACATTAGATAGATATACTTTATTGTCATTGTATACATACAACAAAATTTGTGTTTTATTGCTCTTTACAGCAGCAATAAAACATTTCTCAACAAAACCACACATACATACTCCTAGCACATGCCCACATATCTATTTAAATATATCAAAATATAAAATGTTATTTAAAAATAAATAAAAGAATATTAGAATTCTACATAAAATTCCTAAAACACTGTACCTGATGGGATTATGGACAATGCGACCCTAGGGAAATAACTATGCTTTAAGCGATTAGTGTGCGTTTTAAGTGTTCTTTATCTTTTCCCTGATGGCAATGGGACAAACACACCATAACCTGTGTGGGTTGGATCAATACTAATAGCTTTTGCCCGCTTTTTTAATCAGCTGGCATATGCTGTCTCCAAATTTGGTAGCTCTGTTCCTATGACCCGCTGTGCTGTTTTCACCACATGAAACAGGCACTTCTTATCCTCCCCCCTGCAGCTGGTATACCACACTACAGTGCAGTGGAGAAGAGAGATAAGCGGGCGGACGAGCAGAGATGACATCATCTCTCCACCCGCTCCAGGTCACCACTCTTCCACACTCACAGCCGTGCCACTTCAATGTGGGAGCGATGTGCGGCGGGAAGCAGAAAGATGACATCATCTCTCACTGCCTGCCACACATCAGCGCTCTTCCGCCTTCACAGCGCGGGCCTCTTCAATGTCGGAGGTGCAGCGGGGAGCAGAGAGATTATATCATCTCTTACTGCCGCCCCGCATCTCCGCTCTCCTGCCCTCACTAAATGGACCAGTGCTGCCGGCCTGCCACCAATGCAGCGACAATACACATGTGGTGGCACTGGCTGCCATGGCAAGTGAGAACCCACATCTAGTGGCAAGTGACAATCTACAAATGGTGGCAAGTGGCAATCTGCAAATGGTGGCAAGTGACGTGGCAAGTGACAATCTGCAAATGGTGGAAAGCGACAATCTGCAAATGGTGGCAGGTGATGGTGGCAAGTTAAAAAGCTGCATCTGGTGACAGGCGACGGTGGCAAGTGACAAGCTGCATCTAGTGACAGGAGATGTGGCAAGTGACACGCCCAGAGCTCCCACTGATTCTGCATTATGGTGAGTTGAACCACTTCATTATATATTAGAATTTAACAAAAGAAACAATGCTCTTCGATCACCCTGACACCATATCAACCATGGTGCCATGATAATTGAAACGCTAACACCAGCCTTTGCCCGCCAAAAAATTGCTTACCACCAGCAGTCACCAACCGCAAAAAGGTTGGTGACCGCTGCTATGGCTCTAGCCTCAGATCTTTTGCAGACCTAGCAACACCCTGCCTCTGACATATACATATTATAAAAAGGACAGTATTTTATCATATGCAAACAAGATATTGCCTTTTATTCAATACGGCCAGGTACAGAACCTGTTTTGTTTCTTATTTCCAGGCCCAGCTGATGAATTTGAACATCTGCAGCAAAGACGAGGCCGAGACAATCTTGACGAAAGAGCTTTCCCCAATTATTGCACAATTCCAGATGAAATATGACAAAGAACAAAAGCTCTTCTCTGTATGTCTTCTAGTACAAACATTTGAAGAATTTGCAGAATAAACTTTTTTGTGGAGACATTGCATCAGATATGCAAAATTGTTCATATTAAAGTAGAACTAAGGGCAAAACTTTATAACATTATAACCCCTGTCAGTTTTTTGGGGTTTTTTTTTGACATCTGTCTCCCATTGGGGAGATTTGTATTCCCTTCCTGCCCCATAGCCAAACAGGAACTGAGAGGAAATCCCTCCAAAGTGGGGGAATCTCTAGTTGTCTCCAGAACTAGTGTCCTCATTGGAAGATTTCTGATCTCTTCCAGTTCCAGTGACAACCCAAAATGTGTAATTTTTACTTTCACTCTCAGTGATAATAGTAAATAGGACAAATAGAGAGGGTAGATCTCCCTAACAGGCGCACAGGCAGCAGTAAAACTTTGACAGGGGTTCTAATCCCTCTCCACTCTATCCAAAAACTAAAAAATAGTTTTGCCTTTAGATATACTATAAAAGGCATATATGCTAAATAAAATGTTACTGTAACATTTCCAAATATTTATTACCTCCCACAAATCTCACAGTACTACCCCTAGCAATGCTTTTATCTGAACAAAGAGAAAGATCTTTTCGTGCTTCGGCCTCAATCTAAAAACAGCTGCTAGCACTATACTTTGGTGGAGTATTTTAAAATTATATAGAAAAAACCGTGCAGCACTACAAATGATATGTATTAAAACTCAAAGTGCATACAAGTACAAAAATAATAATAAAGTGCTGTGTAATACAGTGAAAAATTCCAAAATCACTACAAAAAGTCTTATGCAGTAATCAGTAAAGGTTATGCATATACAGTTGTGCTCATAAGTTTACATACCCTGGCAGAATTTATGATTTCTTGGCCATTTTTCAGAGACTATGAATGATAACACAAAAACTTTTCTTTCACTCATGGTTAGTGTTTGGCTGAAGTCAATTATTATCAGTCAACTGTGTTTACTCTTTCAAAATCATAATGACAACAGAAACTAGCCAAATTACCCTGATCAAAAGTTTACATACCCCAGTTCTTAATACCGTGTATTGTCCCCTTTAACATCAATGACAGCTTGAAATCTTTTGTGGTATTTGTGGATGAGGCTCTTTATCTTCTCAGATGGTAAAGCTGCCCATTCCTCTTGGAAAAAGCCTCCAGTTCCTGTAAATTCTTGGGCTGTCTTGCATGAACGGCACGTTTGAGATCTCTCCAGAGTGGCTCAATGATATTGAGGTCAGGAGACTGAGATGGCCACTTTAGAACCTTCACTTTATTCTGCTGTAGCCAATGACAGGTCAACTTGGCCTTGTGTTTTGGATCATTGTCATGTTGGAATGTCCAAGTACGTCCCATGCACAGCTTCCTGGCTGATGAATGCAAATGTTCCTCCAGTATTTTTTGATAACATACTGCATTCATCTTGCCATCAATTTTTACCAAATTTCTTGTGCCTTTGTAGCTCACATATCCCTAAAACATCAGCGATCCACCTCCGTGTAGGAATGGTGTACCTTTCATCATAGGCCATGTTGACTCCTCTTCAATGGTTTATGGTTGTGGCCAAAAAGCTAAATTTTGGTCTCATCACTCCAAATGACTTTGTGCCAGAAGGATTGAGGCTTGTGGTATTGTAATCGGGATACTTTGTGGCATTTGCATAGTAATGGCTTTCTTCTGGCTACTCGACCATGGAGCCCATCTTTCTTCAGGTGCTTCCTTATTGTGAATCTTGAAACAGCCACACCACATGTTTTCAGAGAGTCCTATATTTCACCTGAAGTTATTTGTGGGTTTTTCTTTGCATCCTGAACAATTTTCCTGGCAGTTGTGGCTGAAATTTGAGTTGGTCTACCTGACCATGGTTTGTTTTCAACAGAACCCCTCATTTTCCACTTCTTGATTAGAGTTTGAACACTGCTGATTGGCATTCTCAATTCCTTTGATATCTTTTTACATCCCTCTCCTGTTTTATACAGTTCAACTACCTTTTCCCGCAGATCCTTTGACAATTCTTTTGCTTTCCACATGACTCAGAATCCAGAAACTTCAGTGCAGCACTGGATGAAAGATGCAAGGGTCTGTCAGGAGTCCAGAAACTCGTTGACTTTTTATACAGACACACTAATTACAATCAAACAGATCACAGGTGAGGATGGTTACCTTTAATAGCCATTCAAACCCCTTTGTGTCAACTTGTGTGCATGTTATCAGGCCAAAATCAGGCCAAAAACTTTTGATCAGGGTCATTTGGATAGGTTCTGTTGTGATTATGATTTAAAAAGAGTAAACACAGTTGATTGCTAATACAGTGGGGACGGAAAGTATTCAGACCCCCTTAAATTTTTCACTCTTTGTTATATTGCAGCCATTTGCTAAGATCATTTAAGTTAATTTTTTTTCCTCATTATTGTACACACAGCACCCCATATTGACAGAAAAACACAGAATTGTTGACATTTTTGCAGATTTATTAAAAAATAAAAACTGAAATATCACATGGTCCTAAGTATTCAGACCCTTTGCTGTGACACTCATATATTTAACTCAGGTGCTGTCCATTTATTCTGATCATCCTCGAGATGGTTCTACACCTTCATTTGAGTCCAGCTTTGTTTGATTATACTGATTGGACTTGATTAGGAAAGCCACACACCTGTCTATATAAGACCTTACAGCTCACAGTGCATGTCAGAGCAAATGAGAATCATGAGGTCAAAGGAACTGCCTGAAGAGCTCAGAGACAGAATTGTGGCAAGGCACAGATCTGGCCAAGGTTACAAAAAATTTCTGCTGCACTTAAGGTTCCTAAGAGCACAGTGGCCTCCATAATTATCAGGCCCAAGCACAGTCACATGATAAACGTTACTGTATTTTTTAAATGATAAAGTGGCTGTATATTATGACATATAGTGAATTTATTAAAACAGACTTCTAAATTATTGGAACGTTTGCTTTCATTTACTTCTTCTTGCTTAACATTTTAGGATGCAATGATAACTGTCTCAAAGCAAATGGACTCACATACAAATAAATTATTTAAATATGCCAAAAAAGCAGTTCATCTTTGGGATGTCTTGCAAATCGGACTCGCCCAACAAGAAAAGAACCTGCAGAAGAATTTAGATTGCTGTCGCAAGAAGCATGATGCAGAAAATCAGGTACGATCGACTCCTGTTATTGTTCTTGTCTCCTTTCCTCTAGGGTAGATATCAGTTATTACCCCCCCACAGACTGATCTTACCCCCATTGCCAGATTTATGACTGCACAGTACATAGGTTTTATCTCCATGTTCACTTTATTGTTTCAATCCAAGATTCATTTGAAACGTAATGACAGCATGCCATCCCTGCAGAATGCATTGTGCCAGCCTATTTGTCCTTCTACAAATACAAGGATCCCTTTCTTCTCTGTTTTTATTGAAGCTATACATAAAGTGCTAAAGAGATAAAGAATGACTGTATTGCCAACCGAACCAGTCAGTTTTTTGCTTTTATGTTCTAACTTGAACTTAGAAAAAAAAGAGCTGTAACCTAATTGGTTTGAATGATTAACTAGGCAAATGAATCCAGTTTTGGCTCGTGATAGCTACATCTCTGTGATTTTTATTGGCTCTACTTTATTCCTGTTTTTTTTTTTCTTACATCAAAACTGAGGGTTTTTTTTTCCTACCCTTTTAGACATGTTTAATAAACAAGTGCAGATACCTATGGCATACAATAAGAAAGAGCAATCAGATTTCTTATTAGCTCCATTTCAGATCAGTGGAAGATGATTTCTGATTGGTTGTTGTAGATCATTTTAATTTATTGATATGATATTATTCCCAGCATACTGACAGCCCTATCCTTTCCACCCCCAGAAAAGAGAAGCCAATCTTGACATTATTTTGGACAGTCTGCGGCAGGGGAGCACTGTGGAACAAATGCGTGTCCTCATGGACAAAGCCCTGGCATGTTTACAGGACATTAAAGCTGGGTAACCATCTGATCATTTCTAACCTATATGTTTGTAACCATTCTTCTTCTTTTTACTAGGAAAATATACCCATTTCTTGACTGGTGCAGGTTCACTCTATTTGTTTTTGATGGTAAGGGTGTAAGTGCGGAAAAGATGATCCGCTGATTGCTCTTAACCACTTGCTTACTGGGCACTTAAACCCCCCTCCTATCCAGACCAATTTTCAGCTTTCAGCGCTGACGCACTCTGAATGATAATTGTGCGGTCAAACAACACTGTGCCCAAATACAATTTTTCTTCGCACAAATAGAGCTTTCTTTTGGTGGTATTTTTTGTTAAAAAATGTAAAAAGACTAAATTTAAAAAAAAAAGATTTTTTTTTATATTTTGTTATAAAAAATTTAAAACAGGTAATTTTTCTCCTTCATTGATGTACGCTGATGAGGCGCAGCGATGGGCACCGATAGGTGGCAGTGATGGGCACTGATGGGTTACATTGATAGGCAGCACTGCTTGGTGGCACTTATTGGCACTACTGGTGGGCATTGATAGATGGCACTTGTGGGCATTGATAGATGGCACTTGTGGGCATTGATAGGTGGCACTTGTGGGCATTGATAGGTGGCACTTGTGGGCACTGTTAGGTGGCAATGGCAGGTGGCACAGGTGAGGCAGATGTGCCTATTCCACTTCGGGCCTGATGTCCCTCGCAGCTGAGCCGGTGATCGGCTCTTTTTTTCTACTCACGCCATCAGCGTGAGTAGAAAAAAAAAACGATTACCGATTCTTTTGTTTACATCATGTGATCAGCTGTTATTGGCTGACAGCTGATCACATGGTAAGGGGCCGGGACCGGCCCCTTACTGGGATTGGTGATTACCCGATTCTCAGTGACTTAGTGATCACAGCGCGCTCATATGACGGCCTCCCGGAAATATAGGTGGCCGTCATTCGGCCTTAGCGCGGGTGTCAAGTGGTTAAAATATGTTGTATCTATTGTCAAGCCACAGTGACCAAATGCAAATGAGAACAGTTGACATGTTTCAGCCTATAAGGCCTTAGTCATAACCACCAAGGGTGTAAGTGCCTAAAATTTGTATTGGATTTCAGAGTCCATATACTTTATTTAAATGAGCCAGGTTTAAAATGTTTCCAAAGTGATAATCATGGTGAGGTGCCAACACCTTAGTGTTTGTCAAGTCAATCCCAGATCAATCCTTGTGGAGCTCCCTTGGGTTCTGGATCCACACTGTACATGGGGGACTGCACAAGCTTAGATAAAACTTCTTCCTTTATAAAACTAATGCCGCGTACACACGAGCGGACTTCTCGTCCGCCTGAACTCCAAAGGACGTTTCAACGGAGTTCCGACGGAGTTGCGACGAAACGGACTTGCCTACACACGATCACACCAAAGTCCGATCGTTTTGAATGTGATGACGTACAACCGGACTAGAATAAGGAAGTTCATAGCCTGTAGCCAATAGCTGTCCTTGCATCCTTTTTTTGTCCGTTGGACTAGCATACAGACAAACAGATTTTTCGATCGGACTCGAGTCCACCGGAAAGATTTGAAACATGTTCTATTTCTAGGTCCGTCAGAATTTTCGACAGAAAAGGTCCGATGAAGCCCACACACGATCGGAATGTCCGATGGAATCGTTCCGTCGGACCTTTTCTGACGGACAGTCCGCTCGTGTGTACGCGGCATAAGTCTCAGTCTTTGTTGTTCTTCTGTCAGATGCCAAAACGTCTTCTGCCAACTGAAGTTCTGCCAGTTGACCTTTTAAATATGCCAGGATGAGCAGGGATTTAAAGTGACACTAGATTCTGGTTAAAAAAAATAAATGATAGATATATTTCAAGTGTGTATTCTTAATTAAAAAATTACCTGAGCCCATCCCAACCAACAATGATAGCTCCTGCCGCTTTCTCTCTCCTCATTAGACAGATTGATAGCAGCGGGAGCGATTGGTTCCTGCTGATGTCAATCAGATCCCATGGGGCGGGGCCGAGTCCTGCTGTCTGTGTCACTTTACGGCTCCTTCTAAAACCTTGATCAGATGAGCCCCACAGGGATACAGAGATCAGTCTGAAGCCTAACAACGTTTCTTTTAGACACCACAAGGTGACAGTGCATAAGGCTGAACTCCAGTTTAAGTGGAAAAAAGACAGTTGCAGTGCCCCCCTCTTCACTGGAGGGAATAATTTAGGCGTATCAAACTGGCGGCTCTCCAGCTGTTGCAAAACTACAAGTCCCATCATACCTCTGCCTGTGGGAGTCATGCTTTTAACTGTCAGCCTTGCAATGCTTCATGGGACTTGTAGTTTCACAACAGCTGGAAGGCCACCAGTTTGAGACCCCTGGTATGCTCATTTAGTCTATGGGTAGAGGAATAATGAGTTAGGCAGTGTTGCCATCTTACCAGATTGAAATTTACTGACACGACAACCAAGACTTACTGGCACAGCCAAGTTCTTACTGGCATTTTCAACAGTTACAAAATTACAGTTTTAAGTGAAAATTTCAGTATTTAGGCTACAAACAAGTACAATATGCAATTAGCAATATGATTTAAGGTAGATATTAAGGCACGCCGGCACCGCCCAAACACACTGTAGCAGGCTCCCGGATGGTCTCAGCTGACTCTGGACTGGAAATGCGCATGTGCAGTTCCGAGTCAAGTGTCACAACCATTTTTTTAACTGGCTAACTTTTCCTGTCACTGGCATTAACTGGTAGGAGAAAAGTGCCCGTTTTTTACTGGCTGCCAGTAAAAATACAGACGGTTGACAACACTGTCCCTCAGCTCTCCAACAGCTGGAGCTTTCCTCCCCTTACCGGCGCTCCGGTATGTTGGTGGACCCTCTTGTACAATGGTTGACTGCTGGTTCTACATTGTAAGGTATATACCGTAATTACATTGGAATGCCTGTGACTAGTTGAGCTGCTTTGGGAGACTGAATGTACAGCAAGAAGGAAGCACATGAGAGTGAGAAGTAAGGTAAGTATAGCGGTAAATATAGCTGTTTACTCCTCTACCCTTGACACAATGAGAATGTAACTATCAAGTACGTGAGGGAAGGTCTGCAAGGGTCATTTTTACATTTAACCCTGATTTCAGAGTCGGCCATATTTTTATATAACTGAAGTGTTCTGAATAAACCACAGACTTTTTTTATCCCATGGGGGCGGATATCAGTAATGAAATCTTCCTGCCATACATCCTGGCTCTGTTCCAATCAGACTTGTAGTACTTGTTTCCTTGCATGAACTGCGGTAATAGAAATATGGTGCAGCAAGACTGTAAGTATGTGACTGTAACCTCTGTAATTATATGAAATTATGTATATAGTTGAAAAGATTTTGATCATCACATAAATTATTGTGAGAGACTGTCAGTGCTGCTTATATCAGTAATCAGATTTTATCCAACAACTCTTCAGTGACATTATAACTGAAAATGTTCTATGGCCTTAAGGCAACGCATACACTTTCCCCGTCCTTTAGTCACTATACATGTCTCTGCTGGATATTCCCTGAATGTTATGAATTATTCTGTCAATCAACAGGTATGTGAAATTTCATCACGATCAAGTCATTGTCACAGAGTCCTATCCTGCGATGGTGCTGAGTGAATTAATGTCATATAGCTCATCTGTAAGCAAATTCTTTCATGTCCAGGAAGTGTACGGAGAGGTGAGTCAATCATAAAACAGAGTTGTAAGTACACTCACCGGCACCTTTATTAGGTACGCTTTACTAGTACCGGGTTGGACCCCCTTTTGCCTTCAGAACTGCCTTCATTCTTTGTGGCATAGATTCATCAAGGGTGTTGGAAACATTCCTCAGAGATTTTGGTCCATATTGACATAATAGATGCTGTAGATTTGTCAGCTGCACATCCATGATGCCAATCTCCCGTTCATCCACATGCCAGAGGTACTGTATTGGATTGAGATCTGGTGACTGTGGATGCCATTGGAGTACAGGGACCTCATTGTCATGGTCAAGAAACCAGTGGTGAGATGATTGGAGCTTTGTGACATGGTGCATTATCCTGCTTGAAGGAGCCATCAGAAGATGGGGACACTGTAATCATAAAGGGATGGACATGGTCAGCAACAATACTCAGGTAGGCCGTGGCGTTTAAACGGTGCTTAATTGGTATTAAGTGTGCCAAGAAAATATCCTCCACACCATTACACCATCACCACCAGCCTGAACCGTTGATACAAGGCAAGGTGGATCAATGCTTTCATAATATTTACTCCAAATTCTGACCCTACCACCTGAATGTTGCAGCTCAAATCAAGACTCATCAGACCAGGCAACATTTTTCCAATCTTTTATTGTCCAATTTTAATGAACCTGTGCGAATTGTAGCCTGAGTTTCCTGTTCTTAAAGTGGTTGTAAACCCTGGTTAAAAAAAACCCTGCAAGACAAAGACATAATGAGCTTGTGTGCATAGCATACTAGCTATTTATGAATTACTTACCTGAGAACAAAGCCCCCACAGCCGTCCTCGTCTCCCCCTCCGGCCGGCGATATCTCTCCCGGGGGTTACTTCTGCGTAACGCGGCTCCGGCGCTGTGATTGGCCGGAGGCACGATGGCCGCGCGGGAGCCGCCGGTAATGACACACAGACTGAAGCAACAGCACACACGTACCATTGCTTCAGTTTGCCCCAGTGCGCATGTGCCGATGTCATCAGCACATGCAGGGGACAGGGGATATCTCCTAAACCATGCAGGTTTAGGAGATATCCTGGGTAGCTACAGGTAAGCCTTATTATAGGCTTACCTGTATCATAAAGTTGTTGTAATGGGTTTACAACCACTTTAAATGACAGATGTGGCACCCTGTGTGGTCTTCTGCTGCTGTATCCCATCTGCTTCAAGGTTCGATGTGTTGTGCGTTCAGAGATGGTATTCTGCAGACCTTGGTTGTAATGAGAGGTTATTTGAGTTACTGTTGCCTTTCTTTCATTTCAAACCGTTTTATCCTATTTGCGTAATTACCATGCATTCTTTATTTTTTTATTCATTTTAAATTCTACCTGTAGATTCTAATAATATATAAAAAAATATCCCTCAAGTCTGCTTATAACAGTTATGGAAAAACAAACTACAGATGCACTGCTCAGACCAAGCAGCATCTGTGGGCCATTTTTTTGTGCTGCTCTGTACCTGTATTCTCTCCCATCTAAAGCAGAAATGTCACCTCTGTGTCAACCTATAAGGCACCAGTGGAGGACAACCTGTCCCCTTCCCATCTACTGTCCAGGTGGCTGGGAGGAGAGTGAAATTGACAATGAATAAAAGCATTGTTATATGGCCATTTTGTAAAATGTTCCTAACCAGAATTGAGTTCATTTAAAAGATGCAATAGATTGCCTGACCTCAAACTTCTTCTTTTGTAGAGAGAGATGACAAGTAAATAATTTAAAATTATGTAGGAACGTGCCTGTGTTATAATAAAAACTCAAGAGTAGGAACTCAAATTACTATAGACACTGGTGATGGCCAGTTCACTTTATTTACTTCCTTCTCCACCATCTCATAGTTTACTGCGGCTGATTCTTTGGGGTCAAAATCCACTTTTTTTTAACTGCACTAGGTGATATATTAAAAGTATAACTAAGGGCTCTTTCACACGGGGCGGATCAGTGATGATCCGCCCCGTGAACACCCGATTGCTCAGCGGAGATCGCTCCGCCAATCCCCGCTGAGCAGGAAGATGACAGGTCCATCGCTGCACACTGTACAGCGACGGACCTGTCAGAGCGCCGCTCTCCCCTATGGGGGATCGGGTGATGACGGACCGTAGTGTCCGTCATCACCCTATCCGATCCGAAAACGGATGGAAAAGTAGGGTTTTCCTCCGTTACACTTTTCGGATCGGAGCGGGTCGGATGTCAGCGGACATGTCACCGCTGACATCCGACGCTCCATAGGGATACATGTATGTCCGTTTTTCATCCGAAAACGGAAGGATGAAAAACGGACATACAGATCCCTCGTGTGAAAGAGGCCTTAAGGCATTTTTTTGTTTTTTTTGTTTTGTAGAATTAGAACCCCTGTCAGGTTTTGATTGCTGTCTCTATCCCTGTTGTGGAGATTCATCCTCTCTATTTGTCCTGTTTACTGTTATCACCAAAAGTGAAAGAAAAGCCCAAAGGTTGAGTTGCTGGGGAAATCTTGCAATGAGGACACTAGTTCTGGTGACAACTAGGGCTTCGCTCACTTTGGAGGGATTTCCTTTCATTTCCTGTTTTGGCTATGGGACAGGGAGTGAAAAGAAGCCTTCCCAATGGAACATGGATGGCAAAAAAAAAAAAAACACTGACCAGGATTATAACCCTCTATTACTCTATTTAAAAATAATAAAAAAAAAAATTGCCTTTAGTTTTTCTCTAAATAGTACATGATGCCTGTAAATTCCAGACATGCACAGTGTAGCTCACAAAAGTTTTAGGAGTGAAACAGTGCCTGCAGGGAGGTCTATGTTTTGTTCCACCTAGCTAATACCAGAGAACATTTTGGAAGCAGATTCATGTAACAAATTAAAATTAGTGTCACAGTCTGGAGTGAGGTTCGGAGACCAGTAGCTATAGCAGTAGAGAGGCACCCACTGACCAGCTGGATAAGTACATGAGTAGATCACCCTGGTGGATGACACAGACTACCTGATGTCCACCAGAGCTCCTGATGGTGGAGATGGGTTTTGTCGCATGTTAATACAAGTTCGCAGTCCTCAGGATCACCCCACCAGAAGGTGAGCAAGCGGGGATCCAGTAGAAGATATAGCAGGTAGGGATAGGCAGAAGCATAGTCGGTAAATAAGCCAAAGGTCAGTAACGAGTAGTTGCAGGTTGGGATCAAGCAGAAGCATAGTCGAGGAACAAGTCAAAGGTCCACAACGAGAGGTAGCAAAGATACGAATGACAGCGGGAGTGACAGGAGCTAGATTTTGGCTTGAGAGAGCACAATCATCTGGCAAACAGAAAGTGCAGAGATATGGCTTAACTCAGGAAGTTCATGAGAAAAGGAAAGTTCAAGGTTCAAGAAAAACAAGGTTCAAGGCAGGATTATTCAAGGAATTGTCCAGGGAGTTGTCCAGCATCCCAGATGGCTCAGAAAAAAGAGATATCACCAGACAAAGCAGAGTTTGCAGATTAAGACCTGGGTCCTGACAATTAGAAATGTTTACATAATACATAATACATGTAATTGAAGGAATAAATGTGTTACTATACTACAGAATTGAAGTTTTGCTTTAAATGCCTCTTCCATCAAGTGCCTTATGCAGGCAGCATGGTACCACTGGCTCAGAATTTTGTGCACTCAGTTGCAAGAACTGTTATGACTTGTAGATTCTTTGCTCTGTATAATGTAGCTTTTTTCTTCTTTTACACAAGGCTCCTCTGATAATTAAAGAATCGGATGGTAAGAGCTGCAAAACCATGTCCCAGGAACCTGGCAAGGCTGATGTGGAGGAAGAGCCTATAGCAAAACCAGACTATGCATCACAGGCTATTGATGACAAGTCTGGCGTTATATGGGATCACCCTATAGAGAGTACTGAAGTGAAGACACCTCAACCACCTGAAGTATTAATCAAAGTGGCTGATGAAGGAGAAGTATCTGCTCCGGTGTCAGAAAAGAATGAAGATACTGTAACAACACACAGTTCTGAACATCATGAAATTTTGGAAACTCCTGGCAACACTCAGATCGAGGTGTGTAAGTTTGAAAAATATTCCCCTGTGTTCTGGATTACATAATGGTATTTGGATGCTGAAAATAACATTGTAATTTCCTACCCCCTGCAGAAACGGGGTACCAGCTCAGAAGGCCACCTGCCATATGCTTATACATTTTGGTATGGCACTAGCTACAAAAGACAACTAACCATATTCCCTTTATTCCAGCTGTCACCAACAAGAGAGCACATGGAAGTCCCAAAGGTAGTTGAGAGCTTTGTAACCTCCAGAGGAGACTCATACACTGTGCTGTCACCCAGCAAAAAGCAAAAGAGCACATCTACTGTGATAGACCAACCAGTGACAGAGAATGTGTTCTTCACCGAGGCTGTCATAGAGGAAAGCCCTATCAATATAAACCTGATGCTGGTACCGGAGAAGCTGATTACTAAGCTGAAGAACAAGTGAGTCTCATAGACCCATCTCATGAACCCCATAAACCCATAGAGGTGGCCGAAATTGGCTTAGAAGAAAAGCTGCTCAGCTCTGAAATTGGAGCCCCATTGACTTCAATAGCTTTCCAAACCAGTTTTGCCTCAGCACTTTTCCCTATAGGAAAAATATAATGGCTTATATCAATCTCATTGCAAATTATTTTATATCTGTTTTCTGCCATTTATACAAAAAAAAAACATTCAAAATGGATCTTAAGGAGCATTTTGATTTTTCCAAAGAAAGAGCACAAGAATAAGAACTCTCTACCCACTCCAATACATTTAAATATAGGCATACCCCACTTTTAAGTACACAATGGGGTTTATTTACTAAAGCTGGAAAGTGCAAAATCAGGCTCACTTCTGTATAGAAACCCCATTGTGTACTTAAAAGTGGGGTATGCCTGTAAGTGATGCCCCCCCATGGGTAAAGTTCTCTTACATTGTTAATGATTATTTCCTTTTATTTTCTCGCTGTCAGAATTTAAGTGTGTAAGCTCTCTTTCCTCCTGCCTGAGCTGAATGTTGATCACAAAAACTAAATAAACCTTTATATAACCTTCATATAACAAACTGAAGGGTTTGTTATCTGATAGCTTTGCTCTTCTCTAACAGTCCTGTTAGCCCTGAGCTCAGATAGGATACAGGTCAACATCTGTGGGAGCCTTATAGCCTAATGCCCCGTACACACGGTCGGATTTTCCGATGGAAAATGTCCGATCTGAGCGTGTTGTCGGAAATTCCGACCGTGTGTGGGCTCCATCGGACATTTTCCATCGGATTTTCCGACACACAAAGTTGGAGAGCAGGAGATAAAATTTTCCGACAACAAAATCCGTTGTCGGAAATTCCAATCGTGTGTACACAAATCCGACGGACAAAGTGCCACGCATGCTCAGAATAAATAAAGAGATGAAAGCTATTGGCCACTGCCCCGTTTATAGTCCCGACGTACGTGTTTTACGTCACTGCGTTCAGAACGATCGGATTTTCCGACAACTTTGTGTGACCGTGTGTAGGCAAAACAAGTTTGAGCCAACATCCGTCGGAAAAAATCCTAGGATTTTGTTGTCGGAATGTCCGAACAAAGTCCGACCGTGTGTACGCCCTATAACACTGAGCTGACATTTCTATGGAGAAAATACAACTGAATAACAACACTCAAACCTGTCCCTGAGAGGTAAGGCAGCTTTCTTATAGCAGCCTATAGTGGTAATTCAAATTCTTATAAATGTCCATTTATGATTGAGTCTAAGCTTTTTTGCTAAAGAGCTATTTGTTATCTACCTGATTGGTTGCTGTTTCCCATGCAGATGCTCTCTTGTTCTGATTGGTCTGTTTACTGTTGTGACATTATGATAATCTTGTTTCCACTGTCCTCATTTTCAGTATTCGGCTTGGCTTCTATGAACACCTGGAGGGTTGGTTTGATGAAATGGTGTCCAATTCTTATAGTATTGTTCTGGCCAAGGAGGAAGAGCTGAAGTCTGAACTGGATTTGCTCTGTCACCTTCATGAACCCAGGGGGCTACGCATAGAAATGGACATCCACAACGTTAGGGCAGGTACAGTTCTTTGACACCTGTGTCAAACTTCTAAGTAGACATATGAAATACAAGTAAGCATTATTAAACTGTCATAAGAGATGTAAAATAATGCACTTACCTTAATAATCCCACCACCTATTCTGTACCATGGAATAAGTAGGGTGGCACATTTTTTAGGTCTTGCAAAGCCCCACTTCCTTCCTATTTTTTTGACTTACAATAAATATGGTTATAAACCTACACATATATCTTTAGGGACAAACAGCTCATTGGAAACTCCTCAGAGAACATGTAAATCTACATTTATATGTCTATGGCCAGTTTAAGAATATATAGTAATATCCGCACTCACAAGTTATATATTACGGCCATAACAAAACAGTCTCAGATGGACACAAAACACAGCAACCAGCATAAACATTGTTGAGTAATAGTAGAAAGTTCATATGCAGCGCTGCACATGAACTTTCTACAGTTTAAGAATATATCAGAACGTTGTGTATTGGCAATAGGTGGAATATTATCAATCAACAGCCAGTCCTGTTTGCTACATCATTTTAATTTTACGCATACCTCTGAAACAAGATAATTCTGATTCCCTTGTAGCTGAATTGCTCCTACACTCAGAACGTGTGGACCGACACTGCGAAGGGGTGAATCAAGCACTTAATGATTTAAAGGAAGAGAGCACTTTACTGATTGAGAAAATGAAAAGTGAGACTGAAAATTTCCGCAGTAAAATCATATCCATGGAAAGCACATTCCTGAATGCCAATAAGTCTGATAAGTGAGTATATGACCAATTACTACAACATACCACTATATCAATAATTTCTCTTTTCATGTTTACTAATTGATCCCAAAGATGTGGAGCTGCAAACTATTGGAGGTACAGTAAGTCCACCCATATGGGACATGATGGGGGACATTTTTTAAAAGTGGAGCAGACAGAATCTAGAGCACTTGTGCATGGCAGGAGAAAGAAAGAACAACAGAACAGGGTGGTCATGTTTCCAAAATGTCGTCCAATGGGACTTTCCAAATTGGCCCCCTAATGTCAGTCACATGGTCCCTAA
Organism: Aquarana catesbeiana; assembly: GCA_037953035.1. NCBI lineage: Eukaryota > Metazoa > Chordata > Amphibia > Anura > Ranidae > Aquarana > Aquarana catesbeiana. Next base: position 348,320 of record JBBHAA010001022.1, read on the forward strand.
TTCTCTGCCAAAATTTCCTTTGCGTTTTTCCTACACAAAAGGCATCGCATCCACAGGTTACAGTGTAAACAATAAAAAATGCAGTGCTCTGAAAGAATGATCAAATAAATTCCAATTTAGTACTGTATGCATAAACAGTGCTATTTATTCCATAAAGTTAAAAAATGGTTGAACAGTCAAAGTTTAAAATGAATGGTAGTGAACGTTACCAGTGATCTCAGAGTGGATAAGGGGGAAACAATCATGCAGGAGGCTTGCCTGGAGATGGTTTGAACATCAATCACCATCCAAGCAAATGGAGGGGAGAAAATTCAGTTCCCAGAGGGGGGGGGCGTACTGGCTGGTGGCAAAACCTGCCAGCTCCAGGTGGATGCCACGGCTGGATGGTTTGACAAAGCGCATGCGCACAAAACATGTAAGTCGAGGCAACAAATCAGTGGACGCTTACACAACTGATTTCAGGACACCTTTCCCCTTCATCTCCGTCACAGAAGGCACATAGGCGCGCTGAGAATATCGACCCTGCTCGGCTTGGTTGTTCCCTCTGGGGCAGTTTACATCACACAGGTTGCCTTTTTATCCATCCTGCTGACCACCATCCAGCCGTGGCATCCACCTGGAGCTGGCAGGATTTGCCAGCAGCTAGTACACTCCCCCTCTGGGAACTGAATTTTCTCCCGGATGATTGCTTCCCCCTTATCCACTCTGAGGTCACTGGTAACGTTCACTACCATTCATTTTAAACTTTGACTGTTCAACCATTTTTTAACTTTATGGAATAAATAGCACTTTTTATGCATACAGTACTATGTTGGAATTTATTTGATAATTCTTTCATAGAGCTGCATTTTGTGTTTTTTCTTTGACTGTCACATCTCTTTCCATGCTGTGCTGGCTGCACTGGGTCTGGTCCACTTATCTGATTACTCCTCATTAGAGCACTCTACTTGGCTCCTAGACGCGCAACACTCCAGGTGTTCTGTGGTTTTTTTTTTTACTAGGTAAACAATGCCCATAGTCTCACAGTTAACAAAATGTTTGGGAGTAAAATTGTACACGTCTATTCTCACTGAGTCGCTTGAGACCCGTATGAATCTACAGTATGAATAATGGCCACACTTAAAGGTACCCCTTGGGCGTGACTCACATGGGTCACGTTCCGGTTGTCTCTCAAAGTGGCTCTTGACCAACATTTCTTTAAATAAATATCCACTTAGGTGTGGATAATCATCAACAAAAGAAGCCTGTTATATGCAAATATAAGTCCTGAAAAAGCGGCTTGTGACTGCGAAAAGCGTTGACTGTGTAAAATGTGACATTAACTTATGTAACAATGCATTTTTCCTTTTTATGGCAAGTGATGTATTTTGCTCTTTACACCAATTGGTTGGGAATTGAGATTTTAGAATTTGTAGTTTTTGATTTATTACTAATGAGCCATCCTAGACCACCTGTTCTGTTTTTTCTTTCTCTTGTTCTCTTTTGAATTGATGACTTATGGGTAAAAAAAATATTGGATCCCTTTTACTAATATATTTGCATTCCATTTGTGCATGGCAACCAATCAGCTTCTGTCTTCAGCTTGCTTGATTAGGCTTTGAAAATGAAAAATAGAATCTGATGTCTTGTCTTACACAACTGCTCCAGATTCTGGCTGCTGCATTTCTGATACCCCCCCCCCCTGATGTGTACTTGTATTCTCCCTGACAGTCTGGTGCCATTTTATTGTGGCAGTTTGACTTGTTCAGCCTACTCATGTCTCTGCAACTGTATTCCCCTAAGGAGGGATAGTGATTTTTTTTTAGCAAGCAAAAATGCTGCACAGGAGAAGAGTGAGAGAAACTGCTTGTCTTTTTTCTTTTGTGAATGTTTCAGAGTATATTTAAAGCCTGTTTAGGGCCCTCTTACATCTTGTTTTCCTGTCAACACTAGGAGGTTAGATTATGGAAAAGGTAGGTGTGATTTATTGTGGTGTACCAAGAAGTTGCTTGAAAAATATAAAGGCAAATAAAGAAAAATTACTAAAAAATAGATAATCTATCTGGTTCTTCAGGACCAGTTATTGGCTAACTGAGTAGATTGTAGGGCAAGCTTTTGAAGCACGCTGGCTTCTTCCACATTAGAACTTTGGAGTGAAGGTGGTACTATTTACTGGCTAACTAGATAGATTGTAGGGTGCTTGGAAATTTTGCACTATACTCTATTTTAGTTAGCCAATAAATGGTATCGCCCTAAATCCAAACTTCAATTTTTGTTAATGGCTAACATGATACAATACTCTGCTGCTAATACAAAGTAACAGATGATGTTTAGTAAATAATTATTCATTATTTAAAGCAGCTCTAAAGTAAAAATAAAATCATATTACTGCAATGAAAAAAATGGCATCTACAGCCCTGAAATTCTTACCCTCACACTGGTATGGTTTGCTGTCTACAGCCCCGAAGATGTTACCCTCACACTGGTATGGGTTCCCATCTACAGCCCTGAAATTCTTACCCTCACACTTGTATGGGTTCCCATCTACAGCCCTGAAGTTCTTACATCCACACAGGTATGGGTTCCCATCTACAGCCCTGAAACTCTTACCCTCACACTGGTATGGGTTCCTATCTACAGCCCCGAAATTCTTACCCTCACACTGGTATGGGTTCCTATCTACAGCCCTGAAATTCTTACCCTCACACTGGTATGGGTTCACATCTACATTATATTTTTGTCATAGCTATCAATTTCCTAATAAAGTTTATGCAATTTTTAGTTTTTGGGACATTTTACTTGCTAAATATCTCATGTTCAGTTCAAATTAATTCTACATTTCAGACTGGTAGCCCTGTGTAATTCCTTATCATCCATTCTGGATAGCCATAACAGTGGGGTCCAGACTGCCATGAGGAACTACCGCCAACATGTGGAGGAGATGCTGGGAAAGCTCTGTGACACCAATTCTGATTTCATTAAATCTTTTAGGTAAGCACAAGACCAATATTTAATACCAGATCTTGATGTCCATTGACTGACCTGCCTAACTTTCTGTGAAAAATCACTGAAGTTCTTATGTATAAGTGTTTTCTTACTGAGAGCCATCAATCAGATAATTAGGGCAGGTTTGAATCTGGTGGCTGAACGGAAGTAAATAGAAACATAGAAATGTGATGGCAGAAAAAGACTGAGTAGTCCATTGAGTATGCCCATTTTCTTTCTTTTTTTTTTGTTTTTTCTTAATTAACCTCATCTGACTCTAGATTTATGTTAATCCCAAGCATGTTTGAAGCTATTTACTGTTGACTTTCTCACTACCTCTGCTGGTAGTTTATTCCAATCATCATCCATCCTTTCAGTAAAATAATACTTTCTAAGATTAGTTTTGAACTTTCCTCCACTTAGTTTGAGGTCATGTCCCCGTGTTCTTGATTTTGGCTTCATATTAAAAAGACCGCCTTCCTGAAACGTATTCAACCCCTTGATGTATTTAAAGGTTTCAATCATGTCTCCCTTATCCCTTCTTTCCTCCAGACTCTATATATTAAGTTCCTGAAGTCGCTCTCGATATGTTTTATCCCCCAAACCTTTCACCATTTTTGTTACCCGTCTCTGGACTCGTTCTATCCTATCAATATCTTTCTGTAAGTGAGGTCTCCAGAACTGGACACAGTAATCCAAATGAGGTCTCACTAAAGATCTATATAGGGTAATAAGGACTTCCTTCCTCCTACTGGTGACCCCCTCTAGTGATGCATCCTAGAATTCTATTCCTTTTTTCCACTGCCTGGTAACACCGTTTGCTCATTTTGCAATCATCTGAAATAAGCACCTCCAAATCCTTTTCTTCTGTAGTGCTGGCCAACACTGTCCCCCTCAATGTTCTCCAATCTCTAAGGGTATTATTTTACCTTACGTGCATTTTTTTACATTTAGAAATATTTAACTGCAGTCTCCACTGCTTTGACCAATCTTCCAGCAATGCCAAATCATGTTCCATGTTACAGACACCTCCAGGTATATCAACTCTATTACACACCTAGGTTGCAAGCACTGAACTTATTCTCTCTGGAGAAGAGACGCTTGAGAGGGGATATGATTTCAATTTACAAATACCGGACTGGTGACCCCTCAATAGGGATAAAACTTTTTTGCAGAAGAGAGTTTACCAAGACTCGTGGCCACTCATTAAAATTAGAAGAAAAGAGGTTTAATCTTAAACTACGTAGAGGGTTCTTTACTGTAAGAGCGGCAAGGATGTGGAATTCCCTTCCACAGGCGGTGGTCTCAGCGGGGAGCATTGATAGCTTCAAGAAACTATTAGATAAGCACCTGAATGACCACAACATACAGGGATATATAATGTAATACTGACACATAATCACACACATAGGTTGGACTTGATGGACTTGTGTCTTTTTTCAACCTCACCTACTATGTAACTATGTAACTATGTAACACCTTTGTGTCATCAGCTAAAAGACATACCTTGCCCAACAAATCTTTAGTTATATCACTTACATATATGTTAAATAGAACAGGACCGAGTGTAGAGCCTTGTGGTACACCATAGTGACTGGTCTCTGTTCTGAGTGAACCCCATTTACAACCACACTCTAGGATCTATTCTTTAGCCAACTGCATATCCACTGAACCACCCATGGGTTAAGTCCTAACTTGTACAACTTTTGTGTTAGATCATTATGTGGAACTGTATAAATGTCTTGCTGAAATCAAGATATGCTATGTCCACAGCACAGCCCTGGTCCAAAATACTGGTAATATAGTCAAAAAATGAAATCAGATTAGTCTGGCATGATCTGCCCTCTGTAAAGCCATGCTGTTTTGGGTCCAGCAAGCTATGTATTTTTAGGTGATCAATGCTATTTCTTTTCATGAGTGATTCCATTACCTTGAATACAATTGATGTTAAACTTACTGGCCTGTAGTTGGCAGCTTCTACCTTGCTGCCCTTCTTGTGGATAGGTACAATATTAGCTGTCCACCAGTCATGGGGAACTTCTCCCTGTTCTTAGTAAGAGTACATTGATACATCAGACCAGGAACGTGCGGTGAGGTCAGTGGCTGGTGAGGCACTGGCTAGTATCATAGCCAGATACACATAGGTTACATACACTGCGATCATTAGAGCGAGAGCAATAATCCTAGCACTAGACCTCCTCTGTAACTCTAAACATGTAATCTGTAAAAAAAATTAAAGCGTCGCCTATGGAGATTTTTAAGTTCTGCAGTTTGGCGTCATTCCAAGAGTGTGCGCAATTTTAATGCTTGACATGTTAGGTATCTATTTACTTGGCATAACATCATCTTTCACATTATACAAAAAATCTTGTTATTTTTTTTTTTCTATATGTTCATGAAAATTTTTTTTTTAAACGCGTTTGAAAAATTGCTGCGCAAATACCGTGTAACATAAAAAGTTGCAACGACCACCATTTTCTTCCCTAGGGTGTTTGCTAATACAATATATATAATGTTTGGGTGTTCTGAGTAATTTTCTAGCAAAAAAATATGATTATTGCATATAGGAGAGAAGTGTCAGAATTGGCCTGGGTGGCAACGGGTTAATTACCATAAGTAATATACAAATAATTATTATATATTATTTTTAAGGTAATTTACTTTTTTTTCAAAAACTGTACTCAAGCAGGTGGCTTAACGGAGAAATTACTGAAGTTTGAAGTTATAACTCAAACTAGTAATTTCACAGTAAATAGATAAATAATAAATTATTATGTTATAACATATAGCATATAAATATATGATTTAGCTGGATTATAACAGTACCTTTCCAACAGCAGCAGATTCTCATTCTTCCTATTAACTGTGTAAGAAAAACATGGGATTGTGGGTAAATCTTATACCCATAAACCCATGTATTTCCTTGTAGTTAAGAGAGCTAGGCTGGAAGAGAGCATTTGTCTTTTAGACACATGCCCCTTCTATGACACTGCAGTGAGAGGCGTGCCTCCACTGCAGCATTTTTATTGGACAGCTGGGGCTAATGGTACTTTACCATTGGTCCAAGACTCCAAGCTGTCCATTGAGCTCAGTGCCTCTGACAAGAAGTGAGGAGAGGCACTGTGCGCTCATCCTCTCAGTCTGCTGCATGCAGAGTGTGTCAGCTTGTATTTAAACTGGCCGTTCTGTATGTAGCATCTGACAGGCTGCGCACGGAGCCCCGTATCTCTGGAACCACCGGTCATAGGAGCCCCACATTTTTACCAGTGGTGGGGTAGGACTTAGGCTACCTACCCCCCAAATTGGGGTCTCTGTGACCTTAGGTCGCTGAGCCACAATCCTTGAAGCTCAAATTTTTTTTTTTAAATGTTCATTCCTCTGCCTCACCTGCCTCCCCTGACTGCATGTCAAACCTATATTGTTTATGGGGTCCCATGCCTTAAGTGGTATTAAACCTTCATTTTTTTCTCGTACATCATGGGACACAGAGCCTCAGTAATTACTGATGAGTTATAGGGTATCACTAGGTGATTGGACACTGACACACCATAGACAGGAAGTTCAACCCCCTATATAACCCCTCCCCTTACTGGGGATACCTCAGTTTTGTAGCAAAGCAATATAAGTGTATTAGAAGAGGGGAGGGACCTCTGTGTCCCGTGATGTACCTCAAAAGAAAAGGATTTTACAGGTAGGATGGGTTGGTTGGTTTTCTCCTTAAGGATTCTCCCCCCCATGGCTTAGGGGGGCCAGGGTGGCCTGAGCAAGCAGCGGTAGTATACCGTACCACCCGCCACTTCAGCTACCGCCATTTTTTTGGCAGGTTCCCATCCACCGGCCCTTCTCTCCCCTCCACCCCAGCCTCCCCTCCATGCTTGTCCCAAGGATCGGAGCCTCGGCTTGCGCGGGAAAGCACATGTTTTTGAAAAAAACAAAGGGGGGGGCGGGAGGGGTGGTCGGTGGAGGGGGGCGGGGCATTAACGCGACATCCGGCGTGATTAAACGCCCACATCGCTAGCTATACAGGCTATAAAGTGCACTCTCTTTCAGGTGCACGCAGCCTATGGAGGGACACAGTAGCTGACGGGCGCATGTGAGGTGGGACACAGGCATTCTCCCAGGCAGCATTTACTTAAAAACATCAGACTGAGCATTGGTAGCAGCGGCAGTTGCTGAACTACATCGCTCAGCAGTCAGTGTTTTTTTGTGGTACCTCCACCTTTGTGGCTTGGCACTATGGGTAGAAGAGGTACAAATACCCCAAAAACCAGAGGCTCTAGGGGATCTCCCTCAGGCTCTGAGGACCCCCCTTCTGCAGCACCTTCCCCCCCTGAAGGAACTGGGATGGATGGCCAAGGTGAGCCGTCGGGGTCAGGGGCTGCATCTGCTTCTGGCACTTCAGCCCCTGTATAAATTACGCAGGAGGTTTTTTCCTCAACCATTAATGGATTAGAGTAAAGACTAATGACCTTAATCGCATCTTCACTCAGCAGAAGAAAACACACTAGGTCTCCCTCTGTTACCCAGGACCCTCAAGCAGAGGAACTCCGGGAAAAAGGAGAGAATCCCTCTCAGAGGATCGGGATGAGACTGATGATTCCTCTTCTGAGGAATCAAGTGGAGAAGGGCCCTCTTCAGCTTCTCAAGATGAGAAGGTGTTAGTGCAAATTCTTGCTGGATTGGTCCGCTCCACATTTAAGTTACCCGTATCTGAGTCAGTTAAAGAACCCTCCTCTTCTTTGGGTTCACTGAAGCCTCCTCAAACAACACATGCTTTTCCTATTCATAGTTTACTAGAAAAGCTCATTTATTCTGAGTGGGCTCACCCAGATAAACATTTTTTTCCGCCTAAAAAGTTTTCAACACTTTATCCTATGGAGGAAAAATTTTGGAAAATGTGGGGTATACCAGCAATTGATGCCGCCATTTCCTCCGTTAATAAAAGCCTGACTTGTCCTGTCGACAATGCTCAGATGCTTAGGGATCCAACTGATAAAAAAATGGAATTCCTGTTAAAAAATGTTTTTTCCTTGGCAGGTTCAGTAGCTCAACCTGCAGTGGCAGCAATCGGAGTCTGTCAATACTTGAGAGACCATGTTAAATAGGTCCTCAAAGGTTTAACCGAACAGCAAGCCCAGGGGTTGGCCAACCTTCCAGCGGCTTTATGTTTTGCTGTTGACGCAATCAGAGATTCTATCATCCAAACCTCTCGCTTTTCGCTTGGGTTGGTGCATATGCGTAGAATCTTATGGTTGAAAAATTGGTCAGCTAAATCACCATCTAAGAAGCTTCTGGCTGTATTTCCATTTCATGGTGCAAGGCTGTTTGGAGAGGATTTGGACGATTATAATATTATATTATATAAGATCTCTAGTGGAAAAAGCACAATCTTACCAGTTAAGAAAAGGAGTAAACGCCCCTCTTTTAAACAGGCTCTTTCCCCAGTACCAGGAGCATCAGCCTCCAGGCAGTCGCGACGGCCTCCTCCGTCAGGCTTAAGAAATAAATTTCAGAGTCGACCCCAGGGACAAAAGAAGTCCTGGGGGAAGAAGCCTACTAGACAAGACGCTAAAGCCTCTTCATGAAGCAGCGCCCCCGCTCGCTCGGGTGGGGGGAAGACTGCTACAGTTCTCAAAGCTCTGGCAGGAAGATTTCCAGGACAGATGGGTGATCTCCATGGTAACTCTAGGTTACAAACTGGAGTTCCGAGTATTGCCCTCTCCTCGTTTCCTCAAATCAAATGTCTCCAGAGATCCAGAAAAAAAGCAGTCTCTCCTTCTAGCATTGGAGCGGCTATTGTCGCAAAAGGTCATCATGGTCGTTCCTGCGGAAGAGCAGGGATTAGGGTTTTATTCAAACCTTTTCACGGTTCCAAAACCAAATGGAGATGTCAGACCCATTTTGGATCTAAAGGATCTAAACCGATTCCTAAAGATTCGATCCTTTCGCATGGAATCAATTCGATCAGTAGTCTCCATCCTACAAGGAGGAGAACTTCTGGCGTCAATAGACATCAAGGATGCGTACCTGCATGTACCCATTTTCCCTGCTCATCAAAAGTACTTGCGTTTCGAAGTAGAAAAACGCCACTTTCAGTTTATAGCCCTGCCTTTCGGGCTAGCCACTGCACCTCGGGTGTTTACAAAGATCTTGGCTCCTCCTCTGGCCAGATTAAGGGCCCAAGGTATAACAGTCATAGCATACCTAGATGACCTGCTCTTGATAGACTGGTCGGTAGCCTGCCTGGACCAGAACTTGGTCACCACAGTCAACTACTTGGAATACCTAGACTGGATACTCAACTTAGAAAAGTCTTCCTTAAAACCAGTAAGAAGACTAGAGTATTTGGGCCTGGTCATAGATACAAACCAAAAGAAGGTATTTTTACCTCAGGCAAAGATCAGTGCCTTAAAAGAACTGATTCAGGTAGTCAGGACAAAAAAGGGTCCTTCTGTTCGCCTTTGTATGAGGCTGCTGGGAAAGATGGTGGCTTCATTCGAAGCAGTTCCCTATGCTCAGTTTCAATCGAGACTGCTGCAACACAGTATCCTGTCTGCCTGGAACAAGAAAGTGCAGGCATTAGATTTTCCGATGCGTCTGTCTCCTACAGTGCATCAGAGCCTCAGTTGGTGGTTAATACCCGAAAACCTGCAAAAAGGGAAATCCTTTTTACCGGTTACCTGGACAGTGGTAACAACGGATGCCAGTCTTTCGGGTTGGGGAGCAGTTCTGGAACAGTCTGTGGTCCAAGGGGAATGGTCCAAAACCGAGAGGACCTTACCCATCAAAATTTTGGAGATCCGTGCGGCGTATCTAGCCCTAAAGGCCTGGACTCTCAAGCTACAGGGTTGCCCTGTCAGGATCCAGTCCGACAATGCCACAGCAGTGGCTTATATTAATCACCAAGGAGGCACCAGGAGTCGTGCAGCTCAGGGAGAAGTGAACCAGATTTTGGTCTGGGCAGAAAAGCATGTGCCATGCATATCGGCAGTTTTCATTCCTTTGGGCCATATGCCAAAGATGGGGGGTTCCAGATGTAGATCTCTTTGCATCCAGGTTCAACAAGAAGATAGACAAGTTTGTGGCAAGAACAAAGGATCCTCTTGCATGCGGGACAGATGCGTTGGTGATTCCGTGGCATCGGTTCCCAATGATTTATGCATTCCCTCCTATTATGCTACTGCCACGACTCCTTCGCAGGATCAGGCAGGAAAAGAAGTTGGTACTTCTGGTGGCCCCAGCCTGGCCCAGGAGAGCTTGGTATGCAGAAATAGTAAGGATGACAGTAGGTTCCCCGTGGACCCTACCGTCACGTCCAGAACTGTTATCACAAGGTCCAGTGTTCCATCCTGCATTACAAACGCTAAATTTGACGGTTTGGTTTTTAAAACCCACGTTCTGAAAAATCGTGGGCTTTCAGGTCCTGTGATCTCTACCTTGATGAATGCAAGGAAGCCAGCTTCCAGAGTGATTTATCATAGAGTCTGGAAGACTTATGTATCCTGGCGTGAAGCCAGGGGTTGGCATCCCAGAAAATATGTAATAGGTAGAATTCTTGACTTTCTACAAATGGGATTAGAAATGAAGCTGGCCTTGAGTACCATCAAGGGCCAGGTCTCGGCCTTATCAGTATTATTTCAACGGCCACTTGCTTCACATTCTTTGGTCCGAAAATGTACGCAGGGGGTAACGCGTCTTAATCCTCCGGTTAAGGTGCCCCTAAACCCCTGGGACTTGAATTTGGTTCTCTCAGTTTTGCAGAAACAGCCTTTTGAACCAATACGTCAAATTCCCTTGGTCTTGTTGACAAGAAATTTAATTTTCCTGGTAGTCATTTCTTCTGCTAGAAGAGTGTCAGAATTAGCAGCTCTTTCCTGTAAAGGGCCTTATTTAATCATGCACAAGGATAGAGTGGTATTGCGCCCTCATCCTAGCTTTCTACCGAAAGTGGTTTCAGATTTTCATCTAAACCAAGATATTGTTCTACCTTCCTTTTTTCCAGATCCCTGTTCTACGGAAGAAAGGTCACTACATTTTTTCGATGTAGTAAGAGCAGTCAACGCCTATCTGGAAGCAACTGCTCAAATTCGCAAAATGGATGTTTTTTTCAAAGTCTACCATTTCAAAATGGATTCGACAAATGATTGTTCAAGCTTATGATTTGAAACAGAAAATTCCACCTTTTCAAATCAAGGCACACTCCACAAGGGCTATTAGTGCTTCTTGGGCGGTGCATCACCGGGCCTCTATGGCTCAAATCTGCAAGGCCGCAACCTGGTCTTCAGTCCATACATTCACCAGATTTTATCAGGTGGGTGTGGGAAAGCATGAGGATATCGCCTTTGGGCGTAGTGTGCTGCAGGCAGCAGTACGAGGTCCTCAGGTCTGATTACACCCTACTTTGTTGTGGTCCCCTCCCTTCAAATAGCATTGCTCTGGGACATTCCATCAGTAATTACTGAGGCTCTGTGTCCTGTGATGTACGAGAAAGAAAATAGGATTTTTATAACAGCTTACCTGTAAAATCCTTTTCTTTTGAGGTACATCAGGGGACACAGAGGTCCCGCCCCTCTTCTAATACACTTATATTGCTTTGCTACAAAACTGAGGTATCCCCAGTAAGGGGAGGGGTTATATAGGGGGTTGAACTTCCTGTCTAGGGTGTGCCAGTGTCCAATCACCTAGTGTTACCCTATAACCCATAAGTAATTAATGAGGCTCTGTGTCCCGTGATGTACCTCAAAAGAAAAGGATTTTACAGGTAAGCTGTTATAAAAATCCTATTTTTTTTCTTAAAATAAAAAACATGTCATACTTACCTGCTCTGTGCAATGCTTTTGCACAGAGCAACTCTGATCCTCCTCTTCTGGGGTCCCCTGCTGGAGCTCCAGGCCCCTCCTCTTTGGCAGGTACCTCCACAGAAAGCTGCTCTCTAGGGGGGGACCCGTACAGGCTTTCTCCCGAGCCCCACTTCTGTGTCCATTGACACAGACAGCGGGACTTGGCCCCGCTCTCATGTCACAGCATTTGACAGCAGTGGGAGCCAGTGGCTCCCGCTATTATAAATCTACCCAATGAGGAGCGGGACAGCATCGGGAGCTGCTGCACTCATGCACACCCATAGATTGGATGGGCTCAAGTAAGTAAAAGGGGGGGTGGGGAGCTGCAGCACATAAGGTTTTTAAGGAAAAACTTAAAGTGGTTCTAAAGTCTTAAGGTTTTTCACCTCATTCTATGCATTAAGGTGATTAACCTTCTATGCTGCAGCTGCCCCCAAGACCCCCCCCCCCCTTTTCCTTACCTGAACCTGATCTGATCCAGCATCATGCATTTCTCTCTCCTTATTAGACAGATTAATAGCCGGAGGGGCCTGGAGCACATCAGGGAGACCCCAAAAAAAGCTTTATAACCAGGCTTTAAAACCACTTTAAAGGGTAAATAAACTCTAAAAATTAACTTCTTTGATTTGCTCCATTTTGATCTGCTAAATATACCATTGAAAGTGTTTTATTATATCTGTTCGATAAGTGCAAACCTGTTAATTTTGCCATTAATCCTGCGAGCTGATAACTTCCTGTGCCCTCTGCCTGTGCACGAGGAGGAGTTATGGAGACGAGGCAGAGGGAGGAGATCAGGAGAGGTCTGTGTCCTTTGTAATCTATCAAAAAGGAAGTGGGTAGGGCTGACACTATGTGCTAAGGATTTCAGAGGTGAAAATACATGCGTGTTGCTATTGCAGAAGAAGGTAGGAGGACATTATATTCCTGGCATCAACATGTGTTTTTCTGTACTTGCAATGTCTTCAGAGATGCACTAAATGTTTTTTTTTTTTATTTTGCCGGGAAAAGCACTTTAAAATTAAATGTCAAAAATGTGCAAAAATTTAAAACAAAATACATTGGCAGCCTCTCCTTCTCTTCACCACATTATAACAAAAAAGGTGAAATCCAAAAAGGGTTCTCCTTCAGTGATGCCTTTGGAGCTTTCCCACTTCACTCTTAGCTTTGTGATCAGTTTGCATAATGCAGAAGAGTGATTGAGCACAGACATACAGTTAGTAAGGTTGACCAGTACTGGTCTATTATCTTCTCACTCTGCCAGGAAAGGAGATAAAATTTTAAATGGTTTAGCTCTGACTGATTTCAAATCTGTATCCTCCTTTTCCATTAGATTGGAGTTCTTCTAATATAAATTAGGTAGTAAAACTCATGTGCTGAAAATAAAAATTGAGTGTTTTATTTATCTGATAACCACTGCTTTTGTACAGGTTATTTTCAGAGGGTGGGAATTTTTCTCCTGATGAGATCGAAACTCTTCGTAAGAGGCTGCATAAAGCATCAGCCACCATCGCTTCATTTGAGGGCTCCATCATGGTGGACCTGGAGGGGCTGGAGTCGTTGTGCTTAGAACAGGTAGATCTGGAGTAGTTACACATTTGGATGTGGAAAGATGGGGTCCTTGTCAGCTTGCTCTTATACACAATGCTCCTTATTGTCTGGCAGAATGTAACCTCCAGAGATAAAAACAGGAATTTAAAAAATTACCTACACTTTATTACCAAAAGTACTGGGACGCCTGCCTTTACACACGCATTAACTTTATTTGCATCCCAGTCTTCGTCCGTAGGTTTAATATTGAGTTGGCCCACCCTTTGCAGCTTCAACTCTTCTGAGAAGGCTGTCCACAAGGTTTATGAGTGTATCTATGGGAATGTTTGACCATTCTTCCAGAAGCGCATTTGTGAGGTCGGGAACTGATGTTGAACGAGAAGGCCTAGCTCACAATCTCCGCTCTAATTCATCCCAAAGGTGTTCTATCGGATTGAGGTGCAGACCAGTCAAGTTCCTCCACCCCAAACCCACTCATCCACATCTTTATTGACCTTGTTTTGTGCTCTGGTGCGCAGTCATGTTGGAACAGGAAGGGGTCATCTCCAAACTGTTCCCACAAATTTGGGAGCATGAATTTATCCAAAATGTCTTGGTATGCTGACGCCTTTACTGGACCTAAGGGGCTAATCCCAACCCCTGAAAAACAACCACACACCATAATCCCCCCTCCACCAAATGATTTGGACAAGTGCACAAAGCAAAGTCCATAAAGACATGGATGAGTGAGTTTGGGGTGGAGGAAATTTACTGGCTTGCACCGAGTCCTGATCTCAACCGATAGAATACCTTTGGGATGAATTAGAGAACAGACTACGAGCCAGGCCTTCTTGCCCAACATCAGTGCCTGACCTCACAAATGCGCTTCTGGAAGAATGGTCAAACATTCCCATAGACACACTCCTAAATCTTATTCACAGCCTTTCCAGAAGAGTTGAAGCTGTTATAGCTGCAAGGGGGGGGGGGGGGGACGACTCAATATTGAAGTTCAAGTGCGTATAAAGGCAGGTGTCCCAATACTTTTGGTAATATAGTGTATCACTTTCAACTAAGAAAGATGTCACAGTAGATGGAATCTCTTGGTTGAATAGCCCATTAGTTACTTGAATGTCTCTCAAGAAATCTATTGCCGAATTCCGTGAAGATAAAAATCTAAGTTCCCAATTTATCCCACTTCATGGAGCCTTTCAAAAAGTGTCTCACTCTTCATATAGATTATATTACAGCAGTGCTAGTGTTAGACACCAACCTGAGGGGGACAGAGTGGACTTCTTTACCATGGATGAAATGATAGGAAATGCTGCAACATCTTTGGGAAGACTTTGCAGACTTTGGGAAGAAAGTAGTAGAAAGATTGCAAATCCAAAAACTGTCAGGGAGATCTTACTGCTCTGTGATTTTGTCCAACCAACAGTAACTGTATGAGTTACTTTTTTGTGAAATATTTTTTTTAGATGATTTTAGTATTAACTTTAAAACAGACAAATGCAAGCCAATAGTTTATTTGGGTACTTCCATTAAGAGTTTAAAGGTGAATTCCAGGAGCTCCTTTGTAAAATGTAAAGGCACACTATAAGTTAAGTCCAAAGAAGGTGCATGACACCTCCTGGGCTTATCGCTATTATTTATATCTGACAGTTTATCGCACTCCCGGAAGACGGCTATCGCTGTATTTATGGGAGCTTGACGCTTATGCTTTAGGTCTAAGCATCTTCAACATTAGAGTCGGTGCAGCTGCTATGCCTGCCCCTCCCCTCCTCCTGCCCAATCACAGAAGTCTTTGTATTATGTGAACTAATTCGCAAAATACAAAGGCTTCTCTGAATAGGCAGCAGAGAGGAGGGGTGGGCATAGCTACTCTGTGCACCTTTCTCTCCTCTTGTACAGCCCCTAGTGTCAGTGTATGCTCTGACAGAGCCATAAACCTGTCAGATATAAATGATAAAGATAAGCTTAAGAGATGTCATGTATCTCCTTGGACTTAACCCATAGTGTGCCTTCACTTTTTATAAAGTGACTGAACTCCTGGAATTCAGCTTTAAAATAGGTGCCCATCTTCGGCTTTCCTTTATTCTGTCATTTTCTTGAAGTTGTTTGTATTGTTTGAGTTCCTCTGCTTCTTAGATGTAAGGCTGCTCAGACAAGTCCCTTCTCCTAATGTGTCATGTCTTCGTGCCGTATTTGCCTGTAAGTTTTTAATTGACATTATTCATATTTAATGTGCAAGTACAGCAGAATATCTGGCTGTTGTATTGATAAAGGATACTAGCAAATACTCAATGGAATGTCAATGTTTTCTTATTCTTTAATGTCTTCTTTTTTTTCAGGCCACAGAAGTTGTTAAAAAGCATGAAGACAAATTCCATAGTCTAACAATGGACACGATCTTCCTAGAGAATATACAGAAATTACTGACTAATCTGCAGGTGAAGATCAAAGCACTGGTAAGTGAGGTTATTATATTGACTGCAAACAATGAGAGGGATTTCCTAAATTCCTGGAGCAGACAGAATCTGGAGTAGCTGTTCATGGCAACCAACCAGCTTCTGGCTTTTATTTTCAAAGCACAAGCTAAAGTTATAAGCTGGTTGGTCACTATGCACAGTTCTAGATTATGTCTGCTCCAGTTTTAGTAAATTCCCTCAATATATATATATAGATAGATATATCTATCTATATAGATATAGATGTATCTATATCTATATAGATATAGATATATCTATATAGATATAGATATCTATATATCTATATCTATATATATATCTATATCTATATATATATATGTATATATATATATATATATATATATATATATATATATATATATATATATATATATATATCTATAGATAGATCGATATATCTATATATCGATCAATCGATAGATAGATCTATATATACAGTGGAACCTCAGATAGCGAGTAACGTGGTTTACGAGCGTTTCGCAATACGAGCTTTTTTTAAAAAAAAATCCTGACTCGATTTGCGAGCGTTGTCTCGCAAGACAAGCAGGATTCAAGCCGCTGCGGTGTGCAGTAGCGCATTTGGCCAGAGGTGTGACACTCGGAGACACTCGGAGATGCTCAGAGACACTCAGAGACACTCGGTTCCCGAATGTCTCCAAGTGTCTCCGGCGCCCAGCACCTCTGGTCACATGCAGTACTGCATACACCAGCAGTCACTGTGGAACGAATTATCTGAATTTCTATTGATTCCTATGGGGAAACTCGCTTTGTCATACAAGTGCATTGGATTACAAGCATGCTTCTGGAACGGATTATGCTCGTAATCCAAGGTACTATATATATATATATATATATATATATATATATATATATATATATATATATAAAGTTTTAGAGGGCGGACAACACTAGCAGGAAAAAGCAGTAATCTATGAATCTATGTATATAACCAGATGTGTCCCCAAAACCACCAAAGCAGACAAAATACAGGGTGTTAGAGCATGGAGAGTATGATTTATTGCTGCTATTAAATCCATGCCCATTTAATCACTGGTCTGCATTATGCTGTAGAAGTGTAGATATGTCTGTGCTCAAATCCTAAATGGCTTGCATACAACTCGATATGCTAAACAGGTGTACCTACATGCTAACACTGAAAGTTAATACTCTGCACATGAACACGTTAAAACTGGCTAATCTATTCTCTTTGTGCTGTGTATATGTATATTTACATGGTAATATATATATATAAAACATGCATTAGTATGATCTGATTGTCTGTAGGTTGTGACCAGCAATTCTCAGAGCCAGCAAATTAACTCTTACCTGGAGCAGCTACGGATGAAGATAGATGCCTGCACCAGTCCCAACATGGATAAAGAAGTATGTTGTCAATATGCCTTTCTAATGACTTAAAGGGGACTGTATGCCTAGGACCTCTGTATAGCGTAAGGAGCTCATGACTTCCTACAACCTCTGATAAAAAGCTACAACAACCTTTTGTCTTCCCCTTGACCAACTATCACTATTGAGGATGCAGTGATTTAATATTGACATTGACAGGAAGGTGTACCAGTGGCTGCACTGTTCTGCCTCACTGGGGCGTCTGCACACTTTGGTCACAGACATTCCAATTCTGCCCAGAATCTTATATAAGTAAGTCAACTGGAAATGATTTCAGATAGAAAGCTTTGTAATACACAGATAATAAATAAATGTCCCTCAACGTTAATTAGGAGAACTGTTAGTGAATTTTAAAATGAAAGCGTTGGAATACACAGATAAAAAATAAATGTATTAACATAACTAAGCAACAAAAATATCTTTATTGGGGTGACTACAGATCAATCTTTTTTTTCCAATCGAACAATAAGGCCTCTTTCACACGGACTGTCCGTTCAGGTCCGCCTGTCAGTTTTTTAGGCGGACCTGAACGGACCCTCCATAGACATCTATGGAGCGTCGGATGTCAGCGGTGACATGTCCGCTGACATCCGACCTGCTCCGATCCGAAAAAGTGTAACAGAGGAAAAACCTACTTTTCCATCCGTTTTCGGATCGGATCGGGTGACGACGGACTCTACGGTCCGTCATTACCCGTTGCCCCATAGGGGAGAGCGGCGCTCTGACAGGTGTGCAGCGACGGACCTGTCATTTTCCTGCTCAGCGGGGATCGTCACTGATCCGCCCCATGTGAAAGAGCCCTAACTCAACTTGACAGGATTTGTGCAGATATGCAGCAGAGTTGATTTACTAAAACTGGAGAGTGCAAAATCTGGTGCAGCTGTGCATAGTAGCCAATCAGTGTCTAACTTTGGCTTGTTCAGTTAAGCTTTGACAAAAAAAACCTGGAAGCTGATTGGTTTCTATGCAGAGCTGCACCAGATTTTGCACTCTCCAGTTTTAGTAAATCAACCCCAATGTGTTTTGTCAAAATTTTAATTTGAAGACGAGAATGTCTTTGAAAATAAACTTTAGATTAGATGTTCTTCCTAAAATCAGATTTAGAATTCTATTTAAGTGTAATGTTGTCTGTTTTAATGCAATTATATTTGTATCCACAATAATTTTTTACCTTTTAATGGTATATTTGCTACAAACTTTTTTAATAGGTGGTTACGAGTCAAGATCTATATGACTTTGCTAAAATTATTATGGAAGAAGTCTCCAAGAGGAGCTGCTACTTGTCTTGTCTTCTGGTACGTCCATGCATTTAATAGCCAAACAGCAATACAGTAGCCAAAATGTATACTGTATATGTTTACTGTTTTACAGTGCCTTGAAAAAGTATTCACACCCCTTGAAATGTTCCACATTTTGTCATGTTACAACCAAAATCGTAAATGTATTTTCTTGGGATTTTATGTGATAGATCAACACAAAGTGGCACATAATTGTGAAGTGGAAAGAAAATGATAAATGGTTTTCCAAATTTTTTACAAATATGTGAAAAGTGTGGGGTACATTTATATTCAGCCCCCCTGAGTCAATAAATGTAGAACCCTCTTTCACTGCGATTAAACCTGCAAGTCTTTTTGGCCATATCTCTGCCAACTTTGCACGTCTAGAGAGTGAAATTTTTGCCCATTCTTCTTTGCAAAATAGCTCAAGCTCTGACAGATTGGATGGAGAGCGTCTGTGAACAGCAATTTTCAAGTCTTGCCACAGATTCTCAATTGGATTTAGGTCTGGACTTTGGCTGGGCCATTGTAACACATGAATATGCTTTGATCTAAACAATTCCATTGTAGCTCTGGCTGTATGTTTAGGGTCGTTGTCCTGCTGGAAGGTGAACCTCCGCTCCAGTCTCAAGTCTTATGCAGACTCTAACAGGTATTCTTCTAATGGCGCATACACACGAGCGGACTTTCCGACAGACTTGGTCCGACGTTCTTCCCGCCGGACTTTCCGGCGGACTACTGCCGGACTTTCTAAACGTATGGACTTGCCTAAACCCAACCGGACTTTCCAGCAGGCTAGGTCCGCCCGTCTTTCCGACAGACTTTCGCCGGAGTTACGACGGACTTTACTCGGACAAGTCCGTTCATTTTGAACATGACTCGGGTACGACGGGACTAGAAAAGGAAGTGAATCTCGCCACTTTTATCGGCGAGATTGACACCTTGCGAGCCCCGTCACGGGGCATACCGGGCCCTTAGGTCTGGTATGGATTTTAAGGAGAACCCCCTACGCCGGCGTGGGGTCCCCCCTAAAATCCATACCAGACCCCGAGCACGCAGACCGGCCGGTCAGGAAAGGGGCTGGGGACGAGCGAGCGCCCCCCCCCGAACCGTACCAGGCCGCATGCCCTCAACATGGGGGGTGGGTGTTTTGGGGGAGGGAACGCCCTGCGGGGCCCCCCCACCACAAAGCACCTTGTCCTCATGTTGATGAGGACAAGGGCCTCTTCCCGACAACCCTGGCCGTTGGTTGTCGGGTTCTGCGGGCGGGGGGCTTATCGGAATCCGGGAGCCCCCTATAATAAGAGGGCCCCCAGATCCCGGCCCCCCACCCTATGTGAATAAGTATGGGGTACATGGTACCCCTACCCATTTACCTAAGGGAAAAGTGTCAATAATAAAACACACTACACAGGTTTTTAAAGTAATTTATTAGACAGCTCCAGGGGGTCTTCTTCTGGCTTCAGGGATCTTCTTCCGACCTCGGGGGTCCCTCCTTTCCTCTTCTCCCGGCGTCCGGTTGGTTCTTCTCCGCTCTCTCTGGCCTCTTCTCTCGGTGTTCCAGTTCTTCTACCGGCTCCTCCGCTATCTGCATGCCGCTCTTTTGTTAGCGGGGGCCCAGACTTCTGGCTTCTGGGCTTCTTGGCTTCTTGGCTTCTTCTCTTCTTCTGATGTTGACACAACGGTCTCTCCACCTGGAATGCTCTCTGAGCGCTCCGATGTGACTTATACAGGCGGAGACCGCACCCCCTTATGCCGACACAGTCCCTGGGCATGCTGGGACTGTGACGTTTTAGGGGAGCGTGGTCACCGGGTGATGTTGACCACGCCCCCCTAAAACGTCACTGTCCCAGCATGCCCAGGGATTGTGACGGCATAAGGGGGCGGGGTCTCCGCCTATATAAGTCACATCAGAGCGCTCAGAGAGCATTCCAGGTGGAGAGACCATCGTGTCAACATCGGATCAAGAGAAGAAGCCCAGAAGCCAGAAGTCCGGGCCCCCGCTAACAAAAGAGCGGCATGAAGATAGCGGAGGAGCCGGCAGAAGAACTGGAACACCGGGAGAAGAGGCC
The DNA here is from genome assembly GCA_037953035.1 of Aquarana catesbeiana. Classification (NCBI taxonomy): domain Eukaryota; kingdom Metazoa; phylum Chordata; class Amphibia; order Anura; family Ranidae; genus Aquarana; species Aquarana catesbeiana. The sequence goes on from JBBHAA010001022.1 coordinate 368,890, forward strand.
AGAGAGAGCGGCGAAGAACCAACCGGACGCCGGGAGAAGAGGAACCGGAGGGACCCCCGAAGTCAGAAGAAGACCCCCGAAGCCGGAAGAAGACCCCCTGGAGCTGTCTAATAAATTACTTTAAAAACCTGTGTAGTGTGTTTTATTATTGACACTTTTTCCCTAGGTAAATGGGTAGGGGTACCATGTACCCCATACTCATTCACATAGGGTGGGGGGCCAGGATCTGGGGGCCCTCTTATTATAGGGGGCTCCCGGATTCCGATAAGCCCCCCACCCGCAGACCCCGACAACCAACGGCCAGGGTTGTCGGGAAGAGGCCCTTGTCCTCATCAACATGGGGACAAGGTGCTTTGCGGTGGGGGGGGCTCCGCAAGGCCCCCCCTCCCCCAAAGCACCCACCCCCCCATGTTGAGGGCATGCAGCCTGGTACGGTTCAGGAGGGGGGGTGCTCGCTCGTCCCCACCCCCTTTCCTGACCGGCCGGGCTGCGTGCTCGGATCGGGGTCTGGTATGGATTTTAGGGGGGACCCCACGCTGTTTTGTCGGCGTAGGGGGTTCCCCTTAAAATCCATACCAGACATAAGGGCCTGGTATGCCCTGCGCTTGCCGCAATAGGAAAATTTTGTTTTTCCTATTGCAGCGAGCGCGAGATGCAGTACCCTGACCTTGCGTCGTATCTGGTCCGTCGGACCAGCATGCAGACAAACGGGCTTTCCGTCAGGAACTGAGTCCGGCGGACTTACGACGGAAAGATTTGAAACATGCTTCAAATCTAGGTCCGGCGGACTTTTGGGAAAAAAAACTCAGCGGGAGCCTACACACGATCGGATTGTGCGGCGGACTCTGGTCCGCCGGACCAAGTATGCCGGAAAGTCCGTTCGTGTGTACCCGGCATAAGATTGCCCTGTATTTGGCTCCATCCATCTTCCCTTCGACTCTTACCAGCTTTGCAGTCCTTACTGAAGAAAAGCCTCCTGACAACATGATGCTGCCACCACCATGTTTCACAGTGGGGATGGTGTGTTCAGGGTGATGTGCAGTATTAGTTTTCTGCCACACATAGTGTTTTGCTTTTAGGCCATGTTTCCACATGTTTGCTGTGTCCTCCACATGGCTTCTCGCAAACTGCAAACAGGACTTCTTATGGCTTTCTTTCAACAATGGCTTTCTTCTTGCCACTCTTCCATAAAAAACAAATTTGTGGAATGCACGACTAATAGTTGTCCTGTGGACAGATTCTCTCACCTGAGCTGTGGATCTCTGCAGCTCCTCCAGAGTTACCATGGGGCTCTCGGCTGCTTCTCTGATTAATGCTCTCCTTGCCCGGCCTGTCTATTTAGGTAGACGGCCATGTCTTGGTAGGTTTGCGGTTGTGCCATATTCTTTCCATTTTCGGATGATGGATTGAACAGTGCTTTGTGAGATGTTCAAAGCTTGGGATATTTTTTTATAACCTAACCCTGCTTTAAACTTCTCCACAAATTTATCCCTAACCTGTCTGGTGTGTTCCTTGGCCTTCATGATGCTCTTTGTTCACTAAGGTTCTGTAACAAACCTCTGAGGGCTTCACAGAACAGCTGTATTTATACAGAGTTTAAATTACACACAGGTGGACTCTACTTACTAATTAGGTGACTTCTGAAAGCAATTGGTCCCACTATATTTTAGTTAGGGGTATCAGAGTAAAGGGGGCTGAATACAAATACACACCACACTTTTCAGATATATATTTGTAAAACCATTTATCATTTTTCTTCCACTTCACAATTATGTGTCACTTTGTGTTGGTCTATCACATAAAATCCCAATAAAATACATTTACGTTTTTGGTTGCACCATGACAAAATGTGGAAAATTTCAAGGGGTATGAATACTTTTTAAAGGCACTGTACCTGCAGAAAGATTTGTAAATCTGTTCAGCCAGTCCTGTGACTCAGCTTGGACACATCTGCCACATCACATTTGTAGACATTTGACATATGTATGGCCTGGTTTAGCAGTGCAGTTCCTTGTGTCACAGTTCTATCTCCAGCCTGTCTACTGGGCACAAAAGCAGGACTTAATGAGCAGGCAAGTTATGCAGCAAAACAGTAAAGTCAAATCAGGAAAATGTAAAACTGAACCAGATTGTAGTAAAGCAGAACCAGGGAGGTGTAGACTGATCTTCCCTGCTACATAGCGTGGTAGAGGTGTATGAATTAGAGGACTGGCAAAATAAAATGACAAATCCTCTGGCCTGTAAACATATGTGTGTGTCCAATGTGTATTTATCTATTTGCCTAGATTTTTCTTAGATGTGAAGACTCTTTGTCATATTGCAGGAGCCCAGTCCCATGCTTCCAGAAGTCCCACTACAAGGCCCAATTGCAGCAGCAGCAGCTCGTGTAGATGCCCCATTGAGACAGGATGGAAAATTGGCATCTGGGACCCCTGACAGCCTGCTGAATCCTAGCAGAATAGGAAAACTGGCCCTGGACGATGCAGCACTGGGTGTGATAAAGAACATCATGAAGTAAGTGCAAATAAAAATAAAACATCAACTTCGGCCCTTGTATAGGAAAACAAATTTAATTGTTCATCTAGGTATAAGCCAGCATGCCTGTACTGAGGTTCTGATCATTAAAGTAGAACTAACGGCAAAACTTTTATTCTTTTAATTTTTGAAGGGAAGGTTATAACCCTTACAAAACAACAAAAAAGTGTGGCGCTAAACAATGTCACATACAACTGTAAACCAGTCAATAAGCAATAAGAAGGATCAATTGTATCTGCTTTGAGCAAGTAGTCCTCATGTAGACATTAAAGATGCGTAAATAAACAGTAAATACCGCGCTGTGATGAGTTATAAAGTGAACAATGATAAATATTGAAAAAATACTGTTATTAAAAATTGGTCCAAACAGCTGCCGCTACAAGTGAAATACACACCTAACAAACCAACTAGCAATAAGTAGCAGCGCTAATTCCCTAAAAAACGTACACCCAAATTGATAAATAAAGTGGCATATATGATTAGATATATGTAAATACACAACAGCTGATAGACAAAATAAGTTAAATACAAATGAGAACCAACTCTAAAAGGAGCATCATTAAGTCCATTAAGATATAGATGAACAATTGTATGATCCAGTGATAGTATCTCCCAGGTGATGTTCGCTGCGTAAACAAATGAATCCTCCACCGCACCACTGTGATAACACCAATAAATATATATGCTTACCAGAAGGCAAGCTAAGATAAGCTTGTGACCTTAACCCGGTCGGGGCCTTTAAAAAAGAAGGAATGAATGGAGGCGATGATTCCACCACACCATATAGAGGAGTCGTCCCCGCAAATCTTTTCTTAGACAATGGTATGAAGAAGTTGAAAACATAAAATAACATGAGCCGGCCGGCTAAAGCGATCGCCCGTCCACCACCTGAACACGCGAGACGTCAGCACGTCAGCTCCTCCCGACGCGCGTTTCGTCACACAATGACGTCGTCTGGGGTACCTTTAAAGATGCGTAGTCTATATGACAATATATTATAAACAGAATATTGAAGGATTATATAGACATCTCGACTAAAAATCCGCTCACTCCCACCAAGAGTTGAAGAGGCTTACCAGATGAGGTGGACCCAATGGAGCATACGCCGGATTGGGTCGGACAAGGCTTAGGTGGTAAGTGGCTGTGTATACTCCGAGAAGGATGTGGTCTCGCGGGTTTGCTATATTCCTCCAGATAATACCAGGAACTTGAGAGGTGTACGCAATATCCCGGATGTGGGAGGTCATGTAGATCTTAAGGAAGTGGTGGGGTGTTCCGTAAGTAAGCCCCTCAGAGCAACATTCCACGGACCAGAAAATGATGTGGTAAGATAAGGAAAGAAAAGAAGGGCCACATAGTGTAAATTCAAAAAACAAAAAGTATTTATTTGAAATAAAATAGATGTACACTCACATGTAGATCCAAAACATAAAACAGCGCTGTGAGAAAAAGTGGCGACAATGGGGTCCTGCAATTTGTTCCAAGACGTGAGAGGGAATCCCTCCAAAGGGAGAGAATCCCTGGCTGTCATCAGAACTAGTGTCACCGTTGGAAAGTTTTCCCCTCTGTTCCTGTTCTGAGGACAACCCAAAATGTGTGATTTTCTTTCACCTTTGGTGATACCGGTAAAAAGGACAAATAGAGGGGGTGACTCTCCCTAACGGGGACACAGACAGCAATAAAAACCTGATAGATGTTTTAATACCGCTCCACTCTGTTCAAAATGAAAAAAACTTGTCTTTAATTATACTTTTAGTATCATGTCACATTAGGTCTTACCCACCCTGCTGGATTTTTATAAAGCAGGATTTCATTATTGGAGAGCAAAAACTGAGTTCCAATTTTGAAACCAGAATCGCGAATATGTTCTCCAACCTAAAGAGATTTTTACTTCTGCTTTCTGTGTAATATAAATGAAAAATCCAACAGGTGGAGTGAGAGCATAGTGGGCAGACCAAAACAAGCTGCAGAGACCTCAACAATGATATTACTGAGAAGCTTAAGGAGGGTGTGTAATTTGACTGTTCCTATTTGATTTGTGGAATTGTGGAATTTCCTCATTAATTCTGTTCTGGTAATCATTATGCACCCATGTTGCTAACCTGGATAAGATCACAAATTCTGTTTTAGTTTCCACTTTATCTGAAGGCATAACTCCCAGAAAGTAACCATCACGCAGCCACTTTAAATCAGGAGTCATGTATGTTAGATGGTACCCATGTTAATGTTGAGTAGCTTCAAATGAATGGCAATTACCTTAGAATCCAGTAATGGCTACCTCCTGGGGACAGCATTGGGCAGCTATAGGATATGGGCAGTAATCACATAACACTGTACTCACCATTCATTGCCCATAGTCAGAAACGACAGGATTTCCAAAGAATCATGGTGCATATAGCTTGCTAAAATGACATCAGCACACTGGAACTTCCTCCCAGTGTGTTGAACTTGCAAGAGGCTCTAGAGCGAAGCGATGACACCACGCTTCCTGGTGACGTTGTGAAGACGAAACGTACGTCAAGGCGCATCCCGGTCATGTTACTTCCAGCCACTTCCAGTTTCTGTCTTACGTTCTGGAACATTCACAGCGCAAGCGGGACAGCTATTCCTTCCATTTACCTGGTGACGGATGCTTTATACCAGCGGTTCTCAACCTGGGGGTCGATTGCCAATTTGCCAGGGGGTCACAAATGCTGGCCGAGGCGGAAAAAAAAAATCAGTGTGGGGGGGTTCCCCCTTAGTCCATACGAGGCCCTTTAGGGTCTGGTACGTTTTTAAGGGGAGCACCACGCCAAAATTTAAAAACAAAATGGCGTGGGGTCCCCCCCACAAATCCCTACCAGACTCTTAGGTCTGGTATGGATTTTGAGCGCCCCCCCCCCCCAAATCCATACCAGACCCTTATCCCAGCGTGTAGCCTGGCAAGCCAGGAAAGGCCCCCCCCCTTCTGAAACATACCAGGCCACATGCCCTCAACATGGGGGGGATCCTCTCCCACCCCAAAGCACCTTTTCCCCATGTTGATGGAGACAAGGGCCTCTTCCCACAACCCTGGGCTGTCTACAGGAGCATTGGACTGTGGAAAACAAAAAAATTGTTGATCAGCCACATGATAACCCTCCTCTACCCAGCATGTGTTTTTTTTTTTCTTGCTTGGGTCCTAGGAGGATGGATGTCTTTTTTCAGCTCTACTGAGAAAAATCAAACAAAAGTTTGCTAGCCTTTTTTCTTGGGATTTTCCTACAATTTACTTCAATCAATATTCTTAATTACATTGATGCTTAAGCTGATCTCTGCATTTCAGGAGTCCAGATTGTTCTTTTTTCAGCTTGACTTTGCAGTAGCACACCCAGTCCTAGTTTGACTGGACTTTGCAGGCCTGGAATGTGGCCTTCGGTACTGAGTTCCACCTGTGATGCTTGCCAGACATGGAGCGCTTTTCAGGTCCAGAGCCATGGCCTTGCCTCAGTCTTTGAAGACTGAGTGGGCCAATCAGGCTGAGCACCATAAGCTACCTGTAAAAATATTATCAGACACTACCTCACTTTTTGTAATGCTGGGCTCCTTTCAAAATTTCCACTACCACTGATTTTGCTGTATAAAAGGTTTACACTGAGAGACTGATCGCTGCTGTTCTTACTTTGCAAAGCAACACATGGAATTACGATCTCCAGTCTGTTCCTTCTGCCCAGCTACAGTGACCTGGTCACCTCTCCCCATTTTACCCTCAGCAGTCACCAGCTGCCAGGGTTTGTAAGTACTTGAGATCTTGCACCTTGGGCCTAGTTGCTTCACTGTCATGCAATCACAGAGTCTAAATTTTAGCACTTCCCCTAACAATTACCATGTCCCAGCATACGTAATTCCAGAAAAGGGCACTGGCATTACACAGACCTGACTTTTCTATGATAGTAAGGGCTGTAAATCACATAATAGCATAACTGTGAATCCATGGAAAGTTTGACGCTTACTTAAACATCACATAAAATAAGGCAGGAAAATAATTAAGCACATTTTATCACTTCCTTCCAGGACACAGCAAATTAATGGAGAGTCTCAACAGGAACACAGTGATGGGAATCGACAGTCCAGCCTTGCAGGTATGATGGATTTAGCAAAGGGGATCAGTGTTTCTCAGTGTCTGCTAACAAAGTATATTTTCTACTACTCTTATAAACTAATAAGTGGCTCTTTAAACCCTTTACTACTGAGCAAATCTGTGCTTCCAACTGGAAGACTAGAAAACAAATTGTTAGCAGCTATTCAGGACCAGAATGGAGAAATAGGGGTTGATTTACTAACAGCAAATAGACTGTGCACTTTGCAAAGTGCAGTTGCTCCAGAGCTTAGTAAATGAGCAGGAGCTTTGCTGACTACAATCATCCAATCATGTGGAAGCAAAATGCATTTATTTTCCTTACGTGTGATTGGGTATTCTTTGCAAAGTAAAGCTTTACATCATTTACTAAGCTTTGGAGCAACTGCATTTGCAAAGTGCAGTTTGTTCGCCTTTAGTAAATCAACCCCATAGTGTGTCAGACAGAGGTCACTTATAGATGTGCAATATATATATATATATATATATATATATATATACATGCACTGAGCAAAATTATAAACGCAACACTTTTGTGTTTGCCCCTATTTATCATGAGCTAAACTCAAAGATCTACGACTTTTTCTACGTACACAAAAGGCCTATTTCTCTCAAATATTGTTCACAAATCTGTCTAAATCTGTGTTAGTGAGCACTTCTCCTTTACCGAGATAATCCATCCACCTCACAGGTGTGGCATAAAAAGATGCTGATTAGACAGCATGATTGTTGCACAGGTGTGCCTTAGGTTGGCCAGCTGTGCGAAGTTGCTGGATATTGGCAGGAACTGGAACACACTGTCGTATATGCCGATCCAGAGCATCCCAAGCATGCTCAATGGGTGACATGTCCGGTGAGTATGCTGGCCATGCAAGAACTGGGATGTTTTCATCTTTCAGGAATTGTGTACAGATCCTTGCAACATGGGGCCGTGCATCATCATACTGCAACATGAGGTGATGGTCGTGGATGAATGGCACAACAATGGGCCTCAGGATCTCGTCACGATATCTTGATATCTCTGTGCATTCAAAATGCCATCAATAAAACACACCTGTGTTCGTTATCCATAGCATACACCTGCCCATACCATAACCCCACTACCACCATGGGCCACGTTGACATCAAAAAGCTCACCCACACTACGCCATACACGCTGTCTGCCATCTGCCCTGTACAGTGAAAACCGGGATTCACCCCTGAAGAGAACACCTCTCAAAAGTGCCAGACGCCATGGAATGTGAGCATTTGCCCACTCAAGTTGGCTGCGACGACAAACTGCAGGCAGGTCGAGACCCCAGTGAGGGCAACAAGCATGCAGATGAACTTCCCTGAGATGGTTTCTGACAGTGGGGGGAGAACCTCTGGCGGAATCTAGGATAGAAAAGGACCTGGGGGTCCTAGTAGATGATAGGCTCAGCAATGGCATGCAATGCCAAGCTGCTGCTAACAAAGCAAACAGAATATTGGCATGCATTAAAAAAGGGATCAACTCCAGAGATAAATGGATAATTCTCCCACTCTACAAGACTCTGGTCCGGCCGCACCTAGAGTATGCTGTCCAGTTCTGGGTACCAGTCCTCAGGAAGGATGTACTGGAAATGGAGTGAGTACAAAGAAGGGCAACAAAGCTAATAAAGGGTCTGGAGGATCTTAGTTATGAGGAAAGGTTGCGAGCACTGAACTTATTCTCTCTGGAGAAGAGATGCTTGAGAGGGGATATGATTTCAATATACAAATACCGTACTGGTGACCCTACAATCGAAATAAAACTTTTTCGCAGAAGAGAGTTTAACAAGACTCGTGGCCACTCATTAAAATTAGAAGAAAAGAGGTTTAACCTTAAACTACGTGGAGGGTTCTTTACTGTAAGAGCGGCAAGGATGTGGAATTCCCTTCCACAGGCGGTGGTCTCAGCGGGGAGCATCGATAGTTTCAAGAAACTATTAGATAAGCACCTAAATGAACGCAACATACAGGGATATACAATGTAATACTGACACATAATCACACATAGGTTGGACTTGATGGACTTGTGTCTTTTTTCAACCTCGCCTACTATGCAACTATGTAGTTTGTGCAGAAATTCTTTGGTAATGCAAACCGATTGTTGCAGCAGCTGTCCGGGTTGCTGCTCTCAGATGATCTTAGAGGTGAAGATGCTGGATGTGGAGGTCCTGGGCTGGTGTAGTTACACGTGGTCTGCGGTTGTGAGGCCGGTTGTATGTACTGCCAAATTCTCTGAAACGCCTTTGGAGATGGCTTATGGTAGAGAAATGAACATTCAATTCAAGGGCAACAGCTCTGGTGGACATTCCTGCAGTCAGCATGCCAATTGATTTGATTTGATATGGGATTTGTACTGCGCCGAATGTGCTCCATTAGGAGCGTGTCTAGAAATAGGGGTCATAAAAAGATGCTGATTAGACAGCATGATTGTTGCACAGGTGTGCCTTAGGCTGGCCACAATAAAGGCCACTCTAAAATGTGCAGTTTTACTGTATTGGGGGGAGTCTGGGGGGTCCGAAAACCAGTCAGTATCGGGTGTGACCACCATTTGCCCCACGTAGTGCCACCCCTATTTCTCCACTCTGGTCCTCAATAGCTGCTAACAATTTGTTTTCTAGTTGCACGCTCCCTCAAAACTTGCGACATCTGTGGCATTGTGCTGTGTGATAAAGCTGCACATTTTAGAGCGGCCTTTTATTGTGGCCAGCCTAAGGCACACCTGTGCAATAATCATGTTGTCTAATCAGCATCTTGATATGCCACACCTGTGAGGTAGATGGATTATCTCGGCAAAGGAGAAGTGCTCACTAACACAAATTTGTGAACAATATATGAGAGAAATAGGTCTTTTGTGTACATCGTGTGATCTTTGAGTTCAGCTCATGATAAATAGGGGCAAGCACAAAAGTGTTGCATTTATAATTTTGCTCAGTGTGTATATATTAGGGTTGCACTGATACCGATACTTGTACTCGGGCAAATGCTCCCGATGCTTCACCTGATACCTTTCACATGAAGAGGCTCCCGGAACTCAATGGACAGAGAGGGCGGAGCGCAAGTCCTGGTAGCAGAGGGTAAGCTGGCTGGGGCAGAGGTGTGGATCGCAGCCGCATGTGCCACGCGTCAGAATCAGTGACTCGGGCTGTCAGAATCGTTAACGGAAGTGCCGCCCCGTGTCTCCGTCAGAGACTGCACACAGCGACGCTCATCTTGGTACACCCTGCACTCGGCCTCAGTAAGCCTGCAGTCAGAAGGCGGCAGCAGACATCTAGTTACACCCAGCCCATATAGTTCACTAACTATATGGGCTGGGTGTAACAAGATGTCTGCTGCTGCATTCTGACCAGGCTTACTGAGGCCGAGTGCAGGGTGTACCAAGATGTCATATCATGCCAAGCTGCCAGTAATTATAAGTGCTGCATTTCAGTGTCACTGCCTACCAATGAGCTCCACCTATCATTGCCCATAAGTGCCACCTACCAGTGCTGAAAATCAGTGCCACATACCAGTGCTGAAAATCAGTGCCACATACCAGTGCTGCAAATCAGTGCCCATCAGTAAATGCCACATATCAGTACCCATCAGTGCCAGCCATCAGTGCCCATTAGTCAGTGCCACCTATCAGTGCTGCAAATCAGTGCCCATCAGTAAGCGCCACATATCAGTGTCACCTATCGGTGCCCATCAGTCAGTGCCACATATCAGTGCTGCAAATCAGTGCCCATCAGTAAGTGCCACATATCAGTGCCAGCCGTCAGTGCCCATCAGTCAGTGCCACCTATTAGTGCTGCAAATCAGTGCTCATCAGTAAGCGCCACATAGTGCCAGCTGTCAATGCTGCAAATCAGTGGCCATCGGTCAGTGCCACATACCAGTGCCGCCTAACAGTGTCAGCTCTCAGTGCCAAAACTGTCACTTGACTTTAAAAAAAAAGTATTGGTAATCGGTATCGGCGAGTACTTGGAAAACAAGTATCAGTGCTTGTAATCGGTCTTAAAAAAGTGGTATTGGTGCAACCCTAGTGTGTATGTGTATATATATATATGTATAAAAATACTGCCATCTACTGATAATTTTAATGCATTGTCTGCACATTAGTAAAAAAGGGTTGATTTGCTGCAACAGCAGTTGCTCCAGAGATTAGTGAATGAGCAGAAGCAAAATGCAAGCAAAAATGTTGTTTTTTTATTTTCCTTCCATATGATTGGGTATTCTTTGCAAAGTGAAGCTTCATCCCATTTACTAAGCTCTGGAGCAACTGCACTTGTAGGGTGTAACTGCACTTTTCTAAGTGCACAGTCTATTTACCTTTTAGTAAATCAACCCCATAGTTTCTTGCAGAAGGAGGACAGACCAGACGAGTTATATTTACATCACAGCTGCCCACAATGTTTTCAGTGTACTCAAAGGAGTACTAGATCTACTAGAGGTAAATGGACTGTTCACTTTGCAAGTGCAGTTGCACTCTACAAGTGAATTTGCTCCAGAACTTAGTAAATGAGGCGAAGCTTCAAGTTACAAAGAATACCCAATCACATGCAAGGAAATTTTTTTTAAAAAAGCAGCATTTTTGACTGTACATGATTGGATAATGGAGGTAAAAAGAGCTTCCCTTCATTTACTAAGCTCTGGAGAGAATTCCCTTGCAAAGTGCAACTGCACTTGCAAAGTAAAAGTCTATTTCCCTTTAGTAAATCAACCCCAAAGAATCGCTAGTAAATTTAACCATTTCAGCTCTCACACCTGTGTTACTTGTTTGTCGAGCAATAAATTTCCATAGCAACCAAAACTGCCCCTTTACATCAAAAGCGGTTTTAGACCAGCTAGAAAACAGAGATAATAAATTAGAATCACTTGCACAATTGAGCGATAGTGATTTGTGGGGAAATTCGTCATCAAACACTGAAAGTAACGACAGTGACAATTCTGCAACTGAGCAAATTTCAGTGTTTTTGATTTGATTACATTATTGAATAATGTTTATTATTATTATATTATTATTTGTTATAATTATTTATAGTTATTTATTATATTATAATTTATGATTTTGTGTTTCAAACTTTATCATACCCGGGCTCTCTACTAGACTCTTGTTTGAACAGATTTAAGTGAGTTATTCCTAAGAATTACAGGCCTACAATATAAAACGCCAAATTTTCATGCAAAACATTTTACCACTTTGAGCATCAAAAATCTGAAATAATCATACCGCCAGGGAGGTTAATGGTACTTTTTTTTACTCATAACATTGCATCAAAGGCTTGTTTACGCTTGTGTTGGCCCTCTAAAGGGCATTCCACCGTGGATTGCTCTTTAGAAGACATTTGACAGTTGGTGAGGAGGCAATATGTCGTAATACCCAAAAGCCCGCACCACGGGGCCTCAATTGTGTATACTTCACACAGTTGCGGCACAGCCCCCATTCACAGTACTGTCCACCGAACCCAACAGCGAGGAAAATTTATTGCAGCCACAGCATGTGCATACCACCATATGGCTGGCTTTGCAGCTTAGGTTGGGGGCTTAAAAATGCCTCTCAACGTTGTGTTTTTACCTCAAAGCTCATCACTGTGATCTGCAGTTGAAGGAAACAGAATAGATACAAAAGTAACAATATTATCACACTGTGTTAAGGGCAGAAGGACCATTTTTTAAATTTATTTTAAAATGCATTAATAATTATATCTTCAAATTCACTAGAAGCATCTGATGATTACCATTTTTGTGCACTCTGTTATAGTGTTACGTCAAGGGCAGTCCCTGGCACCACGTCCGCCATCACGACCGAGCAGTGGGAGTGTAACCAAGAAGAAGTCTGGTACAGGAAATGGGGAAAATACCAAGTTTGCAACCCCAAGGTAAAATATATATACAGTATGTACAATATATATAAATATATATATATATATATTCTATTCTATTTTCTATTCTATTCTATTTTGTAACTTGATCTGTGGTGTTGGGACTAATATATTTCACATATAATTCTGTCTGAGTGAAGAGTTCAAAACAACACTTGGTCCTTTTCCAGTAGCCAGTCTCTTGTTAGGAACCCCAGACGCAATTACAGTGCCTTGAAAAAGTATTCATACCCCTTGACATTTTCCACATTTTGTCGTGTTACAACCAAAAGCATAAATGTATTTTATTGGGATTTTATGTGATAGACCAACATAAATTGGCACATAATTGTGAAGTGGAAGGAAAATGATAAATGGTTTTCAAAATGTTTTACAAATAAATATCTGAAACATGTGGCGTGCATTCAGCTCCCCTGAGTCCACCTTTCAGAACCACTTTTCGCTGCAATTACAGCTACAAGTCTTTTTGGGGATGTCTCTACCAGCTTTGCACATCTAGAGAGTGACATTTTTGCCCATTCCTCTTTGCAAAATAGCCCAAGCTCTGTCAGATTGGATGGAGAGTGTCTGTGAACAGCAATTTTCAAGTCTTGCCGCAGATTCTCAAATGGATTTAGGTCTGGACTTTGACTGGGCCATTCTAACACATAGATAGGCTTTGATCAAAACCATTCCATTGTAGCTCTGGCTGTATGTTTAGGGTTGTTGTCCTTCTGGAAGGTAAACCTCTGCCCCATCTCAAGTCTTTTGCAGACTCTAACAGGTTTTCTTCTAAGATTGCCCTGTATTTGGCTCCATCCATCTTCCCATCAATTCTGACCAACTTCCCTGTCCCTGCTGAAGGAAAGCATTCCCATAACATGATGCTGCCACCACCATGTTTCACGGTGGGGACGGTGTGTTCAGGGTGATGTGCAGTGTTAGTTTTCTGCCACACATAACGTTTTGCTTTAAGGCCAATTTTGGTCTCATTTGACCAGAGCACCTTCTTCCACATGTTTGCTGTGTCCCCCACATGGCTTCTCACAGCTGCAAACAGGACTTCTTATGGCTTTCTTTCAATAATGACTTTCTTCTTGCCACTCTTCCACAAAGGCCAGATTTGTGGAGTGCACGACTAATAGTTGTCCTGTGGACAGATTCTCCTACCTGAGCTGTGGATCTCTGCAGCTCCTCCAGAGTTACCATGGACCTCTTGGCTGCTTCTCTGATTAATACTCTCTTTGCCTTGCCTGTCAGTTTAGGTGGACGGCCATGTCTTGGTAGGTTTACAGTTGTGCCATACTCTTTCCATGATGCATTGAACAGAGCTCCGTGAGACGTTCAAAGCTTGAGATATTTTTTTATAACCTAACCCTGCTTTAAACTTCTCCACAACTTTATCTCTGACCTGTCTGGTGTGTTCCTTGGCCTTCATGACGCTGTTTGTTAACTAAAGTTCTCTAACAAACCTTAGAGGGCTTCACAGAACAGCTGTATTTATACTGAGATTAAATCACACACAGGTGAACTCTATTTACTAATTTAGTGACTTCTGAAGGCAATTGGTTTCACTAGATTTCAGTTAGAGGTATCAGAGTAAAGGGGGCTGAATACAAATGCACGCCACACTTTTCAGACATTTATTTTTAAAAATAAAATTAAAAACCATTTATCATTTTCCTTCTATTTCACAATTATGTGCCACTTTGTGTTGGTCTATCACATAAAATCCCAATAAAATACATTTGCGTTTTTGGTTGTAACATGACAAAATGTGGAAAATTTCAAGGGGTGTGAATACTTTTTTAAGGCACTGTATATCACAACTATGACATTATTATGAATATTTAAGTGGTAATTTTACTCACTTTTTGAAAAACTCAGTGGTAGCATCCATTTTTTTGGTTTGCCAGGTCAAAGTGTATGCATAGGTAACTTTTTTGTGTGTGAGGAAGGGTTTTTTTTATTGTTATCTATATTGCTGCTGCATAGATTCACTCCTTTTATTTCTCCCGATTGCTACTCTCAGCATGACAGAAAGTGGCAGAAACTCCAAAATGAACCCTTTTGCTGCAGCCATCGTAATGATTACGTAGGTGTCAGCACCTTTTTAAAGTGAGTTTGGCTAGCTTGTAAAAATAAAACTACCTGATCCCTTCTAAAATTTACAGTAACTTTCCACCCCTTTTCTTCCCTGTCTGACCCCCATCTTTTCTTCTGCCATGTTTCCTGAGCTTACCTGTCCCTCTTGGATCTCTGGGGCCTCATCGTGGGTGTCGGGATGGAGAACAACCGCTCATTGATCTGCCCTGTAAGGAGTGAACCTAGAAGTGTTTGGTTCTTAACACTTTCAGGTTCAGAGCTGTCAATCTCCAGCTGTTCTGGTCAGTGAAGAAGCTGATCTATGTCTATGCTTGATTGGCTTCAACAGAGTGCAGAAAAGACAGGGGTTACTCTTCCTTTCTGTTGCATAGCCAAGACAGTGAAGGGAGATTTTTCTAATGGGATACAGGCAGAGAGTGACCCTTCCCTACTCTATCCAGGAATAAAATGAAAACATTTTGCCTATACATACACTTTACATGAAGATTCAATTCAACAAAACTAAAATCGGTGGGCAAATTTCAATGATCTGCAGTGATCAGAATTGATCTTCCCTGACCTGTCAGAAATGAACTGAAATGTGATTGGTTGATCCTGGTTATTGCACTTCGCAGTTCCTTATTCAATGAACCAACATGGCTCCAGGAAGCTGAAACCTCTGATATTCTTTATTCTTCCTCAGTGTCCGCAAGCTGGTAAAACCCACTCGGTTTGACAAAAAATACCAGGTGTTTGGGGAGAAGAAAGAGGAATCTGAGTAAGTTACTGCAAATGTAGTACTGCAATACGTATGTACTGTCTGTGTCTGCAATTGTCACCTAAAAATGGATCTATTCAGCACCTTATCATTGTAATTTTATTCTCCAGTAATTTTACAGGGATCCTGATGTCACTTCTGTGGGAGAGCAACAATAACCTGCTGTACTTGGCGGAGGTAAATTTTACATTTTTATTGGGCAGATGTACTTTACTAACAGATTAGTTAGTCCCAGCATTCCTTGTCGGGTGCTTGTAGTTGTCGGTGCAGGGTCTGTTTTCAGTGCAGAAGGCTTTTGGTGTAGAAGGTGACCATGCACTACAATGGGTTAAGTACAAAAGGGAAAGATAAAGCTGGGTAGGATTAAAGTGACAGTACAAATAAAAATGGCTAGCCATGGATTGTGTGTAGACATATAGGAAACACAAAGACACTGGCATATAATGCAATTTATTACAATTAAATTACACAAGCAGAAAATACTGCACAGCATAGAACATGTCTACTTTTGATTCGTTTTGGATGAAAAAGTTCAAAAAGATTTCACATGCAGACTCAACGCATTTCAAATTTTCTTCTTTAGAGTACATGTGAATAGAATCTAAATGATGCAACCCCAACACTTTTTCTTAAAATACACCAACAGACAGTATGATGCTGGAATTATCATTCAATAGAAAATCTCTATCCCATAGTGAAGGAGTTGCGGGGTAGACTATTGTTCGTCAAATTATGTAGTCTCCAACAGAGTAATCACATAACACCAGTCACTAGATAGTGTGTGTCAGATCCTGTGGTACGGGAGATCAGTAATCCACAATGAATCTTCATACAACAACTATAGGTTTCAAGGAGTGCATCCCCAGTTACCCCTCCATACACAAGAGGCAATAAGTCTCAAGGTAATTACATTTAAAGTGTTCTTAAACCCACAGCAGTAAAATCAGACTGTATATGCAGTAAAGCATGCTATTACATTATATTATTATAAAATTATTACACTTCCATGTTGTCTGTACTGTTGGAGACCAGATATAGTAAATGCAGGGTCCTGGGTTTGGTAACACTTTAAGAATGGGATTAAAGTGAACCTCTGATTTTTCTATGCAGAACGAAAAAACGGGTTCATTCTTTCTCACCCAACCAGCAACACATAATTATATTTCCTTTGCTCCTCTGCCACCTCCTTCCAACGCTGGGAGAAGAAGAAGCTCGTGACATCGCTAGTGCTTGATGATTGGCCTAGCACTGTTGCATAGAGTCACAGTCTCCTCCATACAGTATATGGAGGTATTAGGTGTGTTCTTCTCTGAAAGCCAAATGGGGCATCGAGAGAGCGCAAGAAAGGTGAGCACATACTGCTTACCAGGGCTTTTTTTCTCAGAGAATAGGTGCAGGAACTCAACCATGCCCGCCACACACATATACCTGCCAAATGGCATCAAATAGTAGCTCTTCCCTCTGCATACAACCACCTCCCTCCACTGCTCTCATCTTCCCCCCCTCCTTAAAAGCTCCACCATCTGTCATATGTCTTACCTTTGTTGCAATATTAAACTGAAAAACCTATCCGGCTGTAGTACCTCCCAGCATACTATACTACAGTCACTTGCAAGGGAGATTATGCAGTAGGAGCATCAACAACTGGTCACCAGGGAAAAAAATGGAAACCACAGAGGGTGCAGCCTACCACGCACCCTCTCTTGCCCATGACTACACTGAACCCTGGGCACCTGTTCTGTATCTCCCTTGTCCCTGTCTGGCACTGAGTGGGATATGCGCAGGAGATCTGACCTGTGGGAGCTACTGGCAGATAAGCTATCACTCGTTAACACAGAAGCTGGACTTCAGTCCAAGTTACATAGTTACATAGTTAGTCAGGTTGAAAAAAGACACAAGTCCATCCAGTTCAACCTTAAAAACAATACATAAATAAAATAAAAAATATCGTACAATCCAATATACCCAATTGTATACCCTCAGTTGATCCAGAGGAAGGCAAAAAACCCCAGCAGAGCATGCTCCAATTTGCTACAGCAGGGGAAAAAATTCCTTCCTGATCCCCCAAGAGGCAATCAGATTTTCCCTGGATCAACTTTACCTATAAATGTTTGTACCCAGTTATATTATGTACATTTAGGAAAGTATCCAGGCCTTTCTTAAAGCAATCTACTGAGCTGGCCAGAACCACCTCTGTCGGGAGTCTATTCCAAATTTTCACAGCTCTTACTGTGAAGAAACCTTTGCGTATTTGGAGATGAAATCTCTTTTCCTCTAGACGTAAAGAGTGCCCCCGTGTCCTCTGGGTTGACCGTAAAGAGAATAACTCAACACCAAGATCACTATATGGACCCCTTATATATTTGAACATGTTGATCATATCCCCCCTTATTCTCCTCTTCTCAGGAGTGAACAAATTAAGTTCCTCTAATCTTTCCTCATAGCTGAGCTCCTCCATGCCTCTTATCAGTTTGGTTGCCCTTCTCTGCACTTTCTCCAGTTCCCCGATATCCTTTTTGAGAACTGGTGCCCAAAACTGAACTGCATATTCCAGATGAGGTCTTACTAATGATTTGTAGAGGGGCAAAATTATATCTCTCTCTCTCTAGAGTCCATACCTCACTTAATACAAGAAAGGACTTTGCTCACTTTGGAAACTGCAGCTTGGCATTGCATGCTATTATTGAGCTTATGATCCACCAAAACCCCCAGATCCTTCTCCACCATTGATTCCCTCAGTAGTACTCCCCCTAGCATGTATGATGCATGCATATTCTTAGCCCCCAAGTGCATAACTTTACATTTATCAACATTAAACCTCATCTGCCACATAGTCGCCCAATCAGACAGTGCATTGAGGTCGGCTTGTAAATTGGAGACATCCTGTAAGGACGTATAGCTTGGTGTCATCTGCAAAGACAGAAATGTTACTTTTGATCCCAGTCCCTATATCATTTATAAAGATATTAAAAAGTAAGGGTCCCAGCACTGAACCTTGGGGTTCACCACTGATAACCTTAGACCATTCAGAGTAAGAATCATTAACCACTACTCTCTGAATTCTGTCTTTTTGCCAGTTTTCTATCCATTTACAAACTGATATTTTCAAGCCTGTAGACTTTACCTTACACATGAGCCGTGTGTGGGGAACTGTGTCGAACGCTTTTGCAAAATCCAAGTATACCACATCCACAGCCACCCCTCTATCCAAGGTTTTACTTACCTCTTCATAAAAAGAAATCAGGTTTGTCTGACAACTTCTGTCTTTCATGAATCCATGCTGTCTGTTGCTTAAAATGTTTTTTTCCAGCAAGAATTTGTCTATGTGGTCTTTTATTAAACGCTCCAGTATCCTCCCGACTATAGAAGTTAAACTAACAGGTCTATAGTTACTTAGTAATGACTTTGATCCCTTTTTAAATATAGGCACCACGTTCGCCCTGCGCCAATCCAGTGGCACTGTTCCCATCATTAATGAGTCCCTAAAAATTAGATACAATGGCTTTGAAACTACAGAGCTCAATTCTTTTAGGATCCGTGGGTGGATGCCATCAGGTCCATATGCTTTATCCACCTTTATTCTGTCTAAATAATTCTGGACCATATCACTTTTGAGCCATTGTGGATCATTCGGGGCTGTGTCACTACCACCCCCATTATGGACATGAGCTCCCCCATGCTCCTTTGTATACACAGAGCTGAAAAAAGTATTTAATAAATTTGCCTTCTCTTTGTCCCCAGTCACCCACTCTAGATTATTTTGTAAAGAGCCTACATGCTCAGACCTGGCCTTTTTACTATTAATATATTTGAAGAATTTTTTGGGGTTTGTCCTACTATCTTTTGCAATCTGTCGTTCGTTTTGAATTTTTGCATCCTTGATTTCCTTTTTACATGTTCTGTTAAATTCTTTATAACAAGTGATAGTGGTAAGCAGGGAGCAGAAGACCTGAGCCAGAGGTGGTGGAACTGAGTTCCCCTAGTTCCCGCTGAAAAAAAGCCCTGCAGCTTACAATCTTTTTTGAGGCAAGTGCATCAAAAAAAAATCTGCAAACACCTTACCCCTAACATCAAAGATTCAGCGTAATATTTACATTACATAAAGGGGTACAGTTGTCTTTTACACACCTTTCCTCCTCATGAGGCCTAATATCATACCCTCTGATTTATTTGTTATTAACAAACATCTCAGAAATGAGAAAACAACATTCCATACATTTATTGGCCAAACAGGGAAAATGAAGCCTGTTTCGGGCAATATGATGCTTGTCTGAGGCCAGGCTAGCAGTTGGAGACCAATGCGAATCTTCATTGTCTGCTAATGCAGATCACGAGCAACCTAAAATTGAAAAAATAAAATGCAGCCTGCAAAAGAAAACAGTTAAGAGGGACCGTATGGAAGGCTGTGTAGTCATGTGACTGCTATATAAAGCTCAAAAAAGAGGTATTAAAAGATTACATTTTATGAAAATCAATACAGCTGTGGTACATAATTACTATTTCATGTATAAACACGTACTCGTGTTGTAATGCGTTCTCATATACTTTCATGTAAGATTTGGCCTAATGAATAACTATTTAATGTTGTAACTACAAAATCCCACTGCTGATCTGTGGATTTGTGCCATGTTCTATTTGTATTTTATGTGTTTTAGGAATTTTATAAAAAGAAGGACCGTCGTTCGGTAGGACGCCCAGACTTACTACAGGAAACGTTTGAGGACTGTGCGGACATGTTGGTGCTGAAGCTTCAGACTTATGAGAAGCAGGCCATGGAGTATCACAACAACTGCTTGCTGGGTAAAATGGCTTTTGAGTGCATTTTAACTGTACAGCAGTCGTAAATTTAACCTGTGTTTTGCCTATCTGGGGAAAATGCAACTGGTTCATTTACTATACTTTCCTACCTTTCACTCTCCTGCTGCTCCATGCAGCCCTTGGGAGGAAATAAGGGGAACCCTGTGTCAGCTCTAGGTTAGGACTTGGAACTAACACAGAGCTGAGGATTCCCTATGTGTCATTGCTAGCTGCATGAGCAGCCAATCACCCAACACCAGCACTAACATATGGGAGAAAGGGAGTGAGTCAAATATTCCCTCCGGACCAGAAGTACCAAGTAGGCGACTTTGCTATCCCAAGGTCATGAAGCCACAGGAAAGCAAAGTGATGGTAAGAGAAAGCATCCAGTTGGGTTTTCATTAAAATGAATCCATTGCATTTCCCTGCATGGGCAAATCACAGGTGCATGTAAAAACAGTTCTGAAAGCATTCTCTCAATGGTGGACCATGCCTCTGTAGTGTGTTCATCTAGCTACCTATAGTGTTCACCAGAGGTGCCAATGCAACAGCTTAATTAAGAAACAGTTGTCAACCCATAACAGAAAGTGTCTGACCAAAAACCTTCATGGCTGGGTCACCAGGTATTTTGCTTGCCTCTATCTAGCAAGGTTACTCTGTGGTATAAGCAAGGAAGCTGAGATTTCTGCAGTGTGTAAATGTGCATTACTATACAAAGATGCTGTACATACAAAAAACTATTACAATATTAGGAATACAATACAAGACTGACAGATATCTATAACAAGCAAAATACCTAGCAAACTGAACAGCCTATGATCTATAATAGTATGAATACACTTAAAGGTTACTTATCTTCTGTTACTGTATGTTCGTGATCTCCATTGGCAACGATTCTCCTGGAGCATCAGACAAGTTTCTTCTATCATGAGTGGCGTCAGATGTTACAGCATGATGGTGTGTGTGTCTGTCCCTACTCACCCCTTTTATGTGTCAGGCTGTTTACCATAGTTACCAAACAACAGAAAACATACCTGTTTACTGTAGCTGTAGAAACAATGGACTGTTGAAAACTGTCAATTGAATACAAAAATGGTATCTACGTACCATTGTCTACTCAAACCAAGACAGTAATTTAACAGTTATTCTTTCAGTTTGAAAGCTGAAAGAATCTCAAACAAGTAATGTCTTACTTGTTTACTGTAGCTATAGAGACAATAGCCTGTTAATTGAACTGTCAATTGAATACAGCAATGATATTTACCCCCATTGTATAAAACAGCATTTGTTTGAGAAATCTACTCAAGCCAAAAAACTGACAGTAATCTGACCAACTCACTATTGTAATACAGTACTGTCCCATTTATCTTATGTCTGATTAATATAAAAAAATCATATTTTTAACAAACGCAACACACCAGGTGTAATTATAATGAATGCTACATATTTAAAAATATTTAAGCAACCTTTGAAATACATTAACATGGTAAAGCTTGAAATAGATTTTAGTACTTGGCTTTAGATCTTCTCTAATGATTTCATGGTGGTCATCTTTTGCTTTCGCAATATACAGTACAGTGACTATTATATGCTGCATTATGAAGATTACCATCCACTAATATGACCCTTGCATCATTTCACTGATATTACAACATGATTGATGATCCACCATGTCAAAGTACCATTGTTCTATTCTGTCCTCTGAAATGTACACAAATGTTTGGTAAATTTTTCTTTCTCTCAGAGTTTCGGGAGCAGCTGGAAGAGTTTGAAAAGCTCTTATGCAATGTACCAAAGTTAGTATTAGAGAGCCTAAGACAGGAACACTTGGAAGCCATGGAAGTGAACATAAAACAAATACAACAGCTTTTCAAAAAAGAGCTTGATAAATGGAACCAAACCAAGGTAATTTGTCTATGATGCTGTGTATCCGGGCAAAACAAATAATACTTTACAGAATTACTTTTATACGGTTCGCATAGGATATTGCTTGCTTGTCTGCCATATTGATCCTTTTACTAAAATGTTTGGGTTCTAGTAATGTTAACTTGTTTTGTACAAAAATTACAATTAAAGAAATATTTTTCATTTTATTTCAGTAAATAATGCATATCAATATGTTGTATTCTCCTCTGAGCCAGCGGGTGGATCTTAGGCTCCTTTCCCTATGTGTTCCAGTAAATCCTTTGTTGTAAAAAGTCAGTTGTTTACAGGGATCAGTAGTTCAAGCTGAGATTTATACACACAAATCAAGAGTAGAGCAGTCCTCCATACCTCATCCATTTTAACAAGAGACAGCTGGGTCTAAAGGAGACAACTACTGCTATACTATATTCTCTGCTTGAAAGGTCATTGTGCTCTGGGATTCCTTTGTCATGTATCAAATAGTTATTATACTGTATAGTTACATAGTTAGGCAGACTGAAAAAAGACACATGTCCATTGAGTTTAACTTTTGTAAAACAAAAGGTGTATATATGGTATTGTAAAAAAAATAAAAAACTATATGGATATATGACTACAGGCAATCTCTGGGTTATGAACAAGATTCAAGGTTCTGCAGGTTTGTTCTTAAGTTGGATTTGTATGCAAGTTGTTACAGGTGGATTCTTTAAGTGTAACTCCAGCCAAAAAATAATTTTTATGTTTTGGATGGGGTGAGCAGCAAGTTGGCCGTCTGGTGGTTTTCCGGATGTTACGCTACAACGCTCTTAAAGTGGAAGTCCATGCAAAATTTAAAATCCCTGCATCTATAGACACCAGGGATCTAACACAAATTTCTCTATCCCTGTAAAGAAAAAACTAGTATACATACTTTTTTGGAAGCCGATCTGACCCACTCCGACCGGATCCCACGCTGAACTGTCAGCTGTGGTTTCACTGTGTAGGCGGGTGCAGAGGAGACGGAGGACAACGGAAGCCCCATAGTAACTCTATGGGTGATGTCACTTCCCATTCATTTCACAGCCGTTGTCCTCCGTGTCCTTTGCAGAGCTTCCAGTGCTGGAGATCGGGTTGGAGCGGGTCAGATCGGCTTCCAAAAAGGTATGTATACTCATCGTTTCTCTACAGGGATAGAGAGGTTAGTGTTAGATCCCTTGTGTCTATAGATACAGGGATTTTAGATTTTGCATGGACTTCCAATTTAGGTATGAATCGTGTGTAAGTTGGATGTTTGTAACTTGGGGACTGCCTGTATATAATATATATATACAGAATTGTAGATTCTCTTCCAGTGAGACCTGGGCAGTTTGCACCCTTTTTGAGTATTTGGAAGATATGACTTCTAGTGGGGATATTGTTTTCAATCATCCGGGCAGGCTGTTAGACTTGTATTGTTTAAACATGCATTGGGAGCAGGGCCGTCTTTTAATATTGATTGGACCTGGGCAAACATTTTCTTGGGCCCCTCCACTCCCCATGCAATTTCACTCTCCCCCCAACATCCCAAAAAACCAACATGCACATAGACTTGTCTCAAAAAACTTACTAATAATGTAAACATAAAGAACTAATCCATACTCACTGATCTGTCCAGGTTTATTATTTGGTTGCTAGAGGTTACTGCAAATACTTACCACTCACTGATTGGTTGCTAGAGGTTACTGCACATCATTGCTGCACACTGGTTGCTAAAGGTTACTGCACATCATTACTGCTCACTGATTGGTTTCTAGAAGTTACTGCACATCATTACAGCTCACTGGTTGCGAAACATTATTGCACATTATTACTGCTCACTGATTGCCTGCAACCCACAAATTACCCATTTGCAATCTGCTCCAGTCCTCCTGCTGCTTTAATAATTCCCCCCCGCTATTGACAGGAGAAGGGTGAGGAAGAAGAATCTACACATACAGCCTGCTCTTTGCGTCTTTGATCTCTGCATTGCTGCCTGGAGAAGGGGGGGGCAAGCAGGGGAACACAGAGTCACTCTGCCTGACTTCCTGTCACAACTCCGGTCCTGACAGAAGGAGAAGCAGGACGATTGGGCTCTAGCACAGGCAGCCCACAGCTTTGCTTCTCCCCTGTCCGCTATTTGCGGGCAGCGTGGGCTCAAGGGGCAGCTGCTTTAGGCCCCACAACAATTACTGGACCCAGGGCAGATACCCCTTTGGCCTGTGTTAAAAGACTGCCCTGATTGAGAGTGTAAAAGTCAGCATAATATGTGATGAACAAATATGACTGCCTGCATGTACAATACATGAATAATTAAAATCCATAAACACATTTTTAAAAGATATGAAAACATACCCTTAAAAGTATTTGCATTATGCCTTTTAAAGCTCACTTGCAATCTTTTTTTTTAATAAAGAGTGTAAGGGTGAGAACCTCTGTCAATTTCCTGTCTATGTCACTGTTTTGGAGATTTCTCCTTACTTGCTATCTGTTTGATGGGTGTCTGATATAACAGGACAGATATCAATTAAAAACAATAACTCTGTAGCAGGGTGAGGAAGGTTTAAAACCTTGTCGTGTCTGCATGAGGGAGATTTCTCCACTCTTTCTGTCCCAGTATTGATTATAACAGGAAGTAAAGGGAAATCTCTTCAGCCTGGACACATAACAGAAATATTTACTTGACAGAAACATGGGCATCAGTGACAAACATCTAAGGGGGGCTCTAACACTTCCTCACTCTGTCCATAACTAGGACAAATGTTTGGGCTCCATGTGAGGTAAAAGGATAATATGATGTTAGAGCTGAAGCCAAAATGTGAACATTCCTCTGCCTATTTTCCAGGAGGAAATGAAGAATCTGCTAAGGCCAAGCCTGGGACACCCAGATAACTGCAAAACTCTGGAGGACATCTACCAGAAGGAGGAGAGGAGACAGCAGGAGGAGACAGAGGGAATAAAGCGCAATGCTGAACAGCTACAGGTGAGACAATGTACTGACTCTTTTCTTTTAAATTTAGTACACAATTAGAGAAGTACTTTAATTAAAGAGGATCTATACTCACCTTCAGTCCAGCGATGCGACATCCAGGAGCTCCCCGCCAGACACTAACATCTTCGGGCGGCTGGCTTCCCAGGTATCAATCGCCAGCCATTTTCATTGACCGTGCTGATATCACATCAGTCCCGTGCATGCATGGGAGTTCAGTCAGCTTGGCATTGCCAAATTTGTACAATGAGCAATGCATGCACAGCTCACTGTACAGAGGTGGACAGGCAGGTAAGTCTGGACAGGCAGGCTTTAATGCAGAAGAGACATAGCATGTCTCTTTTGCATTCAAAATCCTACCTGTTCGTCCATTTTTGATTTATGCTATAAAGTTCCACTTTACAGCCAAATTTCAGGCAGATGTAAAAGACACAGTGCAATCCAGTTAATCATGACTTAATCAGACTGGGAATAGAAGGGAAAGCCCTGTGCACCAATCAGAGCTCAGCTACATTGCCCATTGCTGTTCATCTAACAGTAGAAAAGTCCTGAATGCAGGAAAGAGCAGAGTGCTGGCCTCATCAGTGTGCTGCTCTTTCTTCATTGTCCACTCACAAGATGGAGTTGGTCCTGGATCAGACACTAGGGGGGGGAATTACTAAAACTAGTGCACACAAAATCTGATGCAGCTGTGCATGGTGGCCAATTAGCTTCTAACTTCAGCTTGTTCAATTAAGCTTTGACAATAAAACCTGGAAGAGAAAGTGGCAGGGTAACGGCCCAGATATAAATACCTAAATGTTCTAATGCTGCACCTAAAATTAGTATCAACTAATAACTCATAAAATAATTTTAAAGGGCGCAAAAGACAAATATTAAAAATAAAATAAAAAATTACATTTTTATTTTATGAATAAAACCTGGAAGCTGATTGGTTTCTGTGCAGTGCGGCACCAGATTCTGAGTGCTCCAGTTTTAGTAAATCTCCCCCTATTGCTCAACTGCAATGTAGTTAGCAGAAAACTCTCAAGGAAATCCAGCACCCACCTGGCTGTGCTGCCAAGATCCAACAACATGTTAAACTGACAGGTTAAAAAGGGCACATAAATTATAGTTGAACTGTGTGTTTAGCTGTTGAGTTCAGCTTTAGGATCATACCACATATCAAACTGCATGATAGCCCCTCTGCTTCTTTAGTGCTAGCCATGTCTGCCAACATACCACAAGCCTAGAAGGAAACTGGGTGGATTTTCTTTCTCCCATGCAGTCAGAGAAATATCACAAATAGCCTTGACATGCTGCAGTTAAAGTGATACTAAACAGTGTCCTTATTCTCCAAAAATAAACCGTACACATCCACTACCTAATAGCCATGTACTTTATTTTTATATTTTTTAGGCCTATTATATTCTTCCTCACTTCAGAAAAATTGGAAAAATTCCTGTTATGTATGATTAAAGACTGCAGGAACTGTAAGAAATAAATGTTTATAAAAATGGTAATATGTAAATGAAAAAATACTTAGTATCTTCTTGTTTTCAGGACTGTGCTTTGCAGAGCATGCAGCGTTTTGTCACTTCCTTGGCTTCACTTGCAGAGAGCATCCTACTGGAGCTGGATGAGGTGCTTACTGTGGACGATGTCCTACCAGCCCGTGAGTGACAATGACACAAACAGGACAGAAGTGAGAGGCATAGCGGGAAGGAGCTTTTGGAATTCTTGCAGGGGCAGTGATTGAGACCTTAGTTCCGATCAGTGGCGGCTGGTGAAGTTTTAGGATAGGGGGGCGTCAGACCCCGCCCTTCCTTTTTGACCCCTCCCACTTGGTGAAAATAGGCGTGGTTTCAGCGAAATGGTGGGCGTGGTTCTAAGGTGGTGTGGTTAGCGTCTGAGAAAGGGAAAGCGGGCCCAAATCCTACACAACCATAGAAATATTTGTATTCTAGAAAGTTTAACTATCAGCAGATAAAGATACTCCAAACACCTGGTGTTAGCACTTCAATCATCCCGGCACCATGGTTGTTATGGTGTCAGGATGATTGAAGCGCATTACTTCTATTATTACATTGTAGTATAAAATGAAATCATTCAACTCACCATAATGCAGAATCAGTGGGAGCCCTGAGCATGTCACTAGCCACGTCGCCTGCCACCAGATGCCATCAGGTGTCCCCAGCGGAGTCCCTCCTTACATGCAGCCTGTGTCCCATCAAATGCAGCCTGTGTCCCATCAAATGCAGCCTGTGTCCCATCAAATGCAGCCTATGTCACATAAAATGCAGCCTTTGTCACATAAAATGCAACCTGTGTCACAAAAAAAGCAGCTTGTGTCCCATCAAATGCAGCCTGTGTCACATAAAATACAGCCTGTGTCCCATAAATTGCAGCCTGTGTCCCGTTAAATGCAGACTATGTCACATAAAATGCAGCCTGTGTCCCATTAAATGCAATCTGTGTCACATAAAATGCAGGCTGTGTCACATAAAATACAGCCTGTGTCCCATTAATTGCAGCTTGTGTCCCATTAAATGCAGACTATGTCACATAAAATGCAGCATGTGTCCCATTAAATGCAGCCTGTGTCACATAAAATGCAGCCTGTGTCACATAAAATGCAGCCTGTGTCACATAAAATGCAACCTGTGTCACAAAAAAAGCAGCTTGTGTCCCATCAAATGCAGCCTGTGTCACATAAAATACAGCCTGTGTCCCATTAATTGCAGCCTGTGTCCCATTAAATGCAGACTATGTCACATAAAATGCAGCCTGTGTCCCATTAAATGCAGCCTGTGTCACATAAAATGCAGGCTGTGTCACATAAAATGCAGCCTGTGTCCCATTAATTGCAGCCTGTGTCCCATTAAATGCAGCCTGTGTCATATAAAATGCAGCCTGTGTCACATCAAATCCCCCTCCCCCCCTTCTCCACGAGAGCACAGCGGTACTTACCTTGCTGTGTTGTCCTCTCCTGCGGTGTCTCCTTCCACTGGCAGCGGCAATGGAGGAGTCCGCTCCTCATACTTCCGGTTTTCTCTCTCTCGGGAGCACTGGGAGAGAGAAAACAGGAAGTGACATCTAACTCAGATGTCAATCAAACCGCCTGGCCGTAGTAAAAGATACTACGAGTGCCGGGCAGAAGCTACTCGGCGCTATGGAAAGCGCCGCAAGGCGGGACAAAATCCCGCAAATGAGGCGCCGTGTCTGCAATCTCGTGACGTGGTGCTTCCCATAGTGCACTGTGTCCGGCGTCCGAACGCAGTGCACTTAAGGACCTTTTTTTGTATTTTTTTTTTTTTAAAGGGCCAGTTTTAAACTTTTTTTTTTTTTTGTGACTGCCTGGAGGGAGGACGGGCCGCCACTGGTTCCGATTGACATCCTCCAGAATTACATTTCTCCTTCTATACCCACAGTGTGTGGGCAGGCTCTTGGGAACCAAGACAGCGCCATTGTTTTGTTGGTAAAGAAATCAATGTATGTATTTGAAGTGGGACAGAGAGGGGTAGGGGAATAGAAGGAGTTCTGTAATAACATTCTTTTAGATTTTGGTGCAGCAAATGCACTGTGTTTTCAGCAAAAACAGGAGGTAAGGAGCTCACTAGATTTTTTTGCACAGCTTTTTTACAGGGATAAAACATTGGCAAATGTGCACATTTTGCAGGAGCATACTGAATATTTTTTCTTTGCCCTGACATACACTTAAAAGTGCAACTAACATCCTCCCCACCCCCTTGATCCCCACTGTATTTACTTCTGCGGGTACTGAGCTGCCAGTTTCTATGCAGCTGATGTAGCGGTCCAGAGATTTGAAATCTCTACTCTTCTGCCTCTTCTTTCAGCAGAGCTTCCAGGATGGATCAGAGCATTTCTGATTGGTCAGTGCTTGCACAGAACATTGCTCTGATCTGCCCCAGGATCCAGTAAAAAGAAGGGAAAATCCCCAAACTGCTACACTGGCTGTGTGGGTACTGACAGCTCATCACCCATGGAGGTAAGTATAGCAGGGACCAGGGGTAGGGAGGCTGTAGGGTGTTAGTTCACCCTTTCGTTTTTTCTGAAAAGTTTAACTAACCCTTTAATGTCCAGTTTAGGTACACTGCAATGTACACTAGATGCTGCCATAACCCATACCTAAAAATGTTGGCAATCAAAACTAGCTTTACACTTGCAGAATTGGAAATCCCAAAGGAGAAGCTGCTGACACTGGTTAGACGCAAGAAAGCTGGCCTGCCACTGGAAGATACAGAGTACCAGCCACTGATAGAGCGTGGGAGCAGGTAAGGCTTTCAGTGAACTACAGTACTTACCACTGCAACAAGGTTTAGACATTCAAAATCAGTAGTTTATGTTACTGTGAGATATACTTTAGTCAGGCGTGAAAAATGAACCTCAGTCTAGTAAGTATGATGAACCAATGGACACTATTCTGTACTCCTGGACCTTTCTGCTGCCTTTGATACAGTTGACCACCCCCCTCCTCCACAAACAATTCCACACCTTTGGTCTCCATGACTCTTCGCTGATTCTCTTCCTACTTATCCAACCGCACCTTTAGAATTATTTACAATTCTATTTCCTCCTCTCCTCTTCCTTTCTCTGTTAGGGTCCTCCAAGGTTCTCTTCTTGGACCTCTTCTATTTTCAATCTACGCCACCTCCCTGGGTCAGCTGATAGCTTCCCATGGCTTCCAATACCATCTCTACGCTGATGACATCCAAATCTTTTTCTCTACCCCTCAGCTCCGTCTCCTCGCATATCACTAATTTACTAACAGATATATCAGTCTGGATGTCACACCACTTCCTCAAACTCAATCTATCCAAAACCAAACTTAGAATTTTTCCTTCCCCACGTGCCCCCTCCCTTGATCTCTCTGTCAAAATCGATGGCACAACTATAAGCCCATTCCCGCATGCCAAGGTCCTAGGTGTAGTCCTGGACTCTGAACTCTCCTTTAAGCCCCATGTCCAATCACTGTCCAAATCTTGCCACCTCAACCTCCGCAACATCTCCAAAATACGCCCCTTTCTAACCAATGACATAAAAAAGCTCTTAATTCACTCCCTGGTCATCTCTCACCTCGACTACTGCAACTCGCTTCTCACTGGCTTACATCTACATAGTCTATCACCTCTTCAATCCATCATGAATGCTGCTACCAGACTCATCCACCTTACCACTTGCTCAGTATCTGCTGCACCTCTCTGTCAATCCCTCCACTGGCAACTACTTACAAAGCCATCCACAACTTAGCCCCCAGCTACATCACGTGCCTAGTCTCAAAATACCAACCTAATTGTTCTATTCCTTCCTCTCAAGACCTTCTGCTCTCTAGCTCCCTCATCACCTCCTCCCTTGCTCACCCCCAAGACTTTTCCAGAGCCTCTCCAATCCTATGGAACTTGTTACCCCAATCTGACCGATTATCTCCTACTCTATTAGCTTTTAGATGATCCCTGAAAACCTTCCTCTTCAGAGAAGCCTATCCAACCAACACCTAACAACTGTATGTCTATTTTCTCCATCAGCTCATCGCCCACAGTTATTACCTTTTGTTTCACCTGACCCTCCCTTCTAGATTGTAGGC
The DNA here is from genome assembly GCA_037953035.1 of Aquarana catesbeiana. Taxonomy (NCBI): domain Eukaryota; kingdom Metazoa; phylum Chordata; class Amphibia; order Anura; family Ranidae; genus Aquarana; species Aquarana catesbeiana. The sequence goes on from JBBHAA010001022.1 coordinate 399,502, forward strand.
TCTAACAAGCAGGGCCATCTGATTCCTCCTGTATGAATTGTATTGTAATTGTACTGTCTGCCCTCGTGTTGTAAAGCGATGTGCAAACTGTTGGCGCTATATAAATCCTGTATAATAATAATAATATAATGTTTTAGGATTGTAGTTGGTACCTGTAGAATCTCTAAATTTATCAAACATCCATTGCAGCTGCTTTAACCTGTTTTGCTACACCATTCTTGCTAACTGCTGTGACATAGGACAGCCATCCTCCTCTCATAGAACAGAAATGGCTTTCTGTATGATAGTTCTGTCTTCCTATATAGAAATGACATATCATGATATTCTTGGCTGATAAAATAAACTGTATTCTATAAACTGTATGGCCTCTGTTTCTTAGGGTCTGGCCAGGAATTAGTCTCAAGAATTCTGTAGACTTGATGCTCAGCAACATAACTGATGTCATGTCCACTGCATCTGTGACCACCGCCAAGACTACACTGAGCCATGTGTCCACAGTTGAAACCAGAGACTCGTCCTACCTGGTTTGTTTATTATTTATTTTGAAAATGTACCTCCAGCCAGAACAGTTTTTATAACTCTTGAAAAGAGTGGGGAAGCCTATAGGTGTGATAGGACCAGTTGTCATTCAGCACCTCAAAACATCATTGTAGGTTATACCAAGCTTTTCTACAGTGCCTCGCAAAAGTATTCACCCCACTTGGCTTTTTACCTTTTTTGTTACATTACAGCCTTTAGTTCAATGTTATTTTTAATCTGAATTATATGTGATGGATCAGAACACAATAGTCTAAGTTGGTGAAGTATAATTAGAAAAATATATACATAAAACTATTTTTCAGAAGTAAAAAACTGATAATTGGCATGTGCGTATGTATTCATCCCCTTTGTTATGAAGCCCATAAAAAGCTCCGGTGCAACCAATTACCTTTAGAAGTCACATAATTAGTGAAATGATGTCCACCTGTGTGCAATCCAAGTGTCACATGATCTGTTATTACATATACACACCTTTCTGAAAGGCCCCAGAGGATGCAACACCTAAGCAAGAGGCACCACTAACCAAACATTCCAATAAAGACAAAGGAACTCTCCAAACAAGTAAGGGACAATGTTGTTGAGAAGTACAAGTCAGGCTTAGGTTATAAAAAAATATCCAAATCTTTGATGATCCCTAGGAGCACCATTAAATCTATCATAACCAAATGGAAAGAACACACAACAGCAAACCTGCCAAGAGACGGCCACACACCAAAACTCACGGATCGGGCAAGAAGGGCATTAATCAGAGAGGCAGCACAGAGACTGGAGGAGCTGCAGTGTTCACAGCTGAGACTGGAGTATCTGTACATAGGATGACAATAAGCCGTATGCGCCATAGAGTTGGGCTTTATGGCAGAGTGGCCAGAAGAAAGCCATTACTTTCAGCAAAAAAACAAAATGGCAATTTTTGAGTTTGCGAAACGGCATTTGGGAGACTCCCAAAATGTATGGAGGAAGGTGCTCTGGTTTGATGAGACTGAAATTGAACTTTTTGGCCATCAAAGAAAACGCTATGTCTGGCGCAAACCCAACACATCACATCACCCAAAGAACACCATCCCCACAGTGAAACATGGTGGTGGCAGCATCATGCTGTGGGGATGTTTTTCAGCAGTCGGGACTGGGAAACTGGTCAGAGTTGAGGGAAAGATGGATGGGGCTAAATACAGGGATATTCTTGAGCAAAACCTGTACTACACTGTGTGTGATTTGAGGCTAGGACGGAGGTTCACCTTCCAGCAGGACAATGACCCCAATCACACTGCTAAAGCAACACTTGAGTGGTTTAAGGGGAAATATGTAAATGTGTTGGAATGGCTTAGTCAAAGGCAAGACCTCAATCCAATAGAAAATCTGTGGTCAGACTTAAAGATTGCTGTTCACAAGTGCAAACCATCCAACTTGAAGGAGCTGGAGCGGTTTTGCAAGGAGGAATGGGCAAAAATCCCAGTGGTAAGTTGTGGCAAGCTCATAGAGACTTATCCAAAGCGACTTGGAGCCTCAAAACGTGGCTCTACAAAGTATTGACTTTAGGGGGGTGAATAGTTATGTACATTGACGTTTTCTGTTATTTTGTCCTATTTGTTGTTTGCGTCACAATAAAAAAAAAAAAACATCTTCAAAGTTGTGGGTATGTTCTGTAAACTAAATGATGCAAATCCTCAAACAATCCATGTTAATTCCAGGTTATGAGGCAACAAAACACGAAAAATGCCAAGGGGGGTGAATACTTTTGCAAGGCACTGTATAAAGCAACTTATTAGAACACCCAAAACTCAGCTAGGGGAGCTTATTCTGCTAAATTTGACTTTAGGCCAGGTTCACATATGTGCAAATTGGATGCGGGTTTCCCAACAGGTCTTTTTCTAAGATTGCCCTGTATTTGTCTCCATCCATCTTCCTATCAACTCTGACCAGCTTCCCTGTCCCTGCTGAAGAAAAGCATCCCCACAACATGATGCTGCCACCACCATGTTACACGGTGGGGATGGTGTGTTCAGGGTGATGTGCAGTGTTAGTTTTCCACCACACATAGCGTTTTGCTTTTAGGCCAAAAAGTTAAATGTTGGTCTCATTTGACCAGAGCACCTTCTTCCACATGTTTGCTGTGTTACCCACATGGCTTCTCGTAAACGGGACTTCTTATGGCTTTCTTTCAACACTGGCTTTCTTCTTGCCACTCTACCATAAAGGCCAGATCTGTGGAGTGCAGGACTAATAGTTGTCCTGTTGACATATTCTGCTTCCTGATCTGTGGATCTCTGCAGCTCCTCCAGAGTTACCATGGGCCTCTTGGCTGCTTCTCTGATTAATGCTCTCCAGCAAAGCAGCCCCATTATTATCCCATTAAAGAAGAAGAGAATTGTGCGCTGTATTTGGAGATTTCATAATTTTCCATGTCACGAATGTTAATTCTCCATTACAAACGCTAGTTTACAAAACCGACCGCTTCTGCTTCTGAGCATGCGTGTTTGTACTTTGGACTTTTGTCTGACGGACTTGTGTACACACGCTCAGAAAATCCGACAACAGACGGAAAATTTGAAAACCTGCTAGCCAACATTTGTTGGTGGAAAGTCGGACAACAATTGTCCGATGGAGCGTACCTGTCAGTTTAGATGGACGGCTATGTTTTTGTAGGTTTGCGCTTGTGCCATACTCTTTCCATTTTCGAATGATGGATTGAACAGTGCACCAAGAGATATTTAAAGCTTGGAATATTTTTTTTATAACCTAACCCTGCTTTAAACTTCTCCACAACTTTATCCCTGACTTGTCTGGCGTGTTCCTTGCCCTTTCTGATACTGTTTATTCACTAAAGTTCTCTAACAAACCTCTGAGGGCTTCACAGAACAGCTGTATATACATACAGATATTAAATCACACACAGGTGGACTCTATTTAATAATTAGGTGACTTCTGAAGGCAATTGGTTCCACTAGATTTTAGTTAGGGTTATCAGAGTAAAGAGGGCTGAATACAAATGCATGCCACACTTTTCAGATATTTATTTTAAAAAAAAATTGAAAACCATTTATTATTTCCTTCCACTTCACAATTATGTGCCACTTTGTGTTGGTCTATCACATAAAATCCCAATATAATACATTTACGTTTTTCGTTGTACCTTGCCTGTCATATACATGTTCCTACCTCCTTTACATTATGTTTTCAACATGACAATTGCACTCTAAAATGTATCTTGTTTGAAAGGGAAATCTAATAGCATCCTTTCTTTTTTTTTGTTATATAGAAATTCCTGCAGGACGCAGAGTTGGCATTGGCGAGCATCAAAGAAGAGCAGAAGCAACAAAATCTGGCGGCTCAACGCTGGAAGCAGTGGTGGAGTCAGTCCTTACTCAAAATTAAGGAGCTGTATTTATGAAACCATACTAACTGTTAATTTCTGCAGCCTTGAGTGGACGTATAGGACCTTCCATATAAAAAAGTTTCTTTGCTGTCAGCAATCAGATACTTTTATTAATATGCACTACAAATAAAAACTGGAACTTGATTTGTCTCTATGAGCAACTCGATAAAGACATTTTTAAGTATTAGATGATTTTATCACAAGCCGTTGTATACAGGTGCTCTTGACTATTATTGGTGTAGATTCTGTCTACCAACAGAATGGGTAGATAGGTACTTTATAAGAGGTGTATTGTGGTTTTTGTATATGTTTTCTTTACCTATTTATCATTGTCTAATACAAGATGGCTGTGGCTGCCAGAGTCTTGCAATGTCTCATGGAACTTGTAGTTCCATAACAGCTGGGGTGTCAAGGATGCCTGACTCTGGTCTAATAAAATGAACCATTACATAGGAATACTCTCTTTGTACTTTAATATGCAACCAACAGACACAACTCTATTCTCCTTTACACACATTTACAAATCAACTCTAAGCTGCCTTCTTGGAAAAAAAAAACTGTTGTTTAGAGAGATCATTCGCTCAACTTGGCTGAAGGAGTCAGAAGAGTAAAGCCCCTTTTCCTTATCTTGATTGCTCAGAGTGGGATGTCTGAGGTTAAAGAGAGAGTCTGAAATGAAGCTTCTGTTGTGCATACTTATTAGAAAACTCATCATAACGAAGAATAATTCATGTCAGCTAGCTATAAGGACTTCTAATTTGAAAATCTTTCTTCAGATATTGAGTTATCCCGTAGACTTAAACCTTGTACACACGATCGGATTGTTGGCCAACAAAAACCGTGGAATTTTTTCCGAAGGGCGTTGGCCCAAACTTGTCTTGCCTACACACGGCCACACAATTGTTGGCCAACAATTCCGAACGTAGTGATGTACTAGAAGTACTACGTGGTTTTTCAGCTCTGTAGCGCCACCCTTTGGGCTCCTTCTGCTACTTTCGTGTTAGTAGAAGTTTGGTGAGTGTTGATTTGCACTTTTCTTTTCACATTTTTCATTTAGCGCTTTTCAGTTCGTTTCTGAAAGGCCGTTCATCAACCAGACATGTTGCTGAATCGGAGGAGATAACCTGTTATTTATTATTGGCCTTGGAGTTGTTGCTTTGCCATTATTTTTTGGTTGAATAATGATTTGATTTGGTATATTTTTGGATGTATAGAATGCACTCTTTGGTTAAGTTCTATTGGCAGATAGCATGTCTAATTTTATTTGTTTTCTTTTTTTAATGCACACTAAAAAAATTGCAGAGAATAAGGCCTCTTTCACATGGACGATCCGTATGTCCGTTTTTCATCCTTCCGTTTTCGGATGAAAAACGGACATACATTCATCCCTATGGAGCGTCGGATGTCAGCGGTGACATGTCCGCTGACATCCGACCCCGCTCCAATCCGAAAAGTGTAACGGAGGAAAAACCTACTTTTCCATCCGTTTTCGGATCGGATCGGGTGACGACGGACACTACGGTCCGTCGTCATCCGATCCCCCCATAGGGGAGAGCGGCGCTCTGACAGGTCCGTCGCTGCACAGTGTGCAGCGATGCACCTGTCATCTTCCTGCTCAGCGGGGATCGGCGGAGCGATCCCCGCTGAGCCAGCGGATGTTCGAGGGGGGGGATCATCACTGATCCGCCCCGTGAGAAAGAGGCCTTATACTAGGCTATGTGTTTTACTTCAAATGACAGTTTGGGAGTAGGCAGTTACATTTAAAAAATACAATGTAAAATTGACAAGGGACACCAACATAGTTGTATCTTTGATCTAAAAAACTACGGGATAATGTGTTGTGGTAACTTGCCCAAATAAAAAAAAGAAAGCATAATAATATTATTCTTGATATCACTAGAAAAAAAAAAGCCTTTGAAAATTCGTTTACAATAACTCCATCAGTATCACCAGCAAAGCAGCTTCATTATTATCCCATTAAAGAAGAAGAGAATGTGCGCTGCATTTCCAGATTTCATAATTTACCACATCGCAAATGTTAATTCTGCATTACAAACAAGACAGACCACTTCTGCTTCCGAGCATGCATGTTTGTACTGTGGACTTTTGTCCGACAGACTTGTGTACACACGTTCGGAAAATCCGACAACAGATATTTGTCCACGGAAAATTTGAAAACCTGCCATCCAACATTTGTTGGTGGAAAGTCTGACAACAATTGTTCAATAGAGCATACACACGCTTGGATTTGCCGACAACATCCTGTCATCAAACATTTCCAGTTGGAAAGTCCGATGGTGTGTACGTAGCTTAATAGCCAACCATTAGCTGAACCAGAACTTTTTCTTTAATTTCATATGTAAGAGGATGCCATTTAATGAGATTTTCTTTATGATGCCCAAAGATAGCTTCTTTAAGTCTTCTGGTGTCAAAATACAATCCTACATATGGACTTATCACTTATTTCACCCACAAATGACTGATTGGTATAAGCAATCCTCCACCAATAAGAGTCCTGGTCCTGTGCCAAAACCTTAAGGCCCATACACACTGATCGTTAGTACACAGCTTTCTTCCGAAATTATCCGAAGGGCCAAAATGAAAATTTTTCTCATATGATACCAGATCGTATGATTTTCGTTAAATCAGTACAGCTTTCGTCTGAAAATACAATACAAATACATTATATCACTTCCAAATAATAATAATAAAAGGAACACCCCAAGAAAAATGTCCCACGATGGATATCCACCAACAATCACGATTTCCAGTGATGTAGATTCACATCAATCATGATGCCTTTCATCCTGAGGGATCCCAGTGATGTCATTGACCATATACGTCACCTGGAAGACACTGCCCCTTTGTATATACCGGTACTTGTTGTCATCCACCAAACCTATCATTAGGAGAGAGTGAAACAAAGGTATCAGGCGTGTGTTGTTGAGCGGATTTTGTTTCTTTTGGCAACTTGGAGGGTATTGGGCCTCTTGATTGACACGGAACTACATAGCTGAATGATGTTATTTACAGTGAATGTATATTGTGGGACTTTTTTATATAATAAAAAGGACTAGTTGAAAGCTCAGTTTTTTTTTTGTTTTTGTACAGTTTAAATTTTTTGGAATGAGTAGGGGTATGATGTATCTCTTTCTCATTCACATATGGGGAGAGGGTAGTATCTGGAGCCGCCTTCTTCTTAAAAAGGTCTTCTAGATTCCATTATGCCCCCCACCTACAGACTCCACAACCAAAGAGACCAGGATGAAGGGAATATTGATATCATCAATATGGGGATAAGGAGACCCCTATGTTGAAGACATCTGGCCTGGTATGGTTCAGATGGGGGGTGCATGCTCCACCACCAGGCTGTATGCGTTTAGTCGACCTTCTTTGGTCATGGCACCCTTTAAGAGTTTGCAAAATCGCAAGGCACCTATTCCGGAACTATATTTATTGGGCTGAAGGACACCATCATCTGTACTGGATGAAGATGTCACTAACTCTTTGGGTTGTCTAGTCATATTAGCATTTCCCCTTAACATCAGAATCCCCCATCACATCAGCCAGTCCCCTTCACATCACAGTTCACCCATCACATCAGTATCAGCCCCCTTCATATCAGAGTCCCCCACTCCATCACATCAAAGTCTCCCCTTCACATTAGAGTCCCTCACTCACTCACGTTAAAGAGTGGCGATTCTGCTCTGAATTCAGAAGCAGTGCAGCATCATTGCCACACCATCCCAGGAAGTTGCATTAGCACACAGCAAACATGGACATAAGTCCAGCACAGCAGGAGTTAAGTCCTTAGCCCAGTGCAACAATCTGAGCACACAGCAAGGATGGACAGGGGTCTGACACAGCTGGGTTATGTCCATAGCACAGGGCAACATTCCGAACCCACAGCAAGCATGGGCAGAGGTCTGACACAGCTGGGGTTATGTCCATAGCACTGGGCAACATTCCGAACCCACAGCAAGGATGGGCAGGGGTCTGACACAGCTGGGGATATGTTCATAGCACAGGGCAACAATCCAAGCACACAGCAAAGATGGACAGAGGTCCGGCATGGCAGTGGTGAGGTCTTTAGCACAGGGCAACAATCCAGGCAGACAGCAAGGATAGACAGGGGTCCGGCACAGCAGGGGTTAAATCCATAGCACAGGACATTAATCCAGGCACAACCAGGACAGGCAGCAGTAGGCACAGCAGGGGTTCAGGTACTCACCAGCCAACAGCAGCCTCAGAGGAGGAATTCCAGGCAGAGTGGCAGGGAAAAGGAGGCCCAGAGGGCAGAGGTCCTTCACCAACCCATTGCGGGTCCCTGGAGGGCTGTGTGTCCTGGCTGCAGCTTTGGGACCACACAGGCAGCGGTTGAAGGAAAAGCAGAGGACAGAGTCCAGAAAGCCACACAGACAAGGCAGAACTACAAGTCCCAGGAGTCCAGAAAGCAAAGCACAGCCCATATGGAACTATCTGTCTCAGCAGTTCCATACATCTTCTAGCCTTCTTCTTACAGTGAGACCTGCAGCCATGAGCTCCTCTGTCCATCACTGAAGTAAGTCTGACATTCTTGTTTGTTATATGGTACTTTGAATTCAGCGACAGATCTCAGCTCCAATCTGTTGGTGCCGAGGTGTCTGGTTCACATCCCGGTATCCTGGTACAGGTTACAATTAGAGATCATCAATTTCTGACGTCTGTTACATGCAAACAAAATTTTTAAGTACTTTCAAAAGACATTCGTCAAGTTTTCGAATGTACTGGGAAGTTTGTTTCAAAATCTACTCATGTATGACCAACTTAGCCCCAGGCTCGATTCACACAGGGGCAACACGACTTCAGCGCGACTTTGCACGGCGACTTCAACGTGGCTTCAACGCGATTTCAGCGCGACTTTAATCAATTTACAACGTGACTTCAAGTCGCCTCCAGGACAGGCAACTTTGGCTGTGGCCAATCACAGAATATTCAGCTCTCTGGGAGGGAGGGGTTTGCCTGGGCAAACTAATTTTTTTAACTGTAAAGTCACTTCAGTATAGATGGAGATCCGACTTGGAGGCGACTTCCATTGAATTGAATGGTACAAGTCGCCTAGAAGTCGGATCCAAGTAGTACAAGGAGTACGCTCTGAAGTCGGAGCGACTTCAGTAGTGTCAATTAAGACGCTCCCATTAACTGTATGTAAATCTCTTCTTGGGGCGACTTGGGGCGACTTGAGGGCTTACAAGTCGGATCCCAAGTCGTCCTAGTGTGAACCGACCCTCAAAGCGATATTAATCCTTGTTTTAAAAAGAAATAAAATAATAACAAACATCTTATACTTACAGTGGGGACAGAAAGTATTCAGACCCCCTTAAATTTTTCACTCTTTGTTATATTGCAGCCATTTGCTAAAATCATTTAAGTTCATTTTTTACTCCTCATTAATGTACACACAGCACCCCATATTGACAGAAAACCACAGAATTGTTGACATTTTTGCAGATTTATTAAAAAAGAAAAACTGAAATATCACATGGTCCTAAGTATTCAGACCCTTTGCTCAGTATTTAGAAGAAGCACCCTTTTGATCTAATACAGCCATGAGTCTTTTTGGGAAAGATGCAACAAGTTTTTCACACCTGGATTTGGGGACCCTCTGCCATTCCTCCTTGCAGATCCTCTCCAGTTCTGTCAGGTTGGGTGGTAAACGTTGGTGGACAGACATTTTTAGGTCTCTCCAGAGATGCTCAATTGGGTTTAAGTCAGGGCTCTGGCTGGGCCATTCAAGAACAGTCATGAAGTTGTTGTGAAGCCACTCCTTCGTTATTTTAGCTGTGTGCTTAGGGTCATTGTCTTGTTGGAAGGTAAACCTTCGGCCCAGTCTGAGGTCCTGAGCACTCTGGAGAAGGTTTTCATCCAGGATATCCCTGTACTTGGCCGCATTCATCTTTCCCTCGATTGCAACCAGTCGTCCTGTCCCTGCAGCTGAAAAACACTCCCACAGCATGATGCTGCCACCATCATGCTTTACTGTTGGGACTGTATTGGACAGGTGATGAGCAGTGCCTGGTTTTCTCCACACATACCGCTTAGAATTAAGGCCAAAAAGTTCTATCTTGGTCTCATCAGACCAGAGAATCTTATTTCTCACCATCTTGGAGTCCTTCAGGTGTTTTTTAGCAAACTCCATGCGGGCTCTCATGTGTCTTGCACTGAGAGGCTTCCGTGACGCCACTCTGCCATAAAGCCCCGACTGGTGGAGGGCTGCAGTGATGGTTGACTTTCTACAATTTTTTCCCATCTCCCAACTGCATTTCTGGAACTCAGCCACAGTGATCTTTGGGTTCCTCTTTACCTCTCTCACCAAGGCTCTTCTCCCCCGATAGCTCAGTTTGGCCAGATGGCCAGCTCTAGGAAGGGTTCTGGTTGTCCCAAACATTTTTCATTTAAGGTTTATGGAGGCCACTGTGCTCTTAGGAACCTTAAGTGCAGCAGAAATTTTTTGTAACCTTGGCCAGATCTGTGTCTTGCCACAATTCTGTCTCTGAGCTCTTCAGGCAGTTCCTTTGACCTCATGATTCTCATTTGCTCTGACATGCACTGTGAGCTGTAAGGTCTTATATAGACAGGTGTGTGGCTTTCCTAATCAAGTCCAATCAGTATAATCAAACACAACTGGACTCAAATGAAGGTGTAGAAC